>CM024239.1:23592960-24192960 GCA_013421045.1 Propylea japonica
TAAAAATACATTCGTTTCAAATAATCATATTTTATTAATATCTTGAATGTCAGCAAAATGAAGAACATAGCTCGATCAGCAGCAAACCCCACGAAATAAGACGTGGTGTATCCATAAATAGGAACTCAAACAAACATCGATATAGGAACCGAACAGAATTTTATCAGCATTTATCATTTCCCTAATGCAATTGATTGAGCAGAAATCAGGTAGGGTATACAAGGTGTCTACTTTTAAACTGGCCAACTTCAAGGGGGGATTATACGAGTGATTTGCAACAAAAAATTTGTCATACAATACAAGGTCGAAATGTCGACGGTATTCTTCAATCTAACATTTCTTCATTTCAAAAAAATCATCGAGTTTTTTCTATGAAATAGTATATAACATTACTAGCAAGGTAAGAGGGTTTTTACTGGCGAATGGAGGATATAATTGACGATCCGCAGGCGAGTCAGTTACCTCTTTGAGCCAGTAAAACACGTTACCTTGCGTGTATTGTGTTTGTTTTTTTATTTGTTTCTCATTTGTAAAAGGTTAGATAAATTCCAAAAAAATCTCAAGAATATGTCGCAAATGTCGTAAGCTATGCATTATTATGATTACTTATGACATCGGAAAATTATGACAACTGTCAGTGGCTTTACGAGAGGGAAGTCCTTCGAGAATATTGCTCATTTCTGACGAAAAAGGCCAGATCCAAATGAACAAGGCATGAATATAGTTTTAAATACTTTATAACGTTTTATTACTAAAAATATTTGTTCCAGAAACGATGAAGTTAGAAGAATGAATGAAATTAGAAGCGAGTACGTGAAACTGTCAGTGAGTTTACAGGTCAAAAACCTCTAGGATATTGCAATTTTGAGACGGAAAAACAAATAGATACGAATAAAATAAGGTACGAATATCGTTTTCGAATAGTTTGAGAAAGTTTATTGAGAAATACATTTGTTCCAGGAACTCTGAAATTAGAGGAATGAATGAAAAATTCTTCAAGTCATTCTTGTAAAATGTGCATAACGATTTTTAAAGGCATTTCCCTTGAATTGTGAAACAACCCGAATCGTGTTTGAATAATATGGGTAAACTTTTTTCTATAACATCAATGATCATCGAATACTTTTTATGATTTGAACCATAGAATCTGCTTCAACAATTCACGCCATAATCATAGAACCATTTCATGTTAAACAGAACATAGATCATGAACTATAAATACTGAAAATTTCAGTATTTTTCATCTCATTCGAAAACTATCCAAAATAAATAGTTAGTGTAAGAGGAGACTGCCATTCATTTTTTATTCGAATCGAATGCTGTAAAATAATTAGGGGGTTGCCATTTGAAAATCTCGAATATTTTCAATTTTGAGTTTCACATTTTCGAAGCAATATCTTCGAAAAACCTTACGATGTATCAAAATACTGAATATACCACATGAATGCATGGAGTCTTACTATGAGACTGCTGATTTTGGTTTCCTTCTCATAAAAAATAATCGAGATATTGCATTTCCAAACTGGCAATGCAAATGCCAAAAGTTTCAGGAATTTGTGAATAACTTGGCAACAGTGCATAGCAGAGAATTTTTTTAGTGGGTTATACTGCAAATTTGGTATTGAATCGATAAATAAATGAAAATATAGGTAGTTCCATTGAAATAAGAAAGTAGATATGCGTTTGAGATAGACGTGGCAACACTGTCGACTTGAAAATATTTTAGGCGAAGAGTTCCTTCACCCTCAAGGCTCCTCCAAATTTCAGAACGAAATATTCACTAGTTCTCCTAAAACGTCTAATAGGCCAACTTAAAAGGAAAACCCTGTATGTCTCCCTGTTCAAGTAGAAGTTTGGCATGAATCGCATCGCTTCAGATTACCTCGTGTTCGCTTGCCAATGACAATTGCACAATTTAATAGCATAAATTGAACATTGAAACAATAATGCGTTAAAAATCACTTTTTATTTTGAGGTAGACCGAAAAGTATTTTGAATGGCAGCAAAAACCCTAATAGAATCCGCCCTTAAAATTTTGTTTCTGATTACCAGTCCTGAAAACTTCTCCCAAATATTTTTTCGTCGAGACAATTCGATAGTAGCAGAAAAATATGTCGAAAAAGTCTTTTATTCACGACTTTGTAAAATCCGTCCCTGTGCGTCTCTGTGCTCGGCCTAATAATACCAATTAATCACAAGAGAATAATGGGATTATAAATCACTGCTGTCAGATGCTTCAAAGATTCAGCTTTGATATAATATTCTTTAAATGGTATTTCTTCAGATTTCTAAAGTACTCCAACAAACAATATAGTTATATCGAGAACCAAATCTACTTTCAATAACGTATCAATCAGAACTTTTTTATTCCAGCATATACAATGACTTCTCAAAAATTTCTTATGGGTCATCTTGACTGTTTCAACGCTTGTCAAGGAAGGTCTTGTCGCGGCCACCAAATGTTCAAATCTTCAAGAAATATATTCAGTGGTCTTCTTGGATAAAGTATAGTATGCTACTCGCGTTTAATGTTTTTTTTAACGTAAATTCAAACCTTTAACCCTTTCAGTGTAACACTGCAAAAAAATGGAAGGAAAATTATCTCCCTGCTTTTCTGAAGCAGAAATGTTCAAATAAGAATATTCCATTGAAAAAATTTGATTTCACCCTCCAGTTTTTTTCTTATAAAATGTCCCTCCAGAGGGACAAATGCACTGGGAGTCAAAAAATGCAGTAGGCCTTACGCATGAAAAAAAAATTATTTTCATGATAATAAGAACAAATTTAAATTATTTCATATGGAAATCATAAAATCGATTGAATTTCCTTCATCAAACCATTATTTTCAGGTTTTTCTTCATTTTTTCATTAATATCAGATTCTGCCTTCAGGTTTTTCGATAATTCATGTTTAATACAGTCATTCTCATCATATTGCCGTTTTCATTTTCATCTATTGGTACTTTTTCATTCTCATCATGTTCTTGCATTTCATCCTCAGTTATTCCTTCTTCAATGTCCTCTAATGAAGTATTGATATTTTCTGCTAGTCCAACATAATCGTCCATCTAACCATAGTTCCCTTCATCAGATAAATCTGGAATATCTCATTCCACATCATTTTCGCCTGAGTCATGGGTTTTTCCCGCGATTTCACATGATATGAAAAAAAAATCGTATAGTTCCATCAAAACCCCGGTTACTGCAATGATCCAAAAATAGGACCTCCAGTGTAATTGTCCCTACCCAGGGACATATTTTTTGGGGTCATTAGAGGCCTTCGTAATAATAAATGAGATGCAATCCAATGATAAAAATCAAATATAACATACTTTTACTTACTAAAAAGAACCACAGTACACTTTTTCCTAAATGAAAGGGAAGATTTGAATGTGAACAGAAAGACCTTACCAACATGCGAACTCAACAATCGAAAACAGTACTATTGTGTTTACGTTTTCAGTTAGAGATAATTTTCAAAAAAAGCGCTGCTTGTAATAACGTATTCATTAGATGTCCTTCTCGAGGTACGTGAACACTGGACTCGAAATAACCCCATATACAAAACATATGACTGTATGAATATCGATGTCCCTGTGGAGGGACAAATACACTGAAAGGGCATACTATTGCTCAGTTGCAGGAACGTCCATTAAAATTAAAGGTCCATTAAACCCTTAATCCTCCATTAGTTCCTTGTAATAATGGAGGATTAAGAGTTAATGGACCTTTAAATTTTAATGGACGTTCCTGCAACTGGCAGATACTGTCAGTTGCAGCTATAAATTGTTGCGCATTCGCCATTTTGCGATTTATGATGAAATAAGTTTATGTCCTGGGATATTCAATACAGACAATAAACAGAACATCCCTACAAAAGAGACTTTGAAACATATAATGAAGCAACTATATTATTTATTGGAATAAGGTGTCCGAATAAAACAAAGTGAATATGCCAACTTCTATATAGTAATTGAAATAAAATGGATGAACATAAAATGTGGAAATATTATGAATTGTTTAACAATTTTTTCACTGGAAAATTGTTTGAAAGAAAAAGTATAGAGGAGCAATGAAAAGGACCATCTGGGTAGGGTTTTAAAGGAATTGGTAATCAAAAATCGTTATGTTTGTATAAGTGCGTAAAATCAGTGCTTTTTTTTTCATTAAAACACGAATTTCATACACGCACGTATTACAATAGTTATTTGTATTAAGTGTGTAAAATGAGTGCTTTTTTCATGGCACATGAGAGTGTCAACCGCAGTTCGAGGCCAACAAGAATTCATACGCACGAAATACAAACACATTTTTTGACAACTGTGAATGTGAATACTTCGTCCGAAACAAAATTTTAAAGATAATGCTTGAAATACAAAATCTGTATGCATTCAGATCCAGCATCTTTCTGTGTGGTTACTATAGAAACTTACTCTTTTAACGGTGAAAAAAAAACTCTTTTTTAACAGAAAAAAAGTAATCATTTACGCATCCATAGTGATGAAAAAAGTTTTTTGACAGTTGTACAAAACAACATTTTTTTGTACAACTGTGAGTGTGAGGATATCTGAAATACAACTATGAAATATAATGCTTCAACACAATATTTTATGTATCCAGTGAGTGTTTTATTAACAGTGAAAAAAGACTTTTTTCCACTGTGCAAAAATAGAATCATTCACGCATCAGCGATTAAGAAAAGTCAATTTCTTTGACAGTTGTCCAAAAAATATTTTAACAATGGATTATGAAAGAGTTTTTTCTGGCTTCAGAAAACTTTTTGTTTCAACTTTCTAATGTGTTTGAGGGGCGAGATATGGGTGTTATATTCTTCTCTAAAGATAATATTTCTTGTCTAAAGAATAACACTTTGTTGAAAACAACTTCTCTCTTCACTTTTATTTCTGACTTATCACATCTGACAACAGCATACTATATTAATTCAATAATTCTTTTATGAGTGAACATAGAACATTGGTTTCTTTCAATATGAATTTACATAATTTCAACACTTTCCCTTGTAATAAATGTTGAAATGAAAGATGAATAAAAAACATAAAGAAAGAATGTCACTATCCATCCAATTGGCCAGTCACTTCTATTTACATAAGCTCATCTTCTCACGTAAAAACTGCAAACGTGTCTGTTGAACGGCTTCGTCATAATGTCAGCTTTCCCTAAAATGAAGGTTGTAATCTTCCAGATGTCTCGGTTTCCTCAAAATTTGATCGATCCCACAAACTTCTTTGTGATATCTCCAAATTTTTTTCTTCTTTGAATGTAATTCTTCATCGTTTTCTTTGTCTTCTCTCTCTTCAATCTTCTTGATTTTCGTTCTCTACATCTTCCATACGTAGCTTAACCTTGCTTTCACAATCTCTCAGTTTTCTTCTATATCTCTTATGAGCTTAACAGTAATGCCCAACTCTCTCTTGAGCATCTCTCTTACGTGTCGCCTGTCCTGATGACCCCACCTCTCGTGATATAACTGAAGTGTGGAATTTTCCGCCTCGACATTGTTGACCCTCTCCATTTTCTCTTGAATAATCGGTTCAATTGCCGCTTTGTATAGAATTCCACCTTCTTCTCTATTTCCACAAAGAACTGTTTTTCCATCTACCTCCAGCCAACACTGGTTGAAGTCGAGTAGAATCTGCATTTTTGTTTCTATCTTGGGCAGCTAACACTGAAAATAAATTTTTAGATATTTTTGGAACGTACCATACATCATTCAAGGTCATCTTCAGTGTATGATCTTCAGTGAAGGATGTTATTTTTATAGTTCCTTTCCCAATGGCCTTGAGAGCTTCATTCCAGCAGCTTTGATAACGCAGGGGCTTTGAAACTCTTGAAAGTCGACAAACTGGTCCAGACAATTGGTCACATGCTTATGGCTCCGTTGTCAATCACCACACTGATGTTGTACTGGTCTCACAATCAGTCTTAAGCCAATCTTCACTACTAGTACAAGGGCTACATTGGTATCCAAGGCGTTACTCTGAGGAGGATTCTTCTCCGCAATGGTCGTCCATCAGCAATCCACTTTCTACATGTCTTCACCCAATGTCCCTTCTTTTTGCAATAATTGCAAATATCATTTGCTTTTCCCTCTTGAACCTTGGTTCTTTGATTTAGCACTTTAGCAAATAATGCTTCTCCAGTTGCATTTTCTGTAGGTGTGGATCTGAAGTTTCTTTCATACATGCAGAGTTGAGTCACTAACTCGTCGAAGGTTCTCTCTTCATTTTTCGACAACAACATCCAACTTGAAATCTCGAAATGGCTAGGTAAGATTTCAATACTTTGCAAACAAGAATTAAATCTGGTAAAGTATTTTCATTCTTCAATTTCAATCCATTGTTGAGTTCATTCCATAAACTTCTTAATTTTGCAACTTGAGTTGAAACATCCTCTCCAATAACCCAACTAAATGCGAAAAACTGTGTGCATATCTTGAAGAGCTGATCTTTTGAAGATGCCTAAAAATTTAACTTCAATGCTTCCCACGCCTCATACGCTGTTTCTTTATCCATTACTTTCTGATAAACTGCATCAGTCACTGAACTCGAAATCATTGACTTTGCGTAGCTATTTGCTTTACGGAATAAATCTGATTCTTTCTTATATTTCTTTATCTCACTCTCTTTAGCATCATTTCTAATAGGTTCAGGTTTCAGTAACTTGCCATCAATCACATCTAGGGCTCCTTCGTGATAATCCAGCAAGTCTCGCATTTTCTGCTTCCAAATTGGCCAATCTGCCTCACAGCCAAGGATTTTATGTGTTTTGCAAACTCCATACTTTGAAAGATGCTTTGCGTTAACTTTGAAATATGCTTTGCGTCACTCCACACTAAACCCTGTCACAATAGGCCTTTTTTTTTTTAATTTTTCGCTGAAACTTTGGCGGTTACTTTCACTCATCAACTCGTGAATCCTGCGAACCTGGGCCCATAACCTGTTATATTCTTTCTCTAAAGAATAATATTTCTTGTTCTAAAGAATAACACTTTGTTGAAAACAACTTCTCTCTTCACTTTTATTTCTGACTTATCACTATCTGACAACAGCATACTATATAATTCAAATAATTTTTATGAGTGAACATAGAACATTGGTTTCTTTCAATATGAATTTACATAATTTCAACAATTGGCTGTACGGAACATCTCAGAACATCCAGTATATTTTCTGGTTTTAATATTTCCAGATGAAAAAATGTTGATAATTGGATCACTTTGCAGGTTTTCATGAAATAATTTTTCTCGGCTCGGTGATTTGCCTTAAGTTGACTGTTCTTTCTCTGCTCGATTATAAAAGGTAGACTTTTATGATGTGAGTTATTCATTCGTTCTGGAACTCGATAATTTTAAGTTATAAAGGAGCGATCTACATCTTGTAGCCTTCAACGGCAATAAAAAAAACCTCACAAAATATATTTTGCCATCGGCAACACGAAATGACTCTGTTCTTTATAGTATGAGACAGCAACGGTTTCTTTATAGCAGCGGTTTTTCATACGTTACCTATAAGAATTAGAAATAAAGAAATCAACAAAACTGTTTCCATACTCAACCCCCAAAGTTGGAAGATATAGTCTTTTTTCATAAATTGAAATTAATACAAGTTGATATTTTCCATTCTAAATGAAGCTTTTTTGTGAACTTGTTAACGTTCAAGTGAAATGATTATTATAATTCTCAATTTTATCAAATTCTAGCGAACTGAAGCAAAAACATATCCGTTCGAACAAAATAAATTGCTCTCAATAGAATCAATATTTACTTACATATTAAATATCAGCAAAACCAAAAATATAACACTCTCTAAAAAAACTAAAAGAAATATAATCAATTCCAACTGGATAACCATAATTACTGCGGCTATCATTGGTTCAGCTCTTTTCATTCCATTTTTGTCCTAAAACGAAAACCGCTCTCGGCTCTCGTAGCTTGAATGCGGTTCCTGGTTATTTGTCAATTGTCAATATGGGTTATACTTATATTTTTTTATGTTGATGCAATAATACAAAATTCGATTCGCAAATGTGAATTATTATACTTCAACTTCAACAAAGTTCAACTCCATGCATCCCAAAATATAATGTTCGAAACGTCGATACAATGTTACGATGAATATATGTTTTCAGAATGTTCCGCTTGACAAAGAAGAAGTTTTTTTGTTCTGATAGAAAGGAGTCGAGAGAAAATTCTACCGAAAAATATACTGGAGGATACTATCCAATAGATTCAAATGCACATGTAGATATTGATATCGCTGTGGTATTTGGCTGCATCTCACACGTCACAGTAAAGTTTGCTATTAATAAAACTTTTTGGGACCTTAAACACAAATTCTTTAATTTTTTTATAGTCAAGGGCTATAAATTGTAACAAAAAGCTTTTCTCATTATCCAAGTAAAGAAGGAATGTTTTGTAATACCTACTCAAACAATATCAGCAATCTTTCAGAACTTCGGACAATTATATTTTAAAAAATATTTCAGTCAGAAGATTTTGGATGCATGATCGGGTGTTGTTTCCATTATAAAGATGAAGCTATGCCGTTAATGGTGGAAAAACACATCCTTTTAATGAAATTTTCCATAACCAAATCGCAAAGTGGCTATGTCCTCGATAGCCTCACCAATTCCATCTTTGAGGTCTTGAATCGACGCTGGGCTATTGGCGTATACATTCTCTTTCAAGTGGCCCCAAAGGAAAAAGCCGCAAGGTGTTAAATCACAAGATCTCGGTGACCAATTGTGATCACATTTTCGAGAGATAACACGGTCCGGAAACTTTTCCGTGTGGTGCCTTCCAGCTGCAGAGATCTGATGAAATCGTATATCTGTGAAGGCTTTAACGAGGTTACTTCCTCACTTTTACAAGTTTCTCGCCCAAGGCATTATCTTCTTAGGCTCGCAATGGCAAAGCATTCCGTGACTAAGTGAATAGGGGTTTCATCCTCCTCTCCACAGAACTTACACTCGTCAGTGTCCCATCCTCAATAGGTGCTTCCCGAGGCGACAATGTCCTGTGAGAAAGCCAGTGAGGAGGTGTAATTGTTATTTACCAAGATTTAGATATCTTTTGAATATTACGAAGGAACTTAGTGGAATAATTCATCCCTGGGAGATTCCACCAAGGTTTTTCTTTTCGTCTTTCTGATTCTCCAGAAACTCCTTCTTATAGGTACATTTACCTACCTATACCACAACAACAACAATTATAAGTTTAACTTACCTACCCGAAGGTATCCCAATTCCGCACCCATTGGGTTGATATTTTTACAAGAGTTATTGGTTCTGGAATGGTGAATCTTACCAGATCTGATAATTCCTACAATTCCCCTCATGTCAGACAATGATAACGTCATTTCACTAGACAACCAATTTGTGAAACTTCCTACTATTACTACAGTCGAATCGTTCTGATACCATACCATGTTACATATAAATTATGAAAGTTCTCCAGTATATCTGGATGACAAAAGTATTATTGTTAATGTTGTTGAGAAATTTTAGCATTGACTTGAGGTTCTTCTCATTAGTATTTCTATGCCCAATTTGAGCAAATTCCTACTACTGCACCCAAATCGTTCTGAGGGTGGACCAAAAAGTTAGTCAAGACGTCAAAAGATAGAAATCGATCGAAATTCAGATATAGGGTTGAGAGATTTGAGCTAGATTTGTGTAATCTGAATGAATAATGTGAAAATTCTTTGAACGTGACGAGAAGTTCACCAGCTGGAATACACAGTAAATGTGTAAGCATATATTCGGGTTGGATTGAAAAAAATTCACTTACAATAACAACCATTAGTACTGATTAAATTATAATACTCTTCATTTATCTGATCAAATTTAGGTGAGCTAAAGAAAAAAATCCATTCATTAGAACAGAATACATTCCACCCAAAAATATCAATATTATTATAAATTTATTAAATCAAATATCAGCAGAACCAATCAAACACAACTCGGTCGGCAAGCAAAGAAACTCACGAAATACGACTGAAACGTGGTGTATCCTTAAATGGGAACTCAAACAAACCGCGATGTAGCAAGGGATGTCACACGAAACCGAACAGAATTTAAATCAGCATTTATCATTTCCCTAACGAAATCGGTGAAGCAGAAATCAGTGATGATATAGTATACTTATTCTGGCGATAATATTTCTAGATGAAAAAATGAGGAAAAATTAGATTACTTCGCAGGTTTTCATGGACATTATTTTTCCTTGGCTGGGTGATTTGCAGAAGTTGCTTGTTCATTTTCTGCTCGACTATGGAAAGTGAAATTTTGAAATTTATGTGGTGAGTTTTTAATTCATTCAAGAAGTCTATAAATATTATGTGAACAGGGGGACATCTACATTTGGTAGATATCAACAGGCTATAAAAAAGCTTCAGAAAATATAATATCACCATCAGAATGAAATGAAAGTGTTCACTCTATAACGGTTGTGTCAACAGCAACGGACTAAAGCAAAGGATATACAATTGACTGAGACTTCTTTTGCTTTTAGACGCTCTGGAAGCCTTTAGTCGAAAGAAGTCGAGTAATCTGTTGTGCGCATTTAAAAAATGATTGTTTTACTCAACATTCTGGGCACCACCTACACTTGCATGCAGTTCCTGAGGATTATAGTTGATTCATCAGTTAATGAGGAGCTAACCTCACAGATTTTCACTAGAACTTATGCCACCTAAAGCATACCATCTCATATGACGTCTAAATATGAAACTTCTTCAATATACCAGGTATCTGAATGACATGTGTGTTGTTCCGAAGTTATTATGTTTTTTGAAATTGATGGTTACATTATCTAGTTCTTATGATTATTTCAACAGAAATGATGCAACCTCATCATTCGTTATATGTTATCTAAAAATGAAACTTTTATATACCAGATATCTGATTGACAAATTGACAAGTCTATTGTTGTGAAATTATTATTTTTTTTAAATTTATGGTTACAGTATCTAGTTTCAATGAACATTCCACTAGAAATGATGCAACCTTAGCATACCAAACCATGTTACATATAAATTATGAAAGTTCTCCAGTATATCTGGATGACAAAAGTATTATTGTTAATGTTGTTGAGAAATTTTAGCATTGACTTGAGGTTCTTCTCATTAGTATTTCTATGCCCAATTTGAGCAAATTCCTACTACTGCACCCAAATCGTTCTGAGGGTGGACCAAAAAGTTAGTCAAGACGTCAAAAGATAGAAATCGATCGAAATTCAGATATAGGGTAATCTGAATGAATAATGTGAAAATTCTTTGAACGTGACGAGAAGTTCAACAGCTGGAATGTACAGTAAATGTGTAGGCATATATTTCGGGTTGGATTGAAAAAAAATTCACTTACAATAACAACCATTAGTACTAATTAAATTATAATACTCTTCATTTTATCTCATCAAATTTAGGTGAGCTAAAGAAAAAATCCATTCATTCGAACAGAATACATTCCACCCAAAAAATCAATATTTATTATTGAATCAAATATCAGCAGAACCAATAACACAAGTAGTCGGCAAAGAAACTCACGAAATACGACTGAAACGTGGTGTATCCTTAAATGGGAACTCAAACAAACCCCGGTGTACCAAGGGATGTCACAAGAAACCGAACAGAATTTAAATCAGCATTTATCATTTCCCTAACGAAATCGGTGAAGCAGAAATCAGCGATGATATAGTATACTTATTCTGGCGATAATATTTCTAGATGAAAAAATGAGGAAAAATTAGATTACTTCGTAGGTTTTCATGGATATAATTTTTCCTCGGCATGGTTATTTGCCTTAAGTTGCCTGTTCTTTTTCTACTCGACTAGGTACGATGAATTTTTTACGCAGGGTTATTTGTTCATTCGAGGAGTCTATAAATATTATGTGTTACTGCGACGATCTTCTCTTGGCAGACTTCAACAGGCGCTGAAGTAGAATTTCACAAAATATGATAATACTTTTAGTGGTGATTGTTGAAATTTTATTGGTGCTTTTTCCTCAAAATTTGGTCATTCTGATCAATGTTTCAGTAAGCATTCGCTACATTCATTCACAAAAAACAATTTAGACTTTTCTATTTCAGAAAAGCAACTTTCTCACTCTCCGGAAATGACAATCATCGATTATTTTCATTTCTAAATGAAATGAAAAATTTCAGTATTTTGTATCTCCTTCAGAAACTATCTGAAATAAATAACTAGTGTAAAAGAAGACTGCCATTCATTTTTTATTTAGAATCTAATGCTGTAAAATAAATATGAAGTTGCCATTTGAAAATCTCGAAATAATTTAATTTTAAGTTTAATATTTCGGATCAAAAACCTTACGATGTACCGAAAAACTGAATATACCACATGAATGCATGGATTCTCTAATATGAGACTGCTGAGTTTGGTTCCGTTCGCAGAAAAAATAATCGAGATATTGCATTTCCAATCTTGCAATCCAGATGTCAAAAATTTTAAGAATGTGTGTATAACTTGGCAACAGTGTACGGTAGAGAAATTGTTTTAGTAGGTTATTGCGAATTTGGTATTGAATCGAAACATAAATAAAAATATAGGTAGTTCCATTTGAAATGAGAAAGTAGATATGCATTTGAGATTGACGTGGCAACACTGTCGACTCGAAAATATTTTAGGCGAAGAGTTCCTTCATCCTCAAGGCTCCACCTAAAATTCCAGGACGAAATTCTCACTAGTTCTTCAAAAACGTCTAATAGGCCAACTTAAAAGGAAAACTCTGTTTATAATACAAAGAATTTGGGAAAACCTTGACGTGAGCTCAATAACTTTAAAGAGTTATCTTCAAAACTTGATATTTCCAAGTTAGGTTTCGAGAGACGTTTGTTATGAATAATATCGGTGAAGTTTCTGACTTAAGGTCAGCACTTTTTTTTTTATATGTCTTTCTATAGGACTAGTAGCAAAATCCTTCCAAAAGAATTCTTGTAGTTTCCATTTACAATCACCTTTTTCACAAATTGATTCGAAAGTCTAGGCAAAATTGAGAAACATAAGGGAGGTTACTGGACTTCACGGCTTCGGTATGCAATCAAATCCATTTTATAAATAACAGGGTGAGCCTAGAAATGAATAGGTCATTACTGTCACCTGGGGAAAAAATAAATTTTTGGTAATTCAGAAGTTGCATTGTTGGTCGCGTTTTTTGTCAAGCATGTTCACTGAAACAGAACCTCATGCATAAAATTTATATTTTCTTCGCATTGAGAATAGTATATAGGTAGGTACCTACATTGATTTTTAAATACAATTTATCACCGGGCAATAGTCAAATTTCTTCTAGGCCCTACTGGAATCTATGAAAATGAATTGATTGAATATATAAAGAGTTGAGGTTTACTACTTGAAAATAAAGCTTTATCGGCAGCAAAATTATTTTACATTTTTTCAAAAATATCAGACATGCTGTAAACATCTCGAAAAAATTCTTCAATAGAAGTAGTTATTAGTTATACTAACATAATTAGAAAGCTTTTATGTCCAGATGAATACTTGAATCTCAAGGAGAAATTCTGAGATAGAATCTGGATGACTCGTTATCCTAATTCTTTGCTAGAAGAAAGGGTAAAGTGATAATTTCCTTCGAATCATTCTCATCTTTTGAAATCTGAACGGGAAGCAAATTGAAAGTGGCCCCTTCATGAACATTTTAAAGACCTAAAATTGTCATTTCGGGAGTTCCTGGTTAATATATTCTTTAATAATTCACCTTTGGAATCCCTTCGCCAAAGTTTTTATCATCTGACATTTTCAGTTTACGTTGTCTGAATCTTATCCCGGAAATTACTGAAAGAAAATTCATAAAACTTCAGCTCAGAAATGTGGGGATTGAAAAATCCCTTCTGCGAAATCTTTCAACGAGTTCTTCCTCAAATCGTTTCATTATTCATGCATTCAGTATACAGCTGAATCTATAATGGTGTGCGCATTTAAATATTACAACATAGGGTTCCTCGAAGTTTCTCGTGTAATATCGAAATAGACGATTTATGTTTTAGTTAATTAATACTTAACAAACATAACTGTACCTTGACCTCTGATAACAAACATACTATTTTCAACTATTACATCAAACGTGAAGACCCACTTCCAATAGAAAAACTTTGTAATGTTGTGTAGAAAACACCTTGTTTAGGTTGCAATAGCTCCTACATACATAGATCAGACTAAATAGCTTCTCCAAAATAGAATTAAACAACATGTTTATGGTTGTGGTAAACATTCTAAGGATGATGACAACAAAACTGCTTTAGTTGAACAGCATGTCAGCACAGGGCATAGATTTGACTTAAGGGTGTTACAATTGAGGACCCGGAAACTAATTATGAAAAACGCAACATCAATGAGATGATACACATAAAAGTAAACGAAACTGTTAACAGGAAAACTCATACACAAAAATTAAAGTAGAATTTATGACATTTTAATCAACAATATGTATAAAGATAGAAGATAAAACACTATTGTTGTGCTTCCCATAAATTATCTTTTTCTGTCCATTTGTTTACTGCCGGGTTGTTGAGATTGTGATATTATATGTTTTTAGATTATTTATTGAATTAATTTGATGTTTGGAAAATAAAAACGTAAGTATATTTTGTGTTCAAAATATACCTATTCTGTGAACGCATATTTCATCTTGACGGGCGACATACGTTGAATATCGTTGCATTTTAGTTTGTAGAGTGAATGTTGAAATAACACCATGAGGAGGAGAATTCTGAGGAATTTATGATATTTTTAGATGTGAACAAGTAAACTTAGATCTTTATCGTATGTTTTATAATTTTAAGCAATTTAATGAATAGGATAATTTTTGTTTCAATTTCTGAGTTATCATATCACCAAATGCTGCTCTTTTATTTTTTAGTCATGATGAAGGACAACGAAATTCTGTTTATCGGCAAATAAATGTCCAAAACGTCGACAAAGTTCATCTGGGTTTACTTTTTCATTTTATTCCCAATTGAGGTCCAACATAGATGAAATGAGTTGTTGAAAAACAAGACTTAACTTTCGGAAATCAACTTTCCTCACTTTTTGAAAATGTTTGACATTTTTCAGAAAGTAATCATCGATTGATTTGATCCATTTGTTCTTTTTCAAGCTGGATCCGATCATCGGAGCCAAAATTATTTCGAGTCCAACCGAAGATTGACGGTGGAATTTTCGACATGAAAGCAGCTTCATTATAATTTCAACGTTTCAGTTTCTGTACCGGGTTTTTCACTATAATTTGACCCCCCCTTTAACTTTGTTACTAAAGGAGATACAAAAAAATGTTTCGTATGAAAGTTTCACGAAATCAACTGAGGTTTTTTGATATGAAACCAGAAACTGAAATATATACAGGGTGGTCAACATATTGATGGCAACTTCATTTTTTTCAAATGGAACACCCTGTATATTTTTCCATATTGGTTAGCTCTTTTTCCCCTGATTTCGAATATGTAACATATGTTGGCCTATCTTTCTTATTCTGAGCACACCAGAGTTTCAAATTTCAATAACCATCTGGCATAGCGTTTTGGAAGTTCGTGAATATTTAACTGGCCAATTTGATCTTTGTATTGGTAATGGCGCACCCATTTTATGGCCACCAAATAGTCCCGATTCAACACCGTTGGACACGTTTTTATAACCGTTCCTGAAGGAAAAAATTTACTTCAGCAATATTGAAAATCAATGAAAGCGGAGATATTAATGATATAAAATCAACCAATATTAACCCATAATTCGGAACTAATCCCGTCACGCACAAAAAATAATGATAATATTGTAATGATTAGAAACAAATTTTGAAGCTTTAATTTCTGACTTGAATCAGAGCCATAATAATGCTATCTAAAATAGTCTAAACAACTTGAGACAACTATATGAACTATGTGTATTGAATGGAGGTGGTCATTTTGAGCAATTTCTTTAGTTGATGTTATTCTTACCATACTACCATAGTTTATCATTTTTATTGGTTAAGTAATTGTTGAGTATTCATTCTGAAATAATACTTTTAAGTAGATCTATATTCGAGATTAGGAGGAAAAAAGGAAGAATATAGAGGACAAGGTGTCCCATTTGAAAAAATATAGTTGCAATCAATGTTGTTCACCCTGTTTATCTTTCCATTGACCTTATTATAACTCCAAAAATGAGCATTTTCAGTAAACACAGTCTGCCTTTTGTAAAATTATTACAGATATTGGCAGGTGGTTCTAAAAATTTGAAACTCTGTAGTTCTCAGAATAAAATAGATAGACTAACATATGTTACATATTCAAAATCAGGGGGGGAAAGATCTAGCCAAACATGGAAAAATATACAGGGTGTTTCATTTGAAAAAATGAAGTTGCCATCAATATGTTGGCCACCCTGTATATATTTCAGTTTCTGGACTCATATCAGAAAACCTCAGTTGATTTCGTGAAATTTTTATACGAAACATTTTTTTGTATCTCCTTCAGTAACAAGTTAAAGGGGGGGTCAAATTATAGTGAAAAACCCGGTACATTATGTGAGCTTTATTCCATTAAATTCTGTGATCCTTATTCTAACCATGTTGAACTTCGATTAACTAGTATTTCCTGTTGAGGTAATTTTTTATGTTTTTTGATAAAATCTATATATCGCTATGCCCAAATGTCTTTAATTTACGAATTTTCAGCCGAAAATGGTCCCAAACGATAAGTTTTTACTCCCTAATGAAGAATTAGTGGTCAAATTCAGTTCTGTCAGTGGGACCGGCCGTTAGCACGATAACTTTCGAAGGGACTTGACGTTTTCAGGGTGAGTTCGGTTCCGAAATGCCTCGGCTAACCAGCCAAATCATACAGGGTATTCCATAAAATATGGCCATTAAAACATTTTGTTCCTCAATAACTCAGACAAAACAGAACCAATTCAAATAAAATCTTGCGGCCACATGTAAGATGCTCATAGTGGGCCTCATGCAAAATGTTGTGGCCATAGTTCAAACAGAACCACAAAGAATTCAATTGGAGTATAGAAAAGAAGAACCTTTATATTTCCATAACAAGATATCCGATTCTAGAGAAATTCATTCTGTGAATGGAGATTTATAGAGCACCTACTCAGGGCTTTTGTCAATTTTTAAGCGCCCTTTCTACTTAAACGAGTGCTTTATCGTTTTGCCAAAATTTCAGTAATTTTTGAATTTTGAGCCGAAAATGGTATCCAATTCTGTCACTGGGAACGTCCGTTCGTCTGGTCGTTAGCATGATAACTTTCGAAAGTATTGTCCAAGAGACTTGAAATTCTCAGGATGAGTTCGGTTCCCAAATGACTCGGTTAAGTTTGTTGACCAGCCAAATTGTACAGGGTGTTCCATAAAAATGGCCATCCCAAATTTTTACTCCATAATGTCTCAGACAAAACGAAACCAATCTGAATGAAATTTCGCGGCCACATTCAAGATGCTCATAATAAACCTCATGCAAAATTTTGTAGCCATAGTGTAAACATTCCATAGAAAATTCAATTGGAATATTGAAAAGAAGAAACTTTATATTTCCATAACAAGATATCCGATTCGAGTGAAACTTTTTTTGTGAATGGGGATCGATAATGTTTATCCAAAATTTTGAAAGGCCGTGGTGTGCCAACCCGATCAATGGGAGAACTTGGCGATGGATCATGTCGGACGACGGCAACATCAGAAATCAGCAGATCATCTCTCAGTTGTTCACCAATCATCTCTGAGAGAATCTGTTTACAAAGCTAACAGTATCCTCAGCAAAGGCTCCGGCATCGACGCCTGTGGGACACCCATATTTATGTCGCAAACTTCACTATTGACTTCACTGATGAGGTAGGTAAAGGTCTTTCTATTGCATTTGTTAGTTCTCATTAAATTAGATTATGGCACACTATTTCCCATTTCATGAAGCCTATTCAGCAATACTTCTTAATCCATTTTATTTTCGAGGCTCACAAGTAATAAGGATATTTTCTTTGTTCACAAGTTTTGCTGATTCTCACAGCTTGAATGGAAGCTTGCACCGCAGTTCGGCAATCCAATGATGAAACTACAGTTTTTTGTAATGCTAACAGACGTTTTCCATATTTAACTGAATGATGAAGGTGAAACAACATCTACAGAATTTAAAAGGAAAAATTCAAGGAAAGCCCTGATCAGGAGCTAATAAGCGCTTCTTTGGTAGAGCAATAAGACTTTTACCGCACAATTTTATTTGGTATATGAGATTGATACAAAATATATAAATGAAGAATCTTAGCAGAATCGGAATTATATTCTGGAAATTATTCAAAAAATTAAATATGTGGAAAATTATTAATTACAAAAACTGAATTCTATGGTTGTGATGATACAATACTCTTGAAATTCTGCATGTACATTCAGTACATCAGTTTTGATTCAAAGAATACAATATTGAAGTTTCTTCTTTTCAATTGAATTTTCTATGGTTCTGTTCACACTATGAGAAATTGAGGAACAAAAATTTTGCATGGCCATATTTTATACAATACCTTGTACGATTTGGCTGGTTACGAACAAACCGAACAAATTGAGAACCACCCCACTCTGAAAATTGCATGTCTCTAGGACAACTCCTTCGAAAGTTATTGTGCTAACGACCGGACGGCCCCACCGACAGAATTGCATTTGACCACGAATTTGTCATCAGGGAGTAGAACCCTATCGTTTGAGACCATTTTCGGTTCAACAAAATTATAGAATTATAGACATTTGGCAAAACGATATAGCACTCAAAGGGAATCCTATTCACACCAAACCTTTCGAATTTTATAACCAGAGTTGCTTTTTCGGATCCATATAAATAAAACATAGAACAGACTATTGATCGAAATCATATATTTAATATAGTTACGCTTCAGGGGACGGTCAAAGGTGCGGTCTCCAAGAAAATATTCCATAACTTCTTTAAATTATTATGTTTAACCGCATTTTGCCCCTAGCATATTCCATAATGGGAAATTTAATCAAATCATATACCCCACAAAGTTTGTCTGGCACCGAGTAGAGGCGAAAGGGCTGTATACAACTTATTATTCGATAACTGGAAGTAATAGGTATGAAAGAGTTTTATTCTGACCTATCTGCAGACGCAATTCAACTTCGTGTTATCTGGTACAAGATCTTGATGAATTATGAGAACTGAATATGATTATTGAGAGTTAAAAAATTTTTCATTCATGTTTTACTACCAACAATTTTAAGATGTAACATTTAGATTTAACTTTTTGAGTGCTCGTTCTACTTAAACGAGTGCTATATCGTTTTACCCGAATGTTTTTAATTTTCGAATTTCGAGCCAAAAATGGTCTCAAACGATAGGGTTTGACTCTCTGATGAAGAATCCGTGGTCAAACTCAATTCTGTGCGTGAGATCTAGGGATTGTCCTAAAGACTTAAGATTTCCAGGGTGAGTTTGGTTCCCAAATGCCTCGGTTGAGTTCGTTAACCAGCCCAATCATACAGGGTGTCCATAAAATATGGCCATCAAAAATTTTTGTTCCACAATATCTCAGATAAAACGAAACCAATCGAATGAAATGTTGCTACATGCAAGATGCTCATAATAAGCCTCATGCAAATTTTCGTGGCCATACTATACACAGAACCATAAAAATTTCCATTGGAATATTGAAGAGAAGAAACTTTTTCATTTGGTGAATTAAGATTGATATACCTACTGAATGTGGACGCAAAATGTTGTGGCAATAGTGTTGATAGAATCATGGAAAATTCAATCCTATATTGAAAAAAGAATCTTTATATTTTCATTATAGGAGAGAAATTCCTTTTGTGAATGAAGACCGATATACTGAATTTTATCTCAAAATTTTGTGGCCATAGTGTTAACAGAATCATAAAAAATTCAATTGGAATATTGGAAGAGAAGAATCTAAATATTCCCATAACAGGATAACGGACTAAAGTGAAATTTATTTTTTGAATCAAATCTGATATACTGAATGTTTATGCAGAATTTCAAGAGGATTGCATCATCAGAACCATAAAATCAAATTTTTGTAATTAATAATTTTTCACATATCTTATTTTTGAATAATTTCCAGAAATTTCAGGAGGATCGCATCATTAGAATCATAGAAATTATTTTATTTTTTATCCATTTTATTGTATGTATTTCATTTTATGAAAAATTTCCAAAACATAATTCCGATTGTGCTGAGATTTTGCATTAACAAAAGGACTTTTCAATTCGAAGCTGCATCACTTCCAAACTAATGCAAAATCAGTAATGCAGCATTTCTGTTGGTCGATTGAGTCGAAGTGAATTGATTTCTTCAGAAATCAGAAAAGCCCCATTAGGATGATAGTCAAACATAGCAAATAATTCAAATCTCGCGCATTTATTGAAAAATCCTTTATATTCGATATCGAACAAAATATATCTACTCGCTAACCAGTGAAATTAACATATATCAAGACCTCTCGAGCGATTCATACGATTCAATTATTTCCATGGAATATTGAACAAATTTCAATTTTGATATTACCTAAATTACGGTTATTTCATTCAATCAACTACACATATTCGATGAAATATGCAAAATATTATTTTATCAGAATAACAAGCCTGCAATAATCCTTAGTATGATTAATTTTCACATCACATCAACATCTTTCATTCGATTTGTCAGTTCCACATACCGAATAAAATACGTCAAATTGATTGTGTTGATCTGAAATGATTTCATGAATATCAATGTCACTCTTGCGGAAATTCAGAGGGTGCGAAAATGTCACTCGACCCTACCTGCCGAGAACACCGTTCATGAACACTTCACCAGGAAAAAAGATGACTAGAGAGCTACCAAAACATCGCCTGAAGAAAACACAATCCTCCCCACTGTGTATGGCAACCAAACTATATAACACCCTTCCTGGTTACCTAAAACGCCTGAAGGGTATAAGATTCAAGAAAAGAGGTGAAGGCTTTTCTGATTGACGATCTACTCTAGGCATAGATGAATACTTCACATTTGAGGTCCACAAAAGAAGAAGTATTGCGAATGTATTTAATTCCCACTACGCTACTATATAGGAAAAATAATGGCAGATGGAATTCCTAGACCAAAAGAGTCTGTCGTGAAAAGGAAAAAAGTAGAAGATACCATGTTTCTAAAAGCGACTGATGAAACTGAAGTTCTTGACTGCATCAGGGAGTTGAAGAACAACAAGTGTCCTGGGATGACGGAATTACTTCGGAGAATCCGAAGTTAATCAGTGATTTCATTAAAAAAACCCCTAACTCACCTTATAAACAAAATATTTGAAAGAGGTGACTTTCCGGACCTACTGAAGGTATCTATTATAACACCACTATTTAAAAAGGTGACACAAAAGAGGTTATTAATTATAGGCCAGTTTCCTTGATCAGTACTGTAGCGAAAATTTTGAAAAAAGTCATCAAAAAACGTCTCGCGATTTCATTGATGTTTAAAATATCTTCTACCCAAACCAGTTTGGATTTAGGACACAAAAAATCCACCGAAGATGCTATTGTTTATCTTACAAACAACGCCTACAAAGCCCTAGATCAGGAGAAATGTTCAATTGCAGTGTTTCTGGATGTGTCCAAAGCCTTCGACACTGTAAATCATCAGAAACTCATTGATATCCTGCAGGATCTTGGCGTGAGAGGAATTGGTTCGAAGTTGCTAGCATCATATCTTCATAATAGGAAACAGTATGTCCAGATAGACGACGAAAAAGTGAACTCCAGAAGATAACAAATGGGGACCCCAGGGAACTGTTTTGGGCCCACTACTGTTTTTAATTTATGTTAACGGTCTCTTTTCATTGGAAATAGATGCTAATATTTCATCATTCGCGGACGACACCGTAATTCTCTTCACTGGTACGACATGGACACAAGTTAAGGAAAAAGCAGAACTCATTATGAAGAAAATAAGAAACTGGTTCTTTGAAATGGACTTGACACTCAATCTAGATAAGACAAAGTTCATGAGGCTTTGCTGCAGTAAGTCCAATTTGCCAAACATCGAACACCTATTGTTGAGAGGAGAGAATGTAACAGATTATATCGAAGGTGTAGAATCATATCCCATAGATAGGCATTTGAAATGGGATATTCATATTAATCAATTAGTGAAAAAGTTAACATCTATCCTGTTCACTTTTAAACATATGAAAAAGGTTTCTGGAATTCGTGAGCTCAAAATTCTGTATCATTCACTGGTGGAGTCTCATATACAGTATGGCATTTCGGCATGGGGAGGAGCATATAATTGTCATAAAAATCACTTCAATGTGATACAGAAATATTTTTTGAAGATTATTTATAACAAAGATCGTTCCTACCCCACAGAAAATTTTTTTGAGGAAACACCTTTTTTCAATGTGTTCAGGCTTTGCTGTTATAAAGTGTTATGCTTGCAATATAGGAGTAAAATGCCCTGAAGCCAATTGAGCATGATCACAATACCAGGTACAGAGAACACAGTCAATATGTTACTGACAGAGCGAGGAAAACCGTAGGACAGAGATCGTTCCACTACATAGCTCCCAGATTGTTCTGCCAGGTTCCGCAGCATATAAGAGATGTTAACAACTTTTCTTTGTTGAAAACTAAACTAAGAAGATGACTACTAAATGTGAAAGATGAGAGTTTGAAGTTGTTCTTATAGATTTAAATGCATTATTGTTCTTTTTTAATAAGAGTTTTTTTTGTTAAATTTTCAATTTGTGATGTTATTCATGTAGGAGATGAGTTGGTTGCTCCCATAACAAGTAAGTCACTTCACTTCATGGGATTCCCCGGTTTATTTCCGATATGCATTTGTTGATGTATATCCGTTTTTTATTCTAATTGTATTTTGTGTTGCTTTTCTGGAAATAAATCTTTATTGTTTTTATTGTGTAGGACAGTTTGTGAAAAATAGTTTCACGTCATAAACTTTTAATTGTTTATATACAATAAAGTAACTATCAAATGTTATTGACAAACCATGTAACCTTTTGATGGTAAATATATTTCTATTTTGCTGCTTTTCCTCTCCCTCCAGGCCAGGTCACGCTGAGATCTCTGGAAAAACACTGCCGGGGCTTTCTGCTGAACTGAGAGTGCCGTAACACCATAAAGCAACTGGCAAGAGTCAGTAAAGTGACTCTATATGGATGCCAGCTGGGTTCCTGACCATTCGAGAATCAAACGAAGAGGCCAATACACTTGCCAAAGAGGAAGCACGAATGCCACTCATTTGCCCGGAACACTTTTGTGGTATAGGTAAATGAACCTATAAGAAGAAGTTTCTGGATAAGGAGAAAGCCGAGTCAGAAAAACTCTGGCGGAATCCCTCCCAGAGATGGATCATTTCACTAAGTTCCTTTGAAACTTTTAAACAGCAAGATCCAAAAGATATCTGGATCTTGGTGAAAAACAATTACACCTCCTCAAGGGCTTTCTTACAGGACACTGTCTCCTCAGGAAGCACCTGTTGAGGATGGTATTGTAGGACACTGGCAAGTGTAGGTTCTGCGGGGAGGAGGAAGAAACCCCCCTTTGCTTAGTCACGGAATGCTTTGCCATTGCGAGCCTAAGGAGATAATGCTTTGGGCGAGAAACTTGTAAGAGTGAGGAATTAGCCTCGTTGAAGCCTTCACAGATATTGTATTTCATCAGATATCTGGAACTGAAAGGCGAGCTGTGAAGGGTGTGATCAGAACAGCTCTGTAAGGGGACATAATAGACCTTGAGGTGACAGTAAACTGTAACCCCTTTTTAAACTATCAAGATTCACCCTTCCAGAACCAATAACTCCTGCGAAAATATTAACCTAACTTCGAAATTTTAAGTCCTTAACACGACCCTCACGAAAACCATTTACCGAAAAACAAGTTGATACAATTAATTTACAAGAGTTTTAACAGACAGCTAAAGATTTCCGATTTCCGTTCATTTCGAGCTTCATATCTTAATTTTATCAGAATTTCAATATGTAAACAATTTCTTCACAAAGAAATTGGAGTCCCACTAGTTCTATTCTGAATGGAAAAATTAATTTATATTGATGGCTGTCTATAGAAATGGCCTGAATTTTTCGAATTTTGGAAGAGTTAGTACGGTGAATGGTTTGGGGTCAGAAATTCTACACACAACAGACGTTCCAGTCAATCATATATCGTATAAATACCCATAACACACTTACTGGCTTTCTTACAGGACACTGTCGCCTCAGATTATCGGACACTGATGAGTGTAGATCCTGAGCTTTGGCATTGCGAGCCTAAGGGACAATGCCTTGGGCGAGAAACTTGTAAGAGTGAGGAACTAGCCTTGAAGCATTCACAGATATCGGATTTCATCAGATCTTTGGAACTGAAAGGCTAGCTGTAAATGATGTGGTCAGAACAGCTCTGTAAGGGTGCACAATAAAAGACCTTGAGGTCGCAGTGAACTGTAACCCCTTCTCAAACTGTAACTATACTTTGAATGCTAGGACACTGTGGTGTTGAAGGAAATGAAAAGGCCAATGAACTTGCAAAAAGTGCATCAAAGTTAACACCTGCTGGCTTTGCCCTTGTGAGCTAGGAATAGACTAATATAAAGCAGCGGTCCAGCAATGGAAGTGGAACAGACCAACCTTCTAGAGAAACGTTTCTTGTCTTTTTACGACCGAAAAGTTCGTGATGATTTCACCAACTTATACCAGAAAGCTAATGAAGCTGTCTCGAGCTGAGCTTCAGGTGATGGTGGGACTGCTTATCACTGTCGGTAAACATAATTTTTTTGATGAGATTTGCAGGCTCTGTGGATCAGAAGCTGAAACCTCTTAACACAAAGAATGTAAGTGTCCACAGCTGGTTGACCCCAAAACCATCCATATGGCGAAACCGGTCCTGAATACGCAAGAGGTAACAGCCAATGCTTCTAATGAAATGTTTTATAAACGAAATTGTTAACTTCTTTGGTTTCCTTGCATGGGTAGGATAGACAACAGAAGATCTACTTGATCGCAGTTCCCGGAAGGCCAACCTAGCTTGACTTTGACTTTAGTTCTCATAATAATAATAAAATACAAAGTTCCGAGTCAATTTCTACTTTCCTAAGGAAGTAGTTTTACTTATTCCATTAGATCAATAGTAACCCAACCTATATAAGTGAGTTGTATCTATTTGCTTCGATCAAATCATATCGTAGCAGACAGTAGTGAAAAATATTTCTTATATCATAACAAAAACTACCCTCAGAATGTTCAATTTTCACATCACATCACATTCGATTTGTCAGTTCCGTATACCAAATAAGACACGTCAAATTCATTGTGTTGTTCTTAAATGATTTTATGAATATCAATGTCACTCTTGCGGCACATTCAGAGGGTGCGAAAATGCCACTCACCCCTGCCGAGAACATCGTTATTTCCCTGCTCTTCCTCTCCCTCCTTTTGTACTTTCCAATGCCGACGGCGTCAGTGAGTAGGCTCGCAAAATTGACGAAGAGCACCACCTTCCATAGCATTGTTTCGTTCTGAAACAAAATAATACGTGAGGGCGTGAAACAATACCCACAAAAAAGGGAAAAAATATATTTTCGCATCCCCGAAATTCCTCTGAAACTTCTTGGGAACTAATGGATCGGGTGGATAGAAACTCCGTAATGAATGACTCTACTTTCTCCTTGTTCTTCTTGGAGCACTGACCGAAATTTTAAACGAAGAGTGTTTGAAAACTTAGTAGAGGTCATCTTGAAGGTATCCGGATAAAAATCGAGAAGTCAGGGGCTTTTGCGCTCTGTTCATATCGAAAAAACGATAAATCAAATTTAAATGTCCTGATAGCTACTGGTTTGATTATATTTATTAGTGAATTCAACTTTCGTCTTCAAATCTGAAACCTACTTTGAAAATTTCAAGATTTAAATGCGAAATATGAACAAGAGAGCAAAAACTTCTGACTCCACATTATACTAAAACAGGAAACATAATGTTGAGTATGGAAAAAAATTATAGAAAAATTTTATTATTGCTGGGCGAGATTCGAACCCAAGATCTGCAAATTAAGAGACTTCAACTCCACGTGTCTTGTGATATTTATATTCTAACACTTATGATGTTCACAACAGAAAAATCTTTGAACATGTTTACCACATGGGTAATATACAGATATGGAAATTCACATCGAAAACATACGAAATTCATAAAGAATTTTACTGCACAGTTGAACAGTGGTATTTTCGAAAGGATTGAATGGTCCTATTTATATTATATATTTGTCTTATCGTTGGAGTGACCTAAATAAACCTGTATGGTAGGCAACTAGACTCGACTATTACGCGAAGTCTTATGCATTGACTCAATGCGAACACATCCTAAAAAATCTATCTAGGACAATACCTTTGAAAGTTATCATGCTTACGTCTAGACGGCCCCACGGAGAGAATTTAATTTTACCACCATTCGACGTTATTTTCGGCTTAAAATTGGAAACTAGGTACAGACATTTGGACAACACGATATAGCACTCAAAAGATATATAGCGCTAAAAATGTTTCCTGAAATATTAATGGTGAAGAAAGATTCACAATTATCCCTGTTTAAGTTCAACTGTAAACACTTTACTGAACGTCGATGTACAGGTGGGCATATTTAAACCAGAGGAGATAGACAAAATCTGATACCCACTTCTCGATCTCTTTTTCTGAGAAACTAACAAGAGTAGTATTCATTTTTGGCTACCTTCTTTTGTTTTCGAGTTATTAGCGAAAATTGGAAAAGTGGCAATATCGAAAAAAAATTCATATCTCCGCTAATACTGATGATAGAGCTCTTGAACTAAAACATTATACAGGCACTTTTTTACGTAGAATCCAGAGGCGTACTCGCCTTTTTTGCACCATTCTAATTACGGAGCTATGACCCAAAGTTATGTTTTTTTAATGAAAATACTAAATTTTTGTGACATTTTCTAAAAACTTAATTTTTTCTGATTTCAAAAATATATAAAACATTATTTATTTATGAAAAACAGGAATACTAACAGGTTAACCCCAGAAACAGTATTCGCTAAAAGTATAAATATCTACATCCATGCGATAAGCTCACAACAAAAAACAGCAAAAGCAAAACAGAATATACACATATATATAATTTATTTATTTATTTATTTATATAACATTGTATGGTTTGTATCAATATGAGTATAGAAAATGATCAAAAACCAATTTTCATCTGAACATTTTCTAGGGTTTCAACTGTTGATGAGCACAGAAAAATGGAGCTTCCTATAACAAGAGCAGTCTCCTCCGTCAATCTTATTATTTCTATGCTTTAAATAATTTCTCCAAAATTCGAACATGGATATATTCATAAAAACTATATCTTGAAATGGATTGGAAATAACAAAAAGATCCACATGATCCTACGAAATGAAATGTCCTGGACTACCATCACCAAAAATTTTTGGGGGTGATCTAGTTTCGTGTGTACAGGGTGGGCATATTTCGATGTTTTAGCACTACAACTTTTAAACCAGAGGAGATAGACAAAATCTGATACCCACTTCTCGATCTCTTTTTCTGAGAACTAACAAGAGTAGTATTCATTTTTGGCTACCTTCTTTTGTTTTCGAGTTATTAGCGAAAATTGGAAAAGTGGCAATATCGAAAAAAAATTCATATCTCCGCTAATACTGATGATAGAGCTCTTGAACTAAAACATTATACAGGCACTTTTTTACGTAGAATCCAGAGCGTACTCGCCTTTTTTGCACCATTTCTAATTACGGAGCTATGACCCAAAGTTATGTTTTTTTAATGAAAATACTAAATTTTTGTGACATTTTCTAAAAACTTAATTTTTTCTGATTTCAAAAATATATAACATTTATTTATTTATGAAAAACAGGAATACTAACAGGTTAACCCCAGAAACAGTATTCGCTAAAAGTATAAATATCTACATCCATGCAATAAGCTCACAACCAAAAAACAGCAAAAGCAAAACAGAATATACACATATATATAATTTATTTATTTATTTATTATATAACATTGTATGGTTTGTATCAATATGAGTATAGAAAATGATCAAAAACCAATTTTCATCTGAACATTTTCTAGGGTTTCAACTGTTGATGAGCACAGAAAAATGGAGCTTCCTATAACAGAGCAGTCTCCTTCCGTCAATCTTATTATTTCTATGCTTTAAACTAATTTCTCCAAAATTCGAATATGGATATATTTCATAAAAACTTATATCTTGAAATGGATTTTGAAATAACAAAAAGATCCACATGATCCTACGTTTCAATCGAAATACTTAGTTATAATGAGATGGATGCAAGAGAATATTTTTATTGCACTCAGAATAAATACGCACAAGTGCTAAGTAGTCTATTTCAAATCGCATATGAAATAACGCATGTAGATATGATTGAAGTTATCAATTCAATTAGAAAAGTAATAAGGGAAAAATATTTTTCAATACCTAATAGTGATTACAATAAAAGGTCAGTAGATTATAACTAAGATGTCTTATTTTAGACATCTTAGTTATAACTTAGAATGAGGGATCAAGTTTCACAGCAGTCCATCTTGGAGAAATGAAAAGAATACTGGAAAGATATTGTGGTAATTATACGATGCTAAATTTTTCTGCGCTCATTAACAGTTGAAACCATAGAAAATATTGAGACTCAGATGAAAATAGGTTTTTGATCATTTTCTAACTCATATTGATACAAACCATACAATATTATATATTTTTGAAATCAGAAAAAATTTAGCTTTCAGAAAATGCCACAAAAATCTAGTATTTCCATTCAAAAAACATAACTTTGGGTCATACCTCCGTAATTAGAAATGGTGCAAAAAATGCGAGTACGCCACTGGATTCTATGTAAAAAAGTGCCTGTATAATGTTTTAATATCAGAGCTCTATCAGTAGTTTAAGCGGAGATATGAATTTTTTTCGATATGCCACTTTTCCAATTTTCGCTAATAACTCGAAAACAAAAGAAGGTAGCCAAAAATGAATAGTACTCTTGTTAGTTTCTCAGAAAAAGAGATCGAGAAGTGGGTATCAGATTTTGTCTATCTCCTCTGGTTTAAAAGTTGTAGTGCTAAAAACTCGAAATATGCCCACCTGTACACACGAACTAGATCACCTCCAAAAAATTTTTGGTGATGGTAGTCCAGGACATTTCGTGGTGCTGCTCGTTCAACTTCAAAATTCATGAGTCACTGTTGTAACTACTAATATCATAGAACAATTATTGAGAACATTTAATTGATGATATTCGATGAATATTATTTCAAATCTCAATGTCATAGAGTAGAAAAGTTGATGTTAATTATGTTAGGCCATCCATGTTCTATTTTATATGAATCGACTACCTGCAACATACACAACAGTCACCACCATATCTGAATAATGGGACTGAGAACTGGTGCAGCTGCTGGTCATGAAATGGTTATCACCCGGTATTCATCCAAGAATATAGACCGAAGTATGGCATCTTGCATTGGCCTTGCCTCTTTCTGGATATAAAGCATGTGCCATTTCAAAAAGAAAATAGTTTAGAATGTCACAATAATATTCCCCATTAATGAAACCATCAACTAGTATACAGAGAGTTGGGGCACCACGCTCAGACACTGCATCTTAAACAATGGTTTTGGGAAGCAAAATTTCCTCGTCAATATAATAATGTTGATGAGACAATTTTGAACGGTAACATGTCGTTCTTGATTTGATTTTAGCTATTTCTGCCAAGGAGCAAACCTCCTCCATCACATACCCGGGCGGCATATTCATATCTCACGTATAGTAGCGCAATCCGAATTCACCCGAAGCTGACGTAGGTAAGGTGTAACCTATTCCACGCACGATATCGCAAAACTTGCGATCTTGAACGTTGTTTATAACTTCTGAAGATCGCATTAATTTGTCAACCGGCTCTAAATGGATTTTGTAGAAAGAATAACCTCAGATTATCTGAAAATCAACGATGAAACGAATAAAATGGAACTAACCACAGAGAGTGAAATTGAAGTGTTTTCAAATTATTTTCTCATATAATCTTAAAATTACGAGTTATATCCTCCAAAATTTGACACTCCTGATGCAAAAGGTTTTACCGTTCTTTTGAGAGAACTTCAGTTCCTTGGTTTATAAATTATTTTATGCAAATCAGGTCTGGAAAAAACTGAAACAAAAATAATAATATCATATACTCGTAGCTGTTACTTTAGCTTCAGAATATCTAGACTGTTTTTTATCATATCGGTTTTTCATCCAAAAATGATGTTTAACGATACAGATGAAATGAAATGGAAAATAAGGTCTTTGCCTTTATGAAGGTCGTTGCGAAAAATTTTTTGAAGCAGATAAATTGAAAAAATCCTTTTTTTGTGACGGGAAAAAATGTGTCATTTCATATCTTTTGACAGGCCACAAAATATGACTTTTTACGAAATTATTTTTTCCCTGTCAAAAAAGTGAGTGTCTATGTATCCGGGAAAAAAGCACTCACTTTTTTCCCATGGGCAAAAAGTAATTTTGTGAATTTAAGGTGAAGTGCTCCTGCGAAAATCTTTGCACTTATTTGTCAGGAGCAAATTGGTCTTGAAAAACATTGTTGCCTAACAGTAAAACTGAAAATGAAACAAATTAAAAGGATATTGTAACGTTTCGGTGGCTATATCAGACACCTTCTTCAGACAAACTCTAAAATTCTTCAGAATTGTGTATTTTCTCATTTGTAATCTGATTGACATTGATAGTTGGACAACTAAAATTCTTCAGAATCGATGTCAATCAGATTACAAATGAGAAAATACACAATTCTGAAGAATTTTAGAGTTTGTCTGAAGAAGGTGTCTGATATAGCCACCGAAACGTTACAATATCCTTTTAATTTGTTTCATTTTTCAGTTTACTGTTAGGCAACAATTTGCTCCTGACAAATAAGTGCAAAGATTTTCGCAGGAGTACTTCACCTTAATCAAACATTTTTTAATTATTAATGTTTCAGAGACTGGGAGTGAAAAACTATAAAGTTTCTAAGAAATTCTATGATTTGCTCTGAAGGCGTTGCTGAAACATTTAAGAAAAAATGCTAGGACGATAACAAACTACTTTCAATACCTCAGGGATTGAAAATACGTACCAAATATTTCATATTGCCATGAAGGCTATTTTTTCTGAATTGAAATTATTTTTTCATCACAGAATCAATCTTAGTGAAAATATGGTAGTGATTCGTTATTTTATCGTGATAAATATGTTTGTTTTCAATATCAGGTAGTTTTCATTGCTAAACACAAATACCCTAACTGCATTCTTTGATTTCTCTGGTTTCGAACACTTTTTCATTTATGTATAAAATATTAGTGTAAGTACAAAGTATTCCAAATACATACATATCTATCACTCATTTTATTTCTTTAATAATAGGTTGTTACAAGAATTTGTACAAAATCAATTTTCAGCAATTGTCTGGAGCGATCTTTCATAATTCATAAACAACGTTCGATATCGCAAGTTACCTTGCGGTATCGCGCGTTGAATATACGTCGGCTTCGGATCACTTCCGATTGCGCTACGGTACGTGGGATATGAATATGCGCACCCGGGCGTTCAATATACAGTGAGCTTTGCAGAAGGTGAGGAGCAAACGAAAAACCGATTTTATTTTCAACATAAGTCATCCTTCAAACAATACTGTCGAAGTTCAAGCCAAATCTTCAACTATTTTTTTAGTTCTGAGTGTCTAAAGTGAACCACTTGAGTGATGTTTAAACCAAATCCGAATTGATTTCTGTCTATAGTAACCTTTCGCTTTCGATTGCAATTACCAGGAGGTGACTACAAAAGAATTAATCGAAAAAGTCAGCGATATTGTACTGGACGATCAGAAAAAAGTGCGTGAGATATCTGAGGCTATAGCCACATCAACTGGGTCTATGGTTTCAATTTTGTATAATGATTTGGGTATGAGAAAACTAAACGCAAGATTTGTTCTGTTCTCTCCAGATTAAGTCCCTAGCGATTATTATATGTTTCCAAACTTGAAGAGATGGCTGCAGTGAAAACAGTTTGAGAAGAAATTAAGAGGTCAAATGAGGAACTGAAGCATATTTTGGGGACATTGACATATCTTACGATTCGAAAGGCATCGCAATGTTGGGAAATCTTTGGAGCGCCCTAGTACAAACACGTCAATGAAATTATATTCTGGAAAACCTTGACAAAATGTAATCCTTCGTTCCACTTCTGAAATTGTCATTGTAGGAATTTTTTCTCGATTTTCTTGATATTCAGTCTAATAGTGTATCTTTGGAGGACATCTTCCAAAGACGTTTCTACTTTCCTCCGTTGAAGTACCTAGCAGTGAGATTATGGAAAGTAGAGGGTTGTAACTCCACTACAAACCAAGTCAAACTCACGGTGGAGTTGAAATAGTTCATTTATGTCAAAATGCGAACAAAAAATTTTTTTGTACAACTGTCAAAAAACTTGACTTTTCTTCATCACTATGGATGCGTAAAATATTACTTTTTTTCACCGTTAAAAAAAGTCTTTTTTTCACCGTTAAAAAAAGTCTTTTTTTCACTGCTGATAACTAAAATTAGAACAACTTAAAAATAATGAATATTTTAATTACAACTAATTTCACAAAATTATGTTTGTATCTGTACCTTATAAATAAATTAGTTTCGTCATCAGCATCTCTGAGAAATTTATTGATATTATCCCTCCATTACACTTAGATTTCTTTCCTCGGTATACGACGCTTTGTTCTTAATAAGCGGGACCAATTTTGAAAAATTCCTTATATCAACTTTTCCTTGACATTCGATGTTTTTTTTAACATTGAGCTCCATAACTTGGAAGGTTTAAAAATTTTTTATTTTTCCTCGAAATAGCATGTGAGCACATTTTCAGAAACCTTTTTACGTTGTTCTTGTTGCGCCATTCTCGAAATTGGTTATATGTTTTCTCATATGCTTAGCTTTGATTTGGCTGGTAACATATAAAATACAATTGTATTTGCTTCTTCAGCCATATCTGCGGGGGTATCACTACCACTATCATGTTCAACATTCATATTCTTTGAAATAATTCGAAATTGAAACAACAACGAGCAAATACTGTCAAAGATTCAAACAATTTCAACAAACTGTTTCTATAGTTACGACACAGAAAGATCACTGGATTCATTTAAATATTGTACTGAAAGCATTATCTTCAATGATTATACGTATTTCAGACGATGTAAATTCACATTCACAGTTGTACAAAAAATGTTGTTTGTATTTCGTGCGTATAAAATTCGTGTTTTCATGGCACATTCGAGTGAATTTTTGGCCTCGACCTGCGGTTTCGGCCAAAATTGACACTCTCATGTGCCATGAAGAAAACACTCATTTTACGCACTTAATACAAAAATAACTATTTTAAGGAATAAATTGCATAATCTATAATGAGCAGTTTATATAGGTATTCATTGTGACGACACCTAGTTTTCGTCATGGGTCGCCTCTCGGAGTTGCTGTAATCTGCAGAATTCGCAAATTTTTTTCCCTAGAAATGGTATATTGAATGAACGAGGTCGACCATTGCTTTCTAGTAAATCTCCATAGGATTTGAATTCTTGATTTTTAAATGTAGTTTCTCTAGGTATTCCATAATGTTAAATTCAGATTAAACAGTGACATTCGAACGATTTCTCGAAGATTTTGTAGTAGCTTCCCCATTCTCCCTCCGTTGCACTCAAGTAGCGATAATTCTACTTAGTTACGTGGCCATTAAGATGCAAATGAGCTTTCTCCGAAAACACTATGTTGGTAAACATTGAAAAGCAATCAATAGACTGGTTCAAGGAGTCAAGTTTGGCATCCTGGGGCGTTAACTATAGGAACTATCGCACATCGTGTGATGCTCTTGTTTATCTTCGTCCAACTTAACGAGTAATGATGATCCATTCGCTTTCAAGCATGTGTATCATTTTGAATACTCGAATAATTAACATTAAGTACACCTTGTTTTGTCACATATAGGTTTGGAAAATTCACTCGGAAATATAGGATTTAGCGTACAAATCTCTGAGTCGCTCTGGCTCCAATGGAACAGTGGAAGAATCAAAACATGATTGCGATGCCACATCAAGTAAAAATCTGGTCACTGCGAACGGCCGCTGGCAAGTTGTTCTCGACCTGCGTGCGCGATGGAATCTGTCGCAATCCAAACTTGATTTGTGTTAAATCATATCGGTTTGATTTGGATGTTATTCCGACAATTCTGTTGTATGTATGCGAAATATTTATTTGCCACAATAAAGGCAACAAATAATTTACTCAGTGTAAATCAGGTTATACTTCGCCATAACCGGTTTGAAAAAATAAATTCTACTTAAAAAAATTTAAAAACAAATTCTAAAAACTGAGAGACCGACAAAATTAAATTAAATGTTCAAATGATCTACCTTGTCGACCCAAGCAGTAGCCAATTCTTTCATAAGGAGATAATCTCATCTCTCTGAGCGATTCGGCATAGTTGCCATTTTGGCACAAAGTTCGATTACTTCGGACCTAAATTCATCAAGATTTGTCGCGCTATCAATTTCATGACCATAAACCAAAGCTTTAAGATATCCTCAAAGAAAAAAACCATTGGGAGATAAATCTGGTGATCTAGGAGGTCATTTGATTATACCATTTGTACAAATGACACGGTCAGAAAATGTCGTCCTGAGAGATTGTGTGATTGCCGTGCGTTTTGACTTGGACAGCCATCTGTTGAAACCAGACAAGATCGAAGTCGAAGTAATAGTTGTCGAATTGTCGGAATAAGTTTATTTACTAAAAGCTCCAAATATTAAGCAGCGTTCAGGTTACCGTCGATGAAAAATAATGTATTTCCCCAGTATTCCTGTCCGAATATCGAGTTTTTTAGGATTCTGAGTACGCATAAAAATACTCAGACGTTCATTCTTTCTAGACCAATATCTTACTACTAATGGGTTATGTTTTCTATTCAAGGAAAACGTTCTTTCTCATCATCCTTTCACAAAATTCCATTCGTTTGATATGTTCTTCTGGAAATATCTCTTGAGTTGTTTTAACCTTATAAGATCGATAACCATTTCTTTTCAAAATATGCCTAAAGGGGCCCACTCACTAAGAAGGAAGAATGCGCAGTTAAGTATCTGCACGTTTGCTGTAAAGCAAACGTGTGCATTCATATTTCCCACACACATACACTTTTGCGTGTTGGTTTGGATGTGCGACAAGCGTGAGATGACGTCGATAAAAGATCTGATGTTAATGGCAGTGGCGTGTGTTGTTATTTAGGAAAAATGTCCAATGTATAAATAGGGAACCCCACACTGTATTGCTAAAAATATGAAACGTGCACAGACTTGCTGCCCACACACGGTCGTTTTTGGTCATTCTTCCACGTACGGTGAAGAATGCACACGCCACACGACGGAGATGATTGCGCATTCCAAATTTACGCCATACACACACTGTTTTAACTGTACCCCGTACAACGCGCATTCAAGTCTTCGCGCGGAAGAATGCGCAGTTAAGTATCTGCACGTTTGCTGTAAAGCAAACGTGTGCATTCATATTTCCCACAACATACACTTTTGCGTGTTGGTTTGGATGTGCGACAAGCGTGAGATGACGTCGAAAAAAGATCTGATGTTAATGGCAGTGGCGTGTGTTGTTATTTAGGAAACAATGTCCAATGTATAAATAGGAAACCCCACACTGTATTGCTAAAAATATGAAACGTGCACATACTTGTTGCCCATGCACGGTCGTTTTTGGTCATTCTTCCACGTACGGTGAACAATGCACAGGCCAAAATCAAAACTATCTTGATTCCGACGGAGATAATTGCGCATTCCAAATTTACGCCATACCACAACTGTTTTAACTGTACCCCGTACAATGCGCATTCAAGTCTTCGCGCTTCCTCTTAGTGAGTGAGCCCTTAAACAGTTCTATGTGCCGTTTCACATGGAGCGTATCATCAGCGCTGACCATCCGGACGAATAACCAAGTACCATGCAATAAATGTAGCATTTCACATGAAGCGCGGATGATCGGAGCGGTTGATTCCATCCGACGGCCATACGACGAGCCCTTGCTGACGGCGTATGTCGGTTAACACACGAGCCATTATTGTTATGAGGGATTTCACATGATTCACTGACGATCAGTTGCGTACCAGCTTATATTGCTTTCTGTGTGGCCGATTGCCGGCAGATTAGGTTAGGTTAGGTGACAACTGACAACGGAGGATCCGCCGCATGTGAAAACAACACATCGAAACGGATCATCAGCGCTGAATTCCTATGCTGACAGTCAGCGCTGATCATACGCTCCATGTGAAACGGCACTATCACTTAGTGCCGTATTACATGGAGCGCTGACCATCCGGACGGATAACCCAGTACCATGCAATAAATGTAGCATTTCACATGAAGCGCGGTTGATTCCATACGACGGCCATACGACGAGCCCTTGCTCTCGGCGTATGTCAGTTAGCGCACGAGCCATTATTATTATGAGGGATTTCACATGATTCACTGACGATCAGTTGCGTACGAGCTTATATTGCTTTCTATGTTGCCGATTGCCGGCAGCAGATTAGGTTAGGTTAGGTGACAACTGACAACGGAGGATCCGCCGCATGTGAAGTCAAGACATCGAAAGGATCATCAGCGCTGAATTCCTATGCTGACAGTAAGCGCTGATGATACGCTCCATGTGAAACGGCACTTATATCGACTTGTTCGGCAATTGGATTATTCGAACAAGATTCAATGGTTTCAACAGCAGCAACCACCAAAATACCATTTTATGATTCGAATTTTTTCTTGTAAACTGAACATAATTAATTTTCAAACCAATATGGTCCAACGACTGATTCCATCGCGCAAGCAGGTCGAGAGTCCCGACAGATTCCCATTACCATTTGCCAATGGCCGTTCACGGTGACCAGATTTTTACTTGATATGGCATCGCACTGATGTTTTGATTCATCCACTGTTCCATTGAAGCTAGAACGACTTGAAAATTTGTACGATAAATCCTATGTTTCCGAGTGAATTTTCCATTAGTTCAACATTACTGGAGTCGGATTTGAAATACTTTCAATGCAATAACATGAAATGATTGATCACATTATGCTCATTACAGATTTCAGAATTGTCTAATTATTGCTTCCGGAATCCTGATGAAATTGAAAGATCGTTCACAGATGGATTGCAGACATTTGGGCTTAGCTATAATACGCTGTTTCCCTGGGTACAAGCACCTTAATTGTACTCTTTTATTTATCTCAATTTTTCTCTAGGGTGAAACGGGGGTCCCATTTTTAAAACACGTGACAAAAATTCATTTTATAAGTAGAGAACTTCACGACCACTTGAAAGTTTTGGAGATATTAGCCGCTGTATAACTTTTGAAGTACCTAAGTAGTAACAAATTCCGTTATATTTTTTATTACGTCAATGTAGTAGTTCATTGAGTGTGCATCTGAGTATAAATATTTGCTGTTTTTTCTTCGCGGGTATCTATCCTTATCGAAAAGGACAGTTTCCCTGATTTTTCGAGGTAAAGATCTACTGGATATAGAGTTACCCGTCGTCAATGGGCAGAACACCACCAAGACTAGCCCTTACCACAATTCCGGACAAATCTCGATTCGCTTTACAGAGTGATAGTCAACGAGCAAGTGTTTGGAGAAGCCCAGGTAGACAAGAGCGACTCAAGTTGTGTCCCTTCAAAGCGGATGTCGTACCTCTCATTATAGTTGAACAAACAATTACTGGTGTCATCTACGTAGAAAATATATCATTGTTCCTCTGCACAACAAATTTGGGGATAATTTCATTTATCAGGTTGATAAAGGCCCACCACACAGTACACAAAAAGCTCAAAACTTTCCTCAAGGAAACAAGATCCACCTTCAAATTTTCAGGAATTGAGTTCAGTCCTCAGAGTAAGATATAAGAGATGCCCCTACGCGTGAATAGCATTGTAATCAACCAAGCATAAGAGTGAGATGGAAAGCATTTCACTGTCGCAGTGGGTTGATGTGAACAATAGGTTAGATTTCCATTTCCACAATTCCTGAATATAATACAACATTTTCGTAATTTTGCCAAAGCTATAATTACCGGAATAGCCTTAAGAAACAATAAATTGCCACCAAATCAGTAAAATAATTCAGTTCATGAACATCAAATCGAAATGAAAATGTAAACAAATTTCCCAGAAACTAAACACTAACAGACGATGTTGCCAAACTGACAGAATTGTCTGTTACAGACGCAAGCTGTTATCAAAATAGGAAAGCGGTAATCCAATTATCCCAATACGGAATAAAAATACGGCACGACGTCGCAACGCCGGAATATTGTTCGAGTGTATAAACAGATTCTACTTGGCTGCATAAAAAATGCGCGAAGGCATCTTTAGGTTTACTAGGTCCTTCAGAATGAATGGAACGATATTTGCTTTAGAATTTCATTAATGATTTGAATCCTGGATGCTTAGGTAACTGACGGTAAAAATAGAAAAAAATGTTAATTAGAAGAAACATTCAGAATTTAATTTTCTTTTGAATGACACAATAAAAAAAGGTATAATCCTGGAGAAAAAAATTTTGATAACGCCGCGACACCTGGCGTCTTAATTCTTTTCTCCTACTTTTACTCACATCTCAAGTCAACATTGACTTGTACCGAAAACCGTCAAAAGAATAAAAAAAAATTCATTTCTTTTCGAGAAAAGTTATGTTGCCAAGATAAGTGAATCACCCTGTACAGTCGTACAGAGAAAATTAAATGAAAACTTGTAATGAGAGCTAGATTCGTGGACGCGGAAGTTATTTATAAATGCGAGTGGGCCTTTTCACCGCTCTCCTAACATGCAGCTATTCACAGAGGAATATTCAGAACTGAATGCTCATCTGGAACCTCTACTTTTCCCTAATATTCCCCATGTCATTTGCATAATGCCATGACTGATAAGGATTCTTTCGGTTCGGGAAAGCGGTAAGCTCTTGCAAAATTGTAATAACTGATGTTGGCGAAACTAAGGAAGCATGGAAAGAGTTTTTTCTATAATCAGTCGGTTCTGCATTTTCCGCAAACGAGAATGTCAAGCTTTCATCTTTTAGAAAGTTCTTTGTGTGTTTAAAGAGTTTTTTTGACTGACTCGGGTTCATTTATTTATATGCTATACAGGGTGTCTGTAACTGCGAAGGACTTTGGGAGATGATTTTTCGATGAAAATGAACAGGGGTAGTTAATATAAATTTTTTTCGAAATCGACCACCCTTTCAAGATACAGCCTTTGGAAGGCGATGACGAGTATACAGTTTTCAATTTTGTTTCGGCCTCTTAAAACAGTCATAAAACTATACATAATATGAATCACTAAGTACACTGATCAACAATTGCTAGGGATCACTTATGAACTTCTCTTCATTTGTATTTTTTTCAAGTTATCTCGTGAATATCTGTACATTATATGTTCTCTAAGGAAAAAGTAAGATGTTTTGAGTTGATTATATCAAAGTCTTCCTCACTTCATCGGCTCTTGTTCACAAAATCGATTATTATCTGTTGGCTGTTACAGGTGGAGTGAAAAGCAATGTGGTATTTGTTATTAAATCTGTATTTTTCTTTCGTTCCAACACATAAGGTGACAATAATTGAAGAAATGAGAACAATATCAGCTTATCAGTCATGCCGGGAAGATGTTTGGCTCCTGTGCAACTGGACCAAATCATACGGTGGATACAGGAAGGTTTGTCCCAGCGATGAGTGTCCCGGCTGTTGAATGTTTCGCAAAGTGTCGTGAGTCAGGCTTGGAATAGGTTCATCCAAAACGACTCAGTAGCTTATGTTCATGGGGGATGTCAGCAGCGCAGTACAACAGCTGCCCAAGATCGTCTTTTGATCCTCAATGCTAGGAGAAATCCCACTTACCCGGCGTCGCGCCTCAATAGATCACTGAGAGTTGCAACAGGAGTTCTAATTTCGAACCAGACTGTAAGACGACGACTACATGTTCGTGGTTTGAGAGCACGTAGGAGGGTACAACATCCCCGTTTGAATAGGGAACACCGGGTTCATCGACGGCAATGGGCTGAGGAGCACCGCAATTGGACACTTGAAGATTGGAGCCGATGTTTATTTACGGATGAGTCTAGATTTCGTTTGGTCAACTCCAATGGACGTATTCTTGCTTGGAGGGAAAGAGGTCGAAGGTATGCAGAACAGTTTATGGTACCCACAACAGCTTTTGGCGGAGGTTCTATATTTGTATGGGGAGGCATTTGTTTGAACCAATGCACAGAGTTGTTGTTCTGCAGAACACCACCATGACCAGCCAGAGATATCACGATATGCTTATTGAACCAATAATTGTTAATGCCACCATGACCAGCCAGAGATATCACGATATGCTTATTGAACCAATAATTGTTAATGCCCGTCCACACCGTAGTCGTCTGGTTAATGAAGCGCTAGAAACTCATGCTATTGGTGGGATGGACTGGCCAGCTCGCTCTCCAGACATGAATTGCATCGAACATGTCTGGTCTGAGATGTCTAAACAATTGTCAACCTTAGAACAACCGATCAATAACCTGGAGGACCTTTCTAACGCTTTACGGGATATTTGGACGAATTTGCCCCAAAATTTTATAAATCGTTTGATCGAAAGTATGCCTCGTAGGGTAGAATGCTTGAGACGAGCTCGTGGGATATCAACTAGGTACTAGCTTAACCGAAACTTAAACTTAATAAAGTCTTTTTTCTCTCCAACTTTCCATTTTTTCATTCTTTTCTCGAGTGAACCATATTATCAACTGAAAATACTCTGATATCTGACTAAATTTATAATCTTGGAGCGAATATTTCAGAAATAAATTTAGAACAAGTAAGTGATCCCTATCAATTGTTGAGCAGTTTGGATGATACTCTCACAATTTTTTTAGATCCCATAACTTCATTATTAGGGGTTGAAAATAACAACCCCCTATGATTATCATGGGTAGACGGCTTCGAAATTTACCCAGCTCCCAAGGACTTCGGCGGCTCTGAGACATGAACTACTTACTACCTGGTGGTTTGGGTTAGTATCCCTCAAGAAGAAATAGATCACCTTATTGTATTATTGCCAAGACGTATGGACAAACACATTTTAACATATTCATTGAAAAAATTGTAAACTCTTCGTTTTTGTGCGCTCGTTCTACTTAAACGAGTGCCATATCGTTTTGCCGAAACGTTTGGAATTTGCGAATTTGGAGCCGAAAATGGTCTCAAACGATAGGGTTAGACTCCCTGATGATTAGTCCTTGGTCAAATCAAATTATGTTCGTAGGGTCGTTAGCACGATAATTTTCGAAGATAATGTCCAAGAGCAGGGGTCTCCAAACTTTTCAGCCAGAGGGCCACAATGCTTACCCCAGCAAATGCGAAGGGCCAAAATATTTGACCGTTTGATTCGGTAGCTTCGGGACTCGTGAAAAAGTTGATAAGCTAAGGAGCTTTCGCGGGCCGGATTCTTGAAACTGGCGGGCCAGATTTGGCCCGCGGGCCGTAGTTTGGAGACCCCTGTCCTAGAGAAACGGTTAAGTTCGTTAACTAGCCAAATCGTACAAAGTGTCCTATAATATTTTTTCCTCAATATCCCAGACAAAACAAAACCAATCGAAATTTTGCGGTCACATCCAAGATGCTCATAATAAGACTCACGCAAAATTTTGTGGCCATAGTTTAGAGTTCAAACAAAACCATAGAAAATTCAATGAGAATATTGAAGAGGCTAATATTTAAATTTCTATAACAAGACATCCGATTAGAGTGAAATTCATTCAATCATCGCATCATCAGAATGATAGAAAATTCAATTGAAATATTGAAAAAAAATCTTTATATTTTCAGAACAAGATATGCGATTCTAGTGAAATTTATTTTGTGAAAAAAAATTGATATATTGAATGTTCGTGCAAAATTTCAAGAGGATTGCATCATCAGAACCATAGAAATAAATTTTTTTTGATTGTCACGTTTTTACATATTTCAGTTTTTAAATAATTTCCAAAATATTTCTTCGATGGTGCTGAGATTTTTTATTTATGTATTCAGTATTAATCTCAAGTCACATACAAATTCCTATATATCGAGTGTCCCAAGGTGAGTGGCCTATTAGATCATATGGAAACTATTGATGGTAAAGATTTCAAGTTTGTGGATCGATATTTGGCCATGTACAACAACTTTGTTATACTAAATGGGACATCCGGTATTTCGATTTTTATGATACAACATAAAATATTAAATTTATTCACTCTTACTTTTTTATACCTATCTTTATCGGTTTTTGACTTATTAATTATTTTTTGAAATTTTAGATCAAATTGGCGTGTTACGAAAATGACTCTAGTTCGCTCAATATTTGAGATTTAAGTCGGAATTTGAGCAATTCATTAAATACTGATCTGATCCATGTCACTGCTTTTGAATTATAGTGATCAGTTTTACAGGATGAACCAAAAAAATCATCATTTGCAAAATTGTCCCACATCCTGCAACACTGGCCAAATATCGATCTACAAAATTTAAAATCTTTACCATCAATAGTTTTCATAATAATCTAATAAGCCACTCACCTTGGGACACCCGATATACTACGAACAAAATTCTAAATTTAAACAACTTCTTCTGAGTGTCGCAGTTTCTTTGTCAGTCAGTATATTTCGTGATTTTATGGATCTGAGTGAAACCATTGATCCTCAGAATAACAATCCCAAACTACGTTTTTTACATAACGAATAAACGACCTAACGAACGACCTGAGCCCAAGGAGAGATTTTGGAACGGCGGTCGTAACGACGTAAATAGCCCCTGGCGTATACCTGTCAGGTACAAGACCCTGCTACCGATAGAAATCCAGCTTAGGAGGAAAACATCATAAACAATCGATGACGAAGATCCTGAAACATTCCTCAGAAATACAATGTATCCTACTCTTGGAAAGTTAAACCAGTGCAATCACGAAACTAGCCAGAATCCAGTCGCTGACTCTGTTAGAACTGTTTCAGTGGACGCATTCAATTGTGATATACTCATTCTTCTGTGTCTGATGCAGAGGTAGATCATCGATAGCCAACCATTCATGAAAAAATTTAAGGAAAGCCCTGAACAGGAGTTTTTGAGCTCTCGTACACTGGTGGAGCACTAAGACTATTACCTCAAAAGTTTATATGGGACTTGATACCAAATATACAGGGTTTTCCTTTTAAGTTGGCCTATTATACGTTTGAGGAGAACTAGTGAATATTTCGTTCTGAAATTTTTAGGTGCAGCCTTGAGGGTGAAGGACTCTTCGCCTAAAAAAAATATTTTCAAGTCGACACATATCTACTTTTTATTTCAAATGAAACTACCTATATTTTCATTTATGTATCGATTCAATACCAAATTCGCAGTATAACCCACTAAAAAAATTTCTCTGCTATGCACTGTTGCCAAGTTATTCACAAATTCCTGAAACTTCTGACATTTGCATTGCCAGTTTGGAAATGCAATATCTCGGTTATTTTTTATGCGAACGGAACCAAACTCAGCAGTCTCATAGTAAAGACTACATGCATTCATGTGGTATATTCAGTATTTTGATACATCGTGAGGTTTTTCGAAGATATAGCTCCGAAAATGTAAAACTCAAAATTGAAATATTTCGACATTTTCAAATGGCAACCCCATATTTATTTACAGCATTCGATTCGAAATAAAAAATGAATGGCAGTCTCCTTTTAACACTAATTATAATTATTTATGGGATAGTTTTCGAATGAGATGGAGAATACTGAAATGTTTCAGTATTTATAGTTCATGATCTATGGTCCTGTTTAAGATGAAATGGTTTTATGATTATCATGAATTGTTGGAGTAGATTCTATGGTTGAAATCATAAAAAGTATTCGATGATCATGGATGTCATAAAAAAAAGTTTACCCCATATTATTCAAACACGATTCGGGCAGTTTTACAATTCACGGGAAATGCCAAAAATTATTGAAAGGACCTGTATGACCTTAACAATCGTTATTCACATTTAGCATGAATGACTGAAAAGAAATTCCGCAAATTATTTAGGCTTTCTGTAATCCTGGCCTTATGTTCAATAATTATTTATTTTGGACAGTTTTTCAAATGAGATCAAAAATACTGAAATTTTTCAGTATTTATAGTCATGTTCAATGGACATGCTGTGTGATTATAAAGTGAATTATCGGAATGAATCCTATTGTTGAGGTCATGAACATAGGGCCAGGATTACAGAAAGCCTAAACAATTTGCGGAATTTCTTTCCAGTCATTCATGCTAAATGTGAATAACGATTGTTAAAGGTCCTACAGGTCCTTTCAATATTTTTTTGGCATTTCCCGCGAATTGTAAAACTGCCCGAATCGTGTTTGAATAATATGGGTAAACTTTTTTCTATGACATCCATGATCATCGAATACTTTTTATGATTTCAACCATAGAATCTACTTCAACAATTCACGCCATAATCATAGAACCATTTCATCTTAAACAGGACCATAGATCATGAACTATAAATACTGAAACATTTCAGTATTTTTCATCTCATTCGAAAACTATCCAAAATAAATAATTAGTGTAAGAGGAGACTGCCATTCATTTTTTATTTCGAATCGAATGCTGTAAAATAAATATGGGGTTGCCATTTGAAAATCTCGAAATATTTAATTTTGAGTTTCGCATTTTCGGAGCTATATCTTCGAAAAACCTCACGATGTATCAAAATACTGAATATACTACATGAATGCATGGAGTCTTTACTATGAGACTGCTGAGTTTGGTTCCGTTCGCATAAAAAATAACCGAGATATTGCATTTCCAAACTGGCAATGCAAATGTCAAAAGTTTTCAGGAATTTGTGAATAACTTGGCAACAGTGCATAGCAGAGAAATTTTTTCAGTGTGTTATACTGCGAATTTGGTATTGAATTGATACATAAATGAAAATATAGGTAGTTCCCATTTGAAATAAGAAAGTAGATATGTGTTTGAGATAGACGTGGCAACACTTGAAAAATATTTTAGGCGAAGAGTTCCTTCACCCTCAAGGCTGCACCTAAAATTTCAGAACGAAATATTCACTAGTTCTCCTAAAACGTCTAATAGGCCAACTTAAAAGGAAAACCCTGTATAAATGCAGAATCTCCGCACAATCGGAATAATATTCTGGAAATTTTTCAGAAAATGAAATATGTGAAAAATTAAATTATTAAATGTTCAGTATCAGATCTAAAATTAACAGTGTTGTTCATTGTCTAAATATTAGACAATGAAGAACATTTCAGGAAAAGGAACATTTTAGAAATGATACATATTAACATTAACAACACTGTTAATTTTAGATCTGATACTGAACATTTAAGCAAACTTTACAATTCTGTCTTGACCAAATATGTGCATTTATAGTGTTGTGCGAGCTTGGTGAAAACTAATTAATGTACGGTATTTCATTGAAAGAAAATGAAGATAATTCTGTGTTTGACAACCTTGATATTGTTTTACTCTATTGGTTTGTTTTGTTGTGTTTTCAGGATATGTTTTCCTGTGATTTATTTTAGATGTAATATTCTGGAATTTTCCAAATGAATTTAAGCCAAACTTTGAGTATTTTAAGCTGTTTTTTGTGATTTGACGTGGAATATACAGTTGATGCCGTCGTTTTTTAAAGTTTTACATCTGAATGTCTTATATACAGGTGAGTCTTTGACTGGTACATATATTTTAACCGTAGATTCCAGAGGTCAAAAGAACACTTTTTTCCTCTACCATTTTTTCCGATTCGGCCTGGTTAAAAAGATACAGGCTGTTGAAAATCCATGAAAAACATAAATTTTCAGTAATATCTCGCAAACGATTTCTTCAAATGAACTGATTTTGGAACATAGTTTCTCATGAATATGATTAATCTTTCCCGAATACAAAATTCCGAATAATTCGATGTTGAAAGAGAAAAAAAATCTTAGAAATTCGAAAAATTGGGTACTTTGGCTGAATGCAATTCTGTCGAAATATTCACAGAATTCAATATTTCCTACGTTGTCATGTTGACAAATTTCAAGAAAAATTCGATAATTTGTTATCTGGAATGATAAATGGTAAGAGAACTAGCGGATTTTCTTTAAAAATGGGGTTACAACGAGTTACAATGAATGAGCTCGGCTCACCTCTATACTTCTTCAGTGCAAATCCTTATCTATTAAGCAAATTTCCAAACCACTTTCGAAGTATTGCAATTTTGTTTCGTTGAGCTTTGACATACGTTAACGTATGTCAAATGATTCAAATATTCATTACGATTAGAATACGTTTTCATTTATTCATCATATTTATTACTACTTAAAATACCTTAATAAAGTTATTATTGATGGTTTAATCCATTTATTGTCCAGAAAAATCCACGGGTAGGTGTCTCTCGCCAAAAAACTCGAACTCAAATATAACTCTCAAAACGGAATTAACTCCAATAAAATGATTCCCACTACTTCTATGTGATTATCATCCTTCGTATTCTTCACATAATTATTGAGAAGGGTTGGAAAGAATTGAACTAAGCGAATTAAGAATGAACTTCGATTTCAAACAACAAGTACATACAATTTTCTATGAATTTTGAATAGGTAATAAAAGTTCAATTCAATGCTATGAAAAATCAGTTCACATAAAATTCATTTCTGTTCTAAACTCTTCAAAAAAACAGTTTCGTTGTTGTTCAAAATAGATATATTTTAAATAGAGCACACAATATTATGAACGATAATTGAATTTAATGGGTCAGTTCTTTTGATTTTTGGTATGTCAAAGAAAGTAATTTAATTGTTCCATATGCTTGTAAATGTTTCTGGAACTTAATTATATCGTTGGAATCGAAATGTTTCTCAAAATCAAAACTTTCGTTGGAATGAAATTTCGCAGTATGGCCCTCATTTATAAAAGCTTGTACGCTGTTCATGTTTCGGCAAACTGAAACAATTGAAATATCCTTAAGTATTTTAGACGGATATTAGTTCTACACGATAAAATATGAAACGTTCTCACCATTTTTCGAAGAAGAGTTTGATTTATAGGTTAGAGACGCCTACAAAAAGACGAAAGTAGTTATCCCTAGGAATATTCACTAACACCAATATCACAAACACTTTCACTGTTCATAGCACTCAAACAATCACAACAGTTAATTATAATTCACTTATTTTTCACATTTACGACCACAATCGACACTAAAAACATAATAATTTACCACTAGATGTTTACTAGCGCTCACGCTTGCGCCTGTAACACAACTGTACATAGGGTAGGGACTACTTTAGAAGGCTGTGTTTGTAATATGTCGGGAAGGATACCTCTCTACAGCGTTGCCGCTCTTGCTATGACCTGGCCCGGAAGTTTAGAAGGCCGTGTTAGTAGGCTTCTTATATTTGTTCTGTGGTTTAGACTGTTCGAGTGAATATGTCATTTATTAAAATTTTATGGTTGAGTTGTTGTTTTGATTTCGAAAATTCTTGCACTGAAGATTTCAAGAGATATTGGAAATGAATGCTATAGCTGAAATAGGTGGTTTAAAAGTTAATCCGATATAATCAAAAATGAAGTATACATCAAGAAAAGATTATTCTGTTTCCATCACCAGCAAAATTTTGGATGAATCAATAATTGCATTAGAAATACAACTGGTATTGAAAAAGTGAGTTTATATTTTTTCATTTAATACAGCAGCTTATTTGAAAATTTCGAATGGTATATCTACTCGTTTCTTCCATACAATAGCTTATTTCAAAGGTTTGAATGCTAGATCTCGTACTTGCAAAAATTCAGTGGTTAGTTTATCAGTGGCGGCATAGCTCATTCTGAAAATAAAAAACGGCTATATCTTCTTATTAAGGCTGAATCGGAGAAAATGGTAAAGGAAAAAAGTGTTTCTTTTGACCCCAAGAATCTACGGTTAAAATATGTACAAGTCAAAGACTCACCCTGTATAGTATAGAGGTATTTATTTATATTTTACTGTAAGTGTTTTGTATGACATTTTTATAATATTTTCAGGCCTGATGAAGCAAACGAGAGTTTGCGAAACGTTGCTGAATATACTTTAAGATCTTTTGAGAGTTTGTCCTTATCCCGCAAAATAAACTGATCAATTTATTAATTATTGTGGTGGACACTAATATTTGCATTCTATATGTGAAAAATAAATAATTGAAAATTTTAATTCTGTTGTTCTGATGATGTTATCCTCTTGAAATTATGCATATACGTTCAGTAAATCAGTCTCTTTTCACAAAATAAATTTCACCTGAAGCGGATATCCTGTTATGAAAATATGAAGATTCTTCTTTTCAATATTTCCATTGAATTTTCTATGGTTCCGCAAACACTATGGCCACAAAATTTTGCATCAAAGCTCAGTATATCAGTCGTCATTCACAAAGAAAATTTCATCCGAATCGGATATCCTATTATGGAAATATAAAAATTCTCATTTTCAATATTCTAATTCCATTTTCTATGATTCTGTTAACATTATGGCCACAAAAGTTTGAATGAACATTCTGTATAAGAATCTTCATTCACAAAATAGATTCACCTCGAATTGGATATATTTTTATGGAAATATGAAGATTCTTTTTTTCCATATTCCAATTGATTTTGTTATGGTTCTGTGCACACTATGGCCACAAAATTTTACATAAGGCTTATTATAAGCATTTTGCATGGGGATGCAGCATTAATTTCGATTGGTTTCATTTTGTCTGAGATATCCAGGAACCAAAATTTTGAATGACCATATTTTATGGAACGATTTGTCAGTCAATCGAGGAATTTGAGACCTCAACTCACCCTGAAAATCTCAAGTCTCTAGGACAATCCCTTCAAAAGTTATCATGCTAACGGACGGCCGGCCCCACGGACGGAAAAGAGTTTGAAAACGGATTCTTCATCAGAAAGTGGAACCCTATCGTTTGAGACCATTTTCGGCTCACAATTCAAAAATTACAGACATTTGGCAAAACGATATAGCACTCGTTTTAGTAGAACGAGCGCTCAAAAAAGACATCCAATAATTATTGAGATCCTTCAAGTTGGTATAGAAAATGACGCTGACAGAAAATATATTCGAAATTTTACAATTTGTTGTACTTGTTTATGTTTGGTATGGATCACACTTGAAGAAATAAGTGAAGAATGATTATCTTCCTGATAATTGAAATTTTCCACAAATTCGATAATGGCAATGATTTTTTATACGTTAATGGCACCAGTTATTGTTCGTTCAACTGTAATAAGAAGGGCACGGCGAACGAACATTATACCCCAGCACATAAAGCCTTGAAAGGACATAATTTGTCGGGTGAAATTGTGTCGCTCTTGTACTATCACTTTGTAAATCGAATCGTGACTTGTCCGAATAAAGTAAGTTGCGCCATTGTGATGATAGACAGTGTTGGTGGTGTTCTGCCCACTGTTGAATGGTAACTCTATATCTAGTTAACAGCCGACCATTATTGTCCTTAAATTCGATGAATATAATCGTCTTAATGGTATTGTAACTGACCGTTCGACAAAACTTCTTGATGTAGGACATCCATTTTTTTCCGGTGAAATTGGATGTCCTAGCATTTTCCACGGAATATTTCCAATATACAACTCTTGTTAATCGATGAAAACTGATTTACTTCGAATACACCTGTATTCTCTTGAATAAAAAAATATATTTTGCTCGTTTATTATTCTCATTTAGGGATATAGACAAAGATTCCACATATAAAATATTGTCATATTACATTCTTATTGAGATATGGTATGAAGCCTTTTTACGATGTGTTCAATTGAATTTAATTCTCCAAAAAATTTGGCCGAGCTTATATTGTCAATAAATTTCTTTCTGGAAAAAATTAAGAAAAGCTCTGAGCAGGAGTTTTTGAGCGCTTGTTCTTTGGTGGAGCAACAAGACTATTACCTCAAAATTTTATGGAATTTGAGATTTATTCCAATATGTAAATGCTGAATCTCAGCACAATCGTAATTAAATTCTGCAAATTATTCAAAAAATAAAATAAGTATAAAATGAATAATTGCAAAAATTAAATTCTATGATTCTGATAATGCGATCCTTTCTTTCAATATTCCAATTGAATGTTCTATGGTTCATGACCACGAATTCGTCATCAGAAAGTCTAACCCTATCGTTTGGGACCATTTTCGGCTCAAAATTCGAAATAAAAGACATTAGGGCAAAACGTACGACACTCGTTTAAGTAGAACGAGCAGTCAAAAATGATTGTGGGTGAGTTGCCGAAATAGATGCATCAAATAAATTAACAATGAAAGTAGCATTTGTTTCAACAAGTCGTATCATTTATCTACATTCAACTCTGAAAGTTTTCCAATTCCTTTGCACCTCGTTTTATTCACCATTTAGTCTAACCAAGTCATATGAAATTACTTACGATCCTAAAATAGAAAATAACAGACATTCCGATATTTATAGCAGATTGTTTCCATAGGAACGCTAAATGAAATTGCAGAGTCTACTAAATTTGCCAACCAGTGTATTGAGATAAGGAAAACGTATCACCTGTTCGGAAATGAAGATACTGTCAGGTAAAGGTTCCTTTGAAACATGAAATAGATACCCCTCCGCTTTGTCTCTGACCAGGCTTAACCTCCCTTTTCATTTCCTCGCTTTCTCTTACCGTATCCAAGCTTGTAATCGAGATCCTTCATCGTGAGCGATAACTGCTTCTCTACTGCGGTAAATACGATTATCAACTTCGAATTTCGCTCAGGTGACTAACTCTTGAAAAATAATCGCTTTTGCAATTTCCAAACGGGAATCTGAGGATTGCATTCTTTAATTTTTTTACACAATGGATAAGTGACTAAGAAATACTGACGTCTGAGTATGCAGGTTGTCTACTTTTAAAGAACTTTAAGCGATTTGCAACAAAAAATGTCATATAATACTTGGTCGAAATGTTGACGGTTATTCTTCAATCTAACATTTTTGGATTTCACCAATATTTACATTGTTTTCTCTAGAATGATCTTCATTCAGTTTTCCTTGTATTCTCATGGAATTCGACCACATATTCGGAAAGAGCAATAAATTTCTTACAAGATAAGAGAAAGAGTCTTCGTACAGAAATTGCAGACTTGGTAAGGAGATGAATATCACGATTCTGAAGTTAACAAAATTAGTCCTATTTTTCCAATGGTTTTTCGATGAAATATTAACAATTATTCATACGTTTCCTTTTCAGTAAAAAATACCTCATTTAGTGCACTTTCCAATGAAGTATCAACTTTTGTGCTAGCTGCTTATCACCCGCCATAATACCATGGCTAACATGATAACAACGAAAACTTCTAAAAATTCCGAACCTAAATTTTCTCTATTCTGAAGCTCTTCCTGGTCAAATCTCAATTTAATTTTATGGAAATCATCAATTCTTCTGTAACCTGTCGATGCTGAGACCAGACTTACATTTTGTTGGTGGTTCCAGAATAATTTAGGAGAGTGGGGGGCCATATGGTGTTATGGATTGGTGAGGTCACTTTCACGAAACCGATTCCGATCACTTTCGTTCAAAAAAATTCATTAGATTGAACTAAGGCAACTTGATGATGAAATGTACCTGTCTAACAGATGAAATGCCTGGTTTCGAATGAATGGATGCCAAGCACATAATAGTCGTAATGTTGAGATTCATTTAATGAATATATTTCGATACAATGAATTGGAAGATATAGTCAAATTTCCACCGCGAATCCCCAGGATTTTTAGTCTAGAATACTTAGAAAGAGAAAGTATATCTAATTCGCTTTCAGACTCGAAAGGATCTCATCGACAGAATGAAATAGTGTTGTGCATAGATGCGTCAGAAACGCAATGAACTTTACAGAATTGTAGAATCAGAACGAGAACGACGTCAATTAATCAGTTTTGCTCTATGACATAAAAGTAACTTGTTTTCGATCCACAAACGAGTTACTGGTTGTTGAAGGTAAATTTTTGAACAAAACCTTATTAACTGTTGACAGTGTTACATTTGAAATAAACGCTAAAAAATGCATAGTTTACTTAATTTGCCAACCAGTGTATATAGAGATAAGGAAAACGTATCACCTGTTCGGAAATGAAGATACTGTCAGGAGAAGGTTCCTTTGAAACATGAAATAGATACCTCTCCGCTCTGTCTCTGACCAGACTTAACCTCCCTTTTCATTTCCTTGCTTTATCTTACCGTATCCAAGCTTGTAATCGAGATCCTTCATCGTGAGCGATAACTGCTTCTCTACTGCGGTAAATAGGATTATCAACTTCGAATTTCGCTCAGGTGACTAACTCCTGAATAATAATCGCTTTTGAAATTTCCATACAAGAATCTGAGGATGACATTCTTCCATTATTTTTCACAATGGATAAGCGACTAAGAAATTTCGATTTCTGGGTATACTTGTCGAAATGTTGACGGTTATTCTTCATTTAAACTTTTTCTGATTTCACCAAATATTTCCAGTTTTTCTCTAAAATGATTATTATTCAATTTTCTTCCTAGTCTCATCAAATGTTACCATATATTCGGAAAGGGCGTGGTAAGGAGATGAATATCACGATTCTGAAGTTAACAAAATCATTCCTATTTTTGCAATGGGTTTTTCGATGAAATATTGATAAATAATTATTCATACATTTCGTTTTCAGTGAAAAATACCTCATTTAGTGTACTTAACATGAATAACATATCAACTTTTGTGCTAGCTGCTCATCCTTCGCCATAATATCATGATAACAACGAAAAAGTCTCGAAATTCCGAACCTAAATTTGCTCTATTCTGAAGCTGTTTTCGATTAAATTTTAATTGAATTTTATGGACATAATCAATTCATCTTTTACCTGTCGATGCTGAGAGAAGACTTACATTTTGTTGGTGGTTCCAAACCGATTTAGGAGAGTTGTGCGTCATAGGATGTTATGGACTGGTGAGGCCACTTTCACAAAATCAGGTGTGATTAATTTACGGAATAACCATGCACGGCAGAAAGAAAACTCTAATGCGACTATTGTTTCTCATTTCCAACGTGAGTTAAGTATTAAGGTAAGGTTGGCAGTCATGAGAACTTTTCGTATCAATTATACTTAGGTACCGATCACTTTTATTCTGAAGAATTCATTAGATTAAACTAATGCTTGACCGACATATTGGATGAAATGTACCTGTTTGCCACATAAAATGTCTGGTTTCAAATGAATGGCTGCCAAGCGCATAATAGCGACGACCACGAATTTGTCATCAGGGAGTCGAACCCTATCGTTTTCATTTTCGGCTCAAAATTCGAAAATTACAGGCATTTGGTCGAATTGGTATAACACTCGTTTAAGAAGAACGAGCGCTCACAAAACTTTCCGACCATATAACATACGAAGGTCTGGCAGTCCTGGGCCCGTATTCTAGAGAAGTGATATTCGAAAACGTATACGAACTTCATTCTGCGAGTCCCTGTTTTACCTGCAAAAATGCACACACGCGCAATGAAGTTTGTATACGTTTTGGACTATCACTTGTCAAGAATACGGCACCTGGACTCTAGCTCTATTGATCATTCGACTGGATTTCGATTCGAATGAGAGTTATTGAATACCTGCATAGATTGATATTCCACAAGGATGATTCAGGTAGCAAATGTATAAATAACACAAATTTCAACTCAAATATCAGTTACCCCCAATTATGAATAACCTCACTCATCACCATAACCAGAGATATCAGATATTTCCCGTATTCCACTTAAATTCACATCCGGCTTCCAACTTCAGTTTCAACAAACCACAGCCGTTAACCGAGAAAGTGCAGGAATTATTTGCGTTAATCTGATAACATTATTTATACATATTTACATCGATGAAACGATATTTGTTGAAATGATACGATCCGAGAAAGTCATCATGTGATATGGTGTTTCTTTTTTGGGTTGTGATTTGAACACATATCCTGTTGAAAAATAGTCATTTAATCAACTAGGTTATTAAAGACAGCCACTAATGGTCGCGAACGCATTAATAGTGCGACACCATTAGTCGCTAATAACCGAGTTGGTCACAAGATGCTTTGTGTTCGGTTGCCCATGAAAATTTCACATTGAAATAGCATAAATTGACCATTAAATTAAATTAAATGAAATGGGGTAACGTTCAATTGCTTGCACATTAATATCCCATTTTATTTTAAGGCCGACGGAAAATAGTATATTATTCAATGAGCGGTAATGCAGGTCAAAACACACGCAGATGAATTTTGCACCACGTGCCGTCAGGCGAGTGGTGTAATTCATCAAGTGTGTTTTGAGCATTACCGCGAATCGAATACTATACTTTATCCACGACTTCTTCAGTAAAATTCGAATTAATCTGCATTTAAAAAATTTCGAACAGTTGTCAAAAGTGTTGACAACATTTCGTCCAACCGTCAAACCTCTGTACTCTGTGGTCGGGAATCAAATCAAAGTCTCTAACTAATCAAATCAAGTACTTTCGCAAATTCAAAAATTTTCGTTTTTCAAAACTGCATCTGGAATGAATCGCTAGAACGTTATCTTGATGGCTGAAATAGATTTCCGATCGATCCTACTTTTTATTCATTTTTTTGTAAGCAATTTCATTTTTCCTAGGTATTTTATTAGCGGGTGTTATGGGCGGGTGTTATTATAACACTCGCTTTTCGGTTCATAGACATGTCTCTGGTTGTGTTACAGCTACTATTACACATAGAAATTAGTTAATAATTGACATATTACTCTATAGGAGTGGATAAAGCTATTTTACAGCATTTACGCCGAAAATAATGGACAGATTCATTGTTTGAAAGACTGTGTTATTGAAAACCATTGTGACGTGGAATTAACAAATGCAGGATTATTATTATTATTATAAGGGGATATGGTTCCCAAAAAGTTCTCATGAAACAAAAGAGGGCAAACAGAAACCTCTATAGATTGAAAAGAACTGCGAACTGAAGGGTGGTTTTCAAGGGGACAAAAATTCTTGCATTTGTATCAAGTAATATAGGTACTCATATGATTACCTTACAACATCAAAATGACGAATGAACAAACTTCAACAAGAAAGTGGAAGAACTGTTAATACATAACTAAATCTACAGTTAGGACCAATTTCAAAATGTTTGTTTGTTTGAATTTTGTATGTGGCTCATAATTGGTTTTTTTCTATAGAATCTCTTGGCAAACCGTATCATTCATTGACGATGACACTAATGATGTACGATTACAATCATAATAAATGTACATCAAAGAATTACTATTATTATTAGACCTGGGTCATTATGGCTGGGTTAGCCTTTCGGGAACTGTGACCATGTAGATTTTTTGTTCTCTACCATAATCATTCATGAAAACCCGAGCAGGTTTCAATGGATTTGATGAAACTATTAAACTTCCTTAGAACCTTAGCCTTTACCTCTTTGGTGTTTAGGATCGGTTTGCCAGTATGAATTGTTCTTAGGCCAGTCAGCTCTGGACACTTGCATACCACATGTTCAGCTGTTTCTGCTTCCGATCCGCAATCTGCTGATGACTTTCTTATACTCTACAAATGATATGCCTCGTCACCAGTCCCACAATCACTAGAAGCTCAGTTCATGTCAGCTTCAGGAACTTTCTGGTGTAGAATGTGAAATCATCATCAATTTTTTGGTCTGAGTAAGTCTAGGAGAGTTTTCCCAGAAGATTTTTCTGTTTTTTAATTACCATTGCTCGACCGCTGCCTTATATTATTGGTCTTTTTCAAGCCAACAGAAAGGCTCAGGTCGAGCAGGTGAAACATGATGCACATTTTGCAAATTCATCGGCTTTTTCATTTTCTTCAACATCACTCCCTTTAATGTCTCTTTCCAGTTGCTTTATGGTTTATCACCACCAGGTCAGCAGTGATCCCTGGAGAGCGATTCCAGGGATGTCAGCGTGACCTGGCTGTCCGTGGAGATGTAGACATGCACCCCTTTGAAGTTCATTTTAAGACACTACCGATCGCATATGTAGACAGCCAGCGTCTGTAATATAGTGGGCCCACATCCCAGGGCTATAGATCTCAGTTAAGCCAGTGCCTCTCCATGAAACCATATGGATGGTTTTTTGCCCGTATGCAATTTACGAAACTTATCGCATCAGGTCAGCTATGACCGTTTACAACCGAAGACGGTTGGCATAACATGGTTTTGGAAAGAGGTTTGAATCCAAGCGATTCAATATCCTCATGAGTCCAACCCAGTTTTTAGGTAGGAGCTTCCTTTAAGAGGATATTCTTATTGCTTTCAGCAGGCTTCCTTTCCTCAAATGTTCATGTTAGGGAGGCAGGTCAAATATGACCCCAAGCGCTGCTGTAGAAACTGTGCATGCAGCTCTTGTAATATCAGTACAGGTCCGCCTTCACATTTTCATATTCCTATTTCCTAATTAAAGACGCAAAAATCATCATGATGTAAAATTTACATACACAGGATAAACCAAAGTATCATATTTGGTAATAGTTCTCACTTTTGTCAGGATCGCTATAGAAAGGCATTCGAACACTTTCAAAGTAACGAAGATCTGCTAGTCCTAGATTCTTGCTCTATTGATCATTCGACTGGGTTTCGATGAGAGTTTATTAATACCTGCAAATTTATAGATTGACCTTCCACCCGAATGATTCAGGTAGCAAATGGATAAATACCAGAAATTACAACTCAAATATCAGTTACTCCCAATTATGAATAACCTCACTCATCACGATTACCAGAGATATCAGATATTTCCCGTTTTCCACCTAAATTCACATCCGGCTTCCAACTTCAGGTTTCAACAAACCGCAGCCGTTAACCGAGAACGTGCAGGAATTGTTTGCGTTTACACCGCCCATATGCAAATAAAATAACCTGGAGAGCGTTTAATCTCCATACCCCCTTTCACCTCCCTTCCGTGTGCCCCCCGTCGACCAAATTAAATTCGGAGGCTTTTTACTGCGATTACACTGAACTGCCTGATTACGGTCGAGTCGAATGCTGTTGGCCCGAAATTAATGGACAGATTCGGTGTTTGAACGAGGATATAATTAAAACAATTGTGATGTTAAATGTACAGATACAGGATATTCTCATGATACCGATTTTGTACAGGATGAGAAAGGGAGAATGATCTGGATTCGTGCAATTGTTACTCTATTGGTGATGTAGTGTTTTTGCATTTTGACACCCATCCTGTTGAAACCAGATATGATCGGAATTAATGGGTGAATATCGAAATGTTGGAATGACTTCATTCTTCAGAACTTATCCTGTGAGAACGAATTCACCTTGAGTCTGGAAATAATGACTATATTTCAGACGGCCTTTCTTATAGATACATGTTCTTACTACCGCAATCAAATCGGACCAATGAGATAAATAGTAGAGAAATCTTTCGAAAGCGACGAGAAGTTCAGCAGCTCAAATGCACAGTGAGTGTGTAACCGTTTATTTTCGAGTTGGTGTATGAGTAAACTGTAAATAATTATACTGTGTTTCAGATTTATACGATTGTTATTCAGTTAATGATCGTTTTGTGAAGCCGGGAATAGACGAAGCCCACCCACTAGCGAGTCAAACCTCGCCACCTACTCGCGCATCAAAACTAATCCTCGCGCCAGTGTTTACACTACGCACTGGATTCGCCTGAAATGGTGAGCCAGGATGAGAAGGCGAGGTAGTAATCAGCCTCGTATAGAATCTGAAGCCGGTTTAGACGAAGCGCACCCACTCGCGAGTCAAACCTCGCCACCTACTCGCGCACCAAAACTCATCCTCGCGCCTGTGTTCACACGACACGCTGGATTCGCCTGGAAGGGCGAGCCAGGATGAAAAGGCGAGTTAGTAATCAGCCTCGTATAGAGTCAGAGACTCGACCAGACTCCACTAGCTCCAGAAGCTTGTTCAAACGACACAGCGAGGCTTCTTTGATGCGCGACTGAAAACCGACCGGCAATGGCTCAACCCGAGGACGAGGGAGCGCATGGTGCGCGAGTAGGTGCGCTTCGTCTATTCCCGGCTTTCACGTTAGTGGATCTCATCTGACAGATTCGGATTCAACGAGGATGTAATTTAAACAACTGTCATTTCGTACAGGATGGGACCTGGAAAAGGATCTGGATTCGTACGATTGTAACTCTATTATTGGTCTCGTGTTTTTGGATTGTGACACCCATCCTGTTAAAACCAGAAATGATCGAAATTAATGGGTGGATATCGGAATGTTTTATCATTTCATTTTTCAGAACATATCCGGTGTTATAGATTCATACGATTCATACTCAGGTAATGGTTATTTCTGATGGTACTAAGACGTTAGTGCATTTCGTGTGATGGTATTTTTCAAGCTTAGTATTATCCATGAGTAGCATTTTGGCGAAATAATACGATGCAAAAATATTTGGCGATTTTTTTCGGTTTTGAGTTGAATTTCTATCCTGTTGAAAGCAACTGTTTAAATCGCGATTGCACAGAAATATCTTAATGTGTTCAATTTCCATACCCTTTCTCCAACCCTCCCGTGTGCCCGCCGTCGTCCAAACTAAATTCGGAGGTTTTTTACTGCGAGTACACCGAAGTGCCTGACTACGGTTGAGTCGAATGCTACCGACCCGAAATTAATGGACAGATTCGATGTTTGAATGAGGATGTAATTAAAACAATTGAGATGTTAAATGTACAAATATAGTATAATCCGATCATTCAGATTTCGCACACAATGATCCAGATTCGTGCTATTTTTACTCTATTAGTGATATGGGGTTTTTGCATTTTGACACCCATCCTTATGAAACCATAAATGGCCATAATTAATAGGTAGATATAGGAAAATAATTAAAACAATTAAAACGCTGACTTTGGGGAAAGCCGGTTTCAATGCAATAGTAAGCTCGCGGCTACACTCAGTGGAGAAGGGAGTGAGTTATATATGATAGAATAAAATGGGCGCCAGGTAGAGTAATGCCTGCCTACTCAAGGTAAATGAACTGCGTACTCCTCTACCAGAGTAACAGTTAAAAAAAAGCCCTCAAAATTCAAGTCACAATAATTTATTACCAAAAATAAAAATATATGTGCAGTGGTTGATACAATACGAATAAAGATTATCCCCCACGGGGTAGTCAGAAGGAAAACTCACTAATAACACTAAATCAAATAAGGACCAATAATCCAAGCTAACAATATAAACCGACCTAAGTCCATAACTACTTTACATGAACAATGGTTCCTGAAGGGAACACCGAACAATCATCCTATGGTGGTATGGTGCTCATCGTGTTGCAAGTTGATTTGTGAGCTCTCTTCTGTGTCTGTATCTTTTCGTTCGAAAGTGACTTTTTCCTTCCGAATTTATATCTATTTGGAACGGTTTTCTCACAGGTTTCTGTTGCTCCGGTTATTTGTAGAAATGGCCGATAAATTGTGTAAAATTTGTAATAAATCGGTAAATCGAAGGCAACCCGGTGTGAAATGCAGTGGTTTTTGCGGGCGATATTATCACGGACAATGTGTGGACATTGTGGGTGCTAGACTGGAATCCCTCAGTGTTGACGGAATTTCATGGACATGTAAAGATTGTAGAAGTCGATCACGTTTATTGATATCGACTGATAAGTCTGTGACACCGACGCGACGGCGCGGCAGGCAGAAATCTTCAGCTGAGTCATCTTCGGGCATGCTGGAGGAAATCCACGCGGAACTGAAGCAGATACGCGAGCAACAAACAATGCTCCTTCGGTCTGTACAATTTTGCAGCGATAAAATTTCGGATTTGAGATCGAGATGAGTAAGCTCTACGATTATAGGGGAAGACAGATCACTTATACTCTGAAACTGATATGTTACGAACTGAGTTGAAAACCATGCAAAACAAATTCAATGAATTAGAACAAGTGTCACGCTCCAACAATGTCGAAATTCAGGGCATTCCAGAGAAGAATGATGAAAATCTTTTCAGTATAATGGAGAAAATCGGCGAATATGTTGGTCATAACATAGTACCTTCGAACATCGACTATACCCACAGAGTACAGGTGAACAAGCCAACCGAAAAGTCAACTAAAAATATTGTTGTCCGGTTCACATCACGGTGTGAGAAAGACCAATTGCTGATGGCAGTAAAGAGCAAACATAAGAACAATAGATCTCCCAAACTATCATGGAGGGGGTCTCTAGTGAATTTTATATAAATGAACATTTAACTTTAGCTAATAAAATTCTTTACAAGGAGGCGAGATCTGCGGCAAAAACCAAGGACTATAAGTACGTATGGGTGAGAAACGGCTCAATTTTCTGCAGGAAAACAGACTCATCCAAGACATTTATAAAAGATTCGGATTCCGTCAGTAGAATGTGATTTCTGTTTCATGGTTTAAATTTTACATAAGTGTTCTGTTTCTCATGGATAAGTTGCTTGTGTTTGGACAAAACGTTAATGGTTTGCGTACTAAGACTACTGAAATAAAAGTTAATAGTCAAAACATTGACGCGGATTTGTACCTTATTACGGAGACGAATCTAATTGGTGAGATTGGTCAGTTCCGAGTTGTTTGATCTATCAGGGTACAATGTTTTCCGCAGGGATAGAGAGGACACTTCTTGTTCAAATAGTAAAAAATCGGGAGGTGGTGTCTTGATCGCCGTACGTAACTCCATAGATGCAAAAATCCAGAAAAACAATTTCAAAGTGAAGCTGAGGATGTATGGGTCACACTAAATGGGGATAACTGCAGACTGCATTTGTGTTGTGTTTATTTGCCCCGAGAAATAACTGTGCGGTGGAGTGTTTCACTAGGAAACTTCAAGAAAATATGGAGGTGCTGTCAGAAGATCGCATCATAATTTATGGGGACTTCAACTTTCCTCATATTGAGTGGTCACCTGGTGAATGTGGTAACTTTTATGTGCCCATGAATCTTGACAATGTTAATGCCTCTTTAATTGATCAGTTATCATTTGCGGAATTCTACCAATATAACAACGTTAAAAATTGTGACAACCGAATACTAGATCTTGTTTTCAGTAGGGGGATTCGACTTACTAATTTGATAAAATCCGATCATTATCTAGTTAACCCTGATTTATATCATCCTCCCATTGAGTTTTATATAGAATATTCACGAAGGAAAGTATTACATAACTCTAATTCAAGTTTCTATAACTTCAAAAGGGAAATTATACTGAATTTAGTGAATATCTCTCTGATGTGGATTGGTCGAGGATTCTGGTTGACCCTTGCGTGAATAAAAATGTTGAGACTTTTTATAATATTTTAGAAAATGGCGTCAGATTATTCATTCCTAAAGTAGTCACAAAAAATAATCGTTTTCCTCCTTATTTTTCCAAACAAACAATAATGTTAATCAAACAAAAAAATAAAATGCATAAAAACTACAAGAGGTTTGGATTCAATTGTTACTATGAAAGATTTAGAATTCTAAGAAAACAATGTAAGGCTCATATTAGGACAGACTTCAATAATTATATTATAGATGTTCAGAGTGATGTGAAAAATCAACCAAAAAGATTCTGGAATTATGTAAAAAATGTAAAAATGAAACTAACATTCCAAGTGAAATGCATTATGAAAGTGAATCTGCCGCGAATGGAGAAGATATAAGTAATTTATTTGCGGAATATTTCCGTAGTGTTTTCCAACCTTACCGGCAGCTTCATCACATCTGTGAAGAAGATCGAGATGATTCTATCAATATATTAAATTCCATTGCTATCACACCTGAGAATGTTCAGGGAATGATTGAATCACTTGATGCCACTGCGGGGGAGCGGGAACAGATGGATATCCAGCTTATTTTATTAAGAACTGTAGCTCTAGTCTTGTCTCTCCACTTTCAATTATATACAATCATTCCATTCAATCTGGTACTTTTCCTGACCGATGGAAAACGTCCCTTTTAATTCCAATTTATAAAAACTCTGGAGACAGAAATTCGGTTAGAAATTACCGGGGGTTTGTAAGTTATCAGTTTTTGCCAAGTTGCTTGAAAAGATCATCCTTGATATATTGTTACAGCATTTAAAATCTACAATTTCGGTTGATCAACATGGTTTTTTTCCCAAACGATCAGTTGAGACAAATTTGGTAATCTATACGGAGATCATAACAGAAGCTTTGGACAACCGATTTCAGGTAGACTCGGTCTACACAGATTTTAGTAAGGCGTTCGATAAAGTCGATTACAACATCTTGATTTCCAAGCTTTCTGCTGCTGGCATCCGAGGAGATTTGTTAAGATGGTTCGTTTCATACCTTTACAATAGGACTCAACTTGTTATCGTTAACGGATACAAATCCTCCCCATTTGTCGTGACCTCGGGGGTGCCACAGGGATCTCATCTTGGACCTGTACTGTTTTTAATATTTGTGAACGACTTGAAGGGAATTTTTAGATATTGTCGTGTACTTATGTACGCAGATGATTTTAAAATTTTCAGGGTGATCACTACAATGAGGGACTGCGTAAGAATGCAGCAGGACCTCGACGCATTTTCGGAATACTGCCATCGAAACAAGTTGGAATTGAACATAAATAAATGTATGTGTATTTTTTTTACAAGAACCACCAATGTCATAGAATTCGAATACAGACTAGACAATACCGATATATGTAGGGTGACTCGGGTTAGAGATTTGGGTGTGATTTTTGATACAAAACTTTCCTTCGTACCACATTTGGATCATTTGATTGCGTCGTGTAGTAGATCACTAGGCTTTTTAACAAGAATGTGTAGAAATTTCGATGATGATGCGGCCATAAAGTCATTATACTTCGCTTTCATTCATAGCAAACTTAATTTCGCCAGTGTTATTTGGAGTCCAATGTATAACGTCCACAAAATAAGACTAGAAAAACTTCAAAATAGGTTCATTCGATTTCTACATTTCAGAGTCACCAACGTGTATGCAACTATAGGCATTAACCAAATTCGTTCTCATTATGGCGTTGAACTTCTCGAACATCGGAGAATTAAAAATGATCTCATTTTTGCCTTCAGGATAATGAGGGATTACTTTGATTCGCCAGAGTTAGTTGCAATGATTCCGTACCATGTCCCTTCAAGAACAACTCGCAGTAGAGCATTGCTATCGGAAAAAGCGTGCAACACAAATATACGCAAAAATTCGCCGGTCTCCAGAGTTTGTACAATGTTCAATAAATATTGTGGAGGAGTTGATATTTTCATCACTAATTTATATTCTTTCAAGAAAGCCATCAAAAATATTTTCCAGTTCAGGTAAATTGTGATTTAATTTTTTTATGTTGTAATTGTGAGCACCATATAATTTGTATCTAAATTTTGTAAACTAGATTATTAGTGGATCTTTGTTGGGAAAATTTCCCGTTTGTATCCCTGTTTCAATAAATAAATAAATAAATAAATAAAAATCACGAAATCCTAACCGACCTAAGTCAACAACTACTTACATAAACAATGGTTCCTGAAGGGAACAACAATCAATTATCTTATCACAAAATCCTGAAGGGATAACGAGCACCCTGGTTGGTACCCAACGCAACTTATGAAGTGCACCTCATTATAATTGCTTAAACTATATATAACATTACCTTACAAAACAATATCACAAATTATCACAATAAAAAGCCAACAATATACAATATTAACGCCAGTGCTACACACTGGTTACCTTCACAAAATACTCCAGAACGTAGATACTTCCAAGATAACAGGCAAGGGGATGCCAATCGATACCTCTAACTGGCAGGTTCGTGAGTACCTCTAACTGACAGGTACATACATAATTCAGCCAAGAAGACATGCCAGGAACGTGGAATAACTGACAGGTTACCCCAATAACGCCAGGTACATGGAAACTGTACTCAACACCTGTCACATGGAACTCAGGTACACCCAATACGTGGAGATACACCCAGATACGCGGAACTACAGCCAGATACGTGAACCCTAACAAAATACTATAAAAAACGGTTCATAGGTTATAAAAGGATATCTTAGTTACCTCTGTTTTTCGAGGGAGATAGGTTCAACCTCCAATTCAGTCGAGAATTTGTTCGAAATAATTCCAATAATATTCGCTACACAACGACCTATAAAGAAGATGGTAAGACAACTGGTTCAAGGTAGAAAATGTATGCATACCTAGAGGTGCAAGATAGATTCTGTACGGACTCCATGTGGAAAAGTCTGTATTTCCCAAAATATTCCAAAATACTTCTCAGGGAACAATGACGCTCGAAGATATAATCCCTCACAACGAGGATGAATCTAGATTCATAATTCTCCTCGAAAACGCCTCAACCTTTCACACGTCCTCCGCACAACGAACCTCGTATCACAAAATGTCCGCCCTGACCGTCGCACAGAAATTTTCCAGAAACCCAAGGTTCACAGAGCCTATCAGTTGTCATGGTTGTCACAGCGAAGAAGAAGAAAAAAAACACATCAAAAACCAAAATATATAGGAATTAATACGGTACCGACAATCTACGCAGTTTATACCAGAGGAGGGTCTCTATAAATCCATTTCTATAATTCTTCCACAATTTTCCGAAGTACTTTACTGAGGCCAAATAATAATGAACTAACCAAAAATGACAAACAACATTAACCTCACAATTTTCAAATAATAAACAAACCGTTTTCTGAAGGAAAACAATTCGAACAGGTAGGAAAACGAGGTGAATAATCACAAAAATAAGGAAATTTAGAAAATGAAACATCCCAATAAGTTTACTTAACTAATAATTTTTGGACAGAGATGGCAAAACTACATTTCATGACAAGTTCAAAATAATAACGTTACACAATTGTGATGTTGAATGTACAGATACAGGATAATCTGGTGATTCCAATTTTGTACAGGATGAGTACTAATTCACCTTGAGTCTGGGAATAATGACGATACAGGGTGTCCGGGGAATAACTATACATACTCTTACCAGAGATAGAGTTGCACTAGCTGACTACTGATTGACTATTTAAAATTAATTTCTGGGTTTCCCTAGAAAACTACAGGGTGTTTTTCAAACTTCATGGAAATACTTAGACCATCATGAAATCCAAAGTTATTGACGGATATTATTGAAACTTGGGGGGTTATTGGCACATGCTAAGGTCGAATCAGAAATATATCAACTGTTTCATTATTCCAGGGCCGGACTCATTAATCTTCATTTAAAGTGTTCAGGGTGAAACAAACACTTTGTATTTCGAATTACGAAAATTGATTCACTTTATAGAAAGAAGCTAAATTATGCTTCAATTTGTGGTATCGCTTAAAGTTGTCACATCCACAATTATTTTTTTATGAATTTTTGAATTTGGAAAAAGGTCGAAAAATTGCATTTATTCACCTGAACAGGACTTAGTCACCTTGTGGAGGTCGAAAATAAATAATAAATTTTCTTTAAAAAGTCACTGAAAGTGAGAAAGACTATAATAATTTGTTGATATACTGGGTGGTCACCCTAGACGCGGATCTCATGGCGATGAAGTGAATAACGGTATATTGCGAAAAAAATTATTGGCGACATATATAGGGTATATATAAACATATTTCAAAATTATTCGTATGTATACCGGGTGTTCATTGGAAGAAGTGTCACTTTGATCTATATCTTGTTGTCAAACACCCGGTATACATACGAATAATTTTGAAATATGCTTATGTGTACCCCATACATGTGGCGAATCATTTTTTTTTCGCAATATACCGTTATTCACTTCATCGCAATGAGATCCGCATCTAGGGTGGCCACCCAGTATATCAACAAATTATTATAGTCTTTCTCACTTTCAGTGACTTTATAAAGAAAATTTATTATTTATTTTCGACCTCCACAAGGTGACTAAGTCCTGTTCAGGTAAATAAATTAAATTTTTGAACTTTTTCCAAATTCAAAAATTCATAAAAAAATAATTGTGGATGTGACAACTTCAAGCAATACCACAAATTGAAGCATAATTTAGCTTCTTTCTAAAAAGTGAATCAATTATTCGTAATTCGAAATACAAAGTGTTTTTTTTACCCTGAACACTTTAAATGAAGATTAATGAGTCCGGCCCTGAAATAATGAAATAATTGATGTATTTCTGACTCGACCTTAGCATGTGCCAAAAAACCCCCCAAGTTTCAATAATATCCGTCAATAAGTTTGGATTTTATGATGGTCTAAGTATTTCCATGAAGTTGAAAAACACCCTGTAGTTTTCTAGGGAGACCCAGAATTAATTTTAAATAGTCAATCAGTAGTCAGCTAGTGCGACTCTATCTCTGGTAAGAGTATGTACAGTTATTCCCCGGACACCCTGTATTTCACACGGCGATTCTGATTGATATATGGTCCTACTACCACACTCAAATCGTACCAATGAGATATAGTAGGAGAGCTGGCACCAATTTTAGGGTAGGTATTTGTGGCAAGCTGAAAACTTGTCAGATACCTCTCCTATTATATCCCCACTCGGGATTGCAGACCTGGCTGGTGAGTAGCGGGGCTAAATCAACCCCTACATTTTTAATGGCCTGGCAGGTAGAAAGCCCTACCGAAATGATCTGTCTTTTTGGGAATCTTATTTTTGAGTTATAAATAACACTCCATAAAAATTCAAGCTGCCTCAAAAACATTTTTTTTTTTAATTTTTTAATTTTATATTTTTGCACGCCTCTGGCAATGTTAAAACCCCGATTAAATTATCTGGCTTATTTTTTTTAGTATTTATAAAGCATTACACTGCAACATATATAAATGCGTATTGCCTCAAATATATTTTTGGGAAAAAAAATTTAAAAAATGTAGGGGTTGATTTAGCCCCGCTACTCACCAGCCAGGTCTGCAATCCCGAGTTTGGATATAATAGGAGAGGTATCTGACAAGTTTTCAGCTTGCCTCAAATACCTACCCTAAAATTCGTGCCAGCTCTCGGACTAATAAGAATCAGGTAAGGTAGGGATTAAAGAGTAGTAGTACGCCCTTGACTTGGTAAGGAACGGATTGAATCGACGAGAAGCTAAGAATTCGGTAGATAATGAATCAGTGGAAAACGGCAGAGTGTGTAAGAAAACGCGAGAGCTACAGTGAAGTCGAATGAAATAGACGTTGAGAAGAGTTAGTCGAGAGTTAGGAACCGGTCGAACTTCAAAGATGGAGTCCAAAAACTTGAGTAATCTGAATCAATAGTATAGAAATGTTACGGAAGCGACGAGAAGTTTAGCAGCTGGAATACACAGTGAATGTGTACCTAACCGTATCATTTGAGTCCGTGTAAATAAATTGTAAATGGTAATACTGTAAATGGCAATACTGTGTTCCAGATTTATACGACTGTTACTCAGTCAATGATCGTTTGGTGACGTTAGTGGATCTCATGCTGAGTTCATGGATCCGATGTTTGAAGGAGGATGTAATTAAAACAATTATGATGTTAAATGTCCAGATACAAAACAAACTAATGATTCCAGTTTTGTTCAGGATGAGAAGTGGAAAATGATCTGAATTCGTGCGATTGTTACTCTTTTAGTGATGTAGAGTTTTTGCATTTCGACACGCATCCTGTTGAAACCAGATTCGATCGAAATTAATGGGTGAATATCGAAATGTTGGAATAACTTCATTCTTCCGAACTTATCCTGTGTTTTAGATTTATACGATTCATAGTCAGTTATGACGTTGTTGATTTCATCTTATAGTATTTTTCATTTTGAGTTACTTCCATGAGTTTCTATCTGTTGAAATAATGCGATGAAAACAATTCAGGTGAGTTTATACCGCGTTCATACCGAAGTACCTGATTACGGTCGAGTCGAATGCTGCTGGCCCAAAATTAATGGACAGATTTTGTTATTGAACGGGGATGTAATTAAAACAATTGTGATGTTGAATGTACAGATACAGGATAATCAGAAGATTCTGATTTCGTTCAGGATGAGATTACTAAAATGATCTGTTTTCGTGCGATTGTTAGTCTTTTTGCATTTTGGCATCTAACCAGATAAGTTGAAGTAATTTACTTTTTACCTGATGTATATAGATTAATTTAAGATATAAACTCGAAATGTAAGGGGAGCTTCAGCTTTTGAAACTGGGAAGTTTCTGGTAACAATAGGATTATGTGATATATGGGTTTCGTGAACGTCATTTTCGCAATTTGATAAAGTGAATTCTATCAAATCTGATAATTCTCAGAATTCGCCTTGTGTTGGCAATAATGATGATATTTCACACGGCGATTCTCATTAATACATCTTTATACCACCGAACTTAAATCGGACCAATGATATAATAATCAGGTTAGGTAGCGATTAAAGGATAGTAGCACGCTTTCGAGTTTAGTGAGGAAGGGGTTGAATCGACGAGACGCAAAGAACTTCGGTAGGTTATGAATCAGTGAATGAGATAGAGAAGTCGAGAGTTAGAAATTGGTTCAACTTCAGAGATAGGGTCAAGAGATTTGAGTAACCTTAATCAATAGTATAGAAATCTTTGAATGCAACGAGTAGTTTAGCAGGTGAAATACACAGTGAGTGTAACCGTTTATTTTTGAGTTGGTGTATAAATAATCTGTAAATGGCCATACTGTGTTCCAGAATATATCATTGTTATTCAGTTAATGATCGTTTTGTGACGTTTGTGGATTGCATCTGACAGATTCAGATTCAGCGAGTATGTAAAAGAATTGCGATGTTAAATGTACAGATCCAATAATTCTGATTTTTTACAGGATCAGACCTGGAAAATGAGATAAGAATCAGGTAAGGTAGGGATTTAAGTGTAGTAGTACGCCCTTGACTTTAGTAAGGAACGGATTGAATCGACGAGAAGCTAAGAATTTGGTAGATAATGAATCAGTGGAAAACGGCAGAGCTCAGAGTGCAGTCGAGAGATCTGTGTAGAAAAACGCGAGAGCTACAGTGAAGTCGAATGAAAACAGACGTTGAGAAGAGTTATAGTCGAGAGTTAAGAATCGGTCGAACTTCAAAGATGAAGTCAAGAAACTTGAGTAATCTGAATCAATAGTATAGAAATGTTTTGAAAGCGACAAGAAGTTCAACAGCTGGAATACACAGTGAATGTTTACCCAACCGTATCATTCGAGTTGGTGTAAATGAACTTGAATATAGTAATACTTGAAACGTTGACTTTGGGGAAAGCCGGTCTCAATGCAATAGGCTCGCGGCTAACACTCAGTGAAGACGGAAGTGAGTTTTATCGGATGGAATATAATGGGCGCCAGGTAGAGTAATGCCTGCCTACTCAAGGTTAATGATCTGCTTACTCCTCTACCAGAGTAAGAGTTAACAAAAATCCCTCAAAATTCAAGTCACAATTATTTATTACCCAAAACAAAACAAATATATGTGCAGTGGTTGATATAATACGGATAAATATTCTCCCCCAAGGGGTAGTCAGAAGAAAACCTACTAAACACACGAAATCAGATAAGAACCAACAATCTAAACTATGCTAAATTAAACAATGATTCCTGAAGGGAATACCGATCAATTATCCTATAATAAAATCCTGAAGGTATACACGAGCACCTTTGTTGGTACCCAACGCAACTTATGAAGTGCACCTCACTAAAATTGCTCACAGTTAGATATAAAATTACCTTATAGAATAATATCACAAATTATCAAAATAAGAGAAACCAATAATTTACAATTTTAAAGCCAGTGCTATGCACTGGTTACCTTAACAAACTATTACTGATGGTAAGTCGAACGTATGACGCCAGGTACGTAGACCTCCAAGATGCCAATTGTTACCCCTCGCTGACAGGTACGTAGATGACTCAGGTACTCGGGACTCCAAACTACGTGGATACTGACACGTATGTGGAAACTGACCAGTACGTGGAATAACTCAGCTACGTGAAAACTCAGGTACCTACACCCAATACGTGGAAAACTGTACTCAACACCTGTCACATGGAACTCAGGTACACCCGATACGTGGAACTCGGATATACCCAGGTAGTGGAACTCAGGTACACCCAATACGTGGAAAACTGTACTCAACACCTGTCACATGGAACTCAGGCACACCCGATACATGGAACTACCCCAGTACTTGGACCCTCTGTTGTTCGAGGGAGATAGGTTCAACCTCCAATTCAGTCAAGAATTTGTTCGAAATAATTCCAATAATATTGGCTACACAACAACCTAACGAATTCCTTGTGGAAAAGTTTATGATCACGTATAAAACGTATTTCCCAAATATTCCAAAATACTCCTCAGGGAATAATGACACTCAAGTTATAATCCCTCACAACGAGGATGAATCTAGATTCAAATTTATCTTCGAAAATGTCTCAAACCTCCAACAACGAATTTCGTATTAACAAAATGTCGGCTTTGACAGTCATACCGAAATTTCCGGATCTTCAAGGTTCACAGAGTCTATCAGTTGTCACAGCGAAGAAGAAGATGAAACACATCAAAACCAAAATAATATAAAGGAATCATTACGGTACCAATAATCTAAGCAGTTTATACCAGAGGAGGGTCTCTATAAATCCATTTCTATAATTCTTCCACGATTTTCCGAAGTACTTTACTGAGGCCAAATAATAATGAACTCACCAAAAATGACAACACCACTAACCACACAATTTAAATAATAAACAAACCGTTCTCTGATGGGAAAACAATTCGAAAAGGTAAACGAAGTGAATAATTACAACAATAAGGAAATTTAGAAAATGAAGCATCCCAATAAGTTTACTTAACTAATAATTTTTGGAAAAAGATGGCAAAACTACACTTTATGACAAACTCAAAATAATAACGTTACATACTGGTAAATAGTAATTCTCTGTTCCAGACTCATGCTATTGTTACTCAGTTAATTATCGTTTTTTGATGTGAGTGGATTTCATCAGAGAGTATTTGTCATGCTAAGTTAAATACATGAGTTGCTATCTGTTGAAAAAAGCAAAGCAAAAAGTTCAGGTGATTTTTTTGGTTTTTGACTGGTATTCCCATCCTCTTGAAAGCAATTGTTCAAATTGCGATTACACAGAAGTATCTTACTGTGTTTAATCTCCATATCCTCTTCCTCCACCCTCCCGTGTGCCCCCCGTCGACCAAATTAAATTCGGAGGCTTTTTACCGCGATTACACCGAAGTGCCTGATTACGGTCGAGTCGAATGCTACTGGCCCGAAATTAATGGACACATTCGGTGTTTGAACGAGGATGTGATTAAAACAATTGTGATGTTGAATGAACAGATACAGGATAATCCGATGATTCCGATTTCGTATAATTGATGTCGTTTCTTTTCATTGTGGCGTCCATCCTGTTGAAATCAGATTTATCATTCTTATTCACGGGTAAAAAAATATTCTCAACTTAGAAACAGATACAAAAAATTTGTGACACACCTCAGCACACCCCTGAAAACCTTCCAAATAGAAGTTTCATTGAAGCGGAATACATTTACACACATGACACTCAGGTCATCGAGTAAGTATCATTTTTGTTGGACGCAAATATCAAAAAACAACTTTTTTCCAACCCATAGTCGGTTTACACTCATAAAGCCGCCCAAAAACTTTATTTCAACTCATTTTTCACCTGTGAAAAATCAAATTAAGAATTTTTCGAATGATCCTCTTCATGAAACCCAATATCTTTCCTACTTATTTCATATTTTTCGCTGATATTTTCACATCTGCGAGTTTACACCTATATAACCTCTCAAAAGAACGAAAGAAGTCCCAGACCCCAAAGTTCAATGTATCATTCTTGTTTACGAGTGATAAACAAAATATTCTTAGCTTTAAAACAAATATCGAAACCTCGTCAGACACCTTTAGAAAACATTTTCGCTTTTTAATGCTTTTCCACGCCTATTCGACCGTTTTCTCTGAAAATCTCCCAAATAGAAGTTTCATTGAGACGGAATATATTTATGCACATGATACTTAGGTCCTTAAAGTATTGGTTTTTTTTGACACAAATATAGGTATATGAGATAACAACTTTTTTTCAACTCACTTTTCATCCGTGAAAAATTAGTTTCAGAAGTTTTCGAATGATCCTCTACATTAAACATGATATCTTTCGCACTTATTACATCGTTATCGCTGATATTTCCACAGCTGCGTTTTTTCGTAAGTAATATCATAAGGACATCTAATTTTCTTGAATAATGTCGTGTTCGTGAAACGAAAAATGTCGATTCGCGAACATGAAATTATTCAAGAATCAACCACCTGAGTTTTTTTTCATGTTTTCCTACAACCTGTAATTTTTCTCGTTACCTTCTTGCTACCATGTTTGTTTTTTATTTCCTCATTTTCGTGCTCTTCCTTCGATGGAGTATAATCTATTGCTCGTATTTATTAGTAATTGCTATTTATATTATATTTTAATGCTTTTTTATTTATTGCTATTATCATGCAATCTTACATCCGGTTTTTCGGTTATACATATAAAGTCCATGGCTAATTCATTTTCGACGTACTGAAGATTTTTTAGATTCACTGATTTTCCCCGAAAATAAAAGCAGATAATTTGAATTTCAAATTCCCAAAGTGTCATTTTTATGTAGGAATTTCATCACCTTTTCTATTGTGAATTTATTTTTGATATTTTGCATTACAGTGTTGACCTATTGGTACCAAAGTTTAAATCAGTATACAGAAGTCTTCCACACGAAGCGTTGAAAAAAATTATGCTCATATGAAATCATCATACTCAAATGTAAAAGACATAAGTGTCAGTTGCAGGAACGTCCATTAAAATTTAAAGGTCCATTAAACTCTTAATCCTCCATTATTACAAGGAACTAATGGAGGATTAAGGGTTTAATGGACCTTTAAATTTTAATGGACGTTCCTGCAACTGAGCAATAGATTTATAGTATTGCGCAAAAAATCGAAGCTCTCGTGGTAACAGAAGACGCTCAAAATGAAAATTTCAGAATTTTATTTCCAACTTAGTCAAAACAAAATTAATCAATATTTCTTTATTGAATGCGATCATATGATGATATTCGTTTGAAAAGTTAAATATCCCAAAAACCACTTCAAAATCGTGTAAAGATGATAGGTTTATAACGAATTAACGGTGCGTGCGTCTAATAATGTGGCTTGGTACTGTATATGCGAGCATCTGCAATTACGACAATGTCTAGGTTTAATTTTTTTTGCCTCTGCAAATAAAGTGTATTATTATTATTTTACTTATTATTAAAATGAGGTTGGATAATTTCAACCACTGTAGAGTTATATCAATTACTGGCAGGTAATATCGATCAGCAAGTTCGATATCACCCGAAGTAGTCCACCACAATCTTGATTTTTTTTTAAGAATAATATATAAAAACTGCACAATCCAACATCCAAATTGTAGTAAACTATCCCCTTTACACCATGAAAGTAAATCATTATTATGACCTTAGAAAGAGGAAAACTATTCGTATTAGCATTGTTTAGCGAAAAATGTCCCAACCCCAAAGTTCAATATATGATTCCTGTTTACGAGCAATAAAAAATATTCTCAACTTTGAAACAAATCCCACAGAAACTTCGTCAGACACGTTTAGAAAACATTTTTTCATTATAATGTTTTTCCACGCCTATTCAACCGTTTCCTCGGAAAACCAAATAGAAGTTTCATTGAGACGGAATACATTTATACACATGACACTTCGTAAGTAGGTATTATGTATTTCTGTTGTACACAATATCAAATAGAACTTTTTCTAACTCACTTTTCAGTTTTCACCCTTGAAAAATCAGTTTCAGAAGTTTTCAAATGATCCTCTACGTCAAACATAATATCTTCTCCACTTATCGCGTCGTTTTCACTGATATTTCCAGACCTACGAGTTTTCACCTATATAACCTCCCGAAGGAACGAACGAAGTCCCAAACCCCAAAGTTCATATATCATTTTTGTTTCGGGGTAATAAAAAAATATTCTAACTTTGAAACAAATACAGAAACTTCGTCAGACATCTTTAGAAAACATTTTTGCATTATAACGTTTTTCCACGCCTATTCGACCGTTCAAATAGAAGTTTCATTGAGACGGAATACATTTATACATATGACACTTCGTAAGTATCGTATCTGTTGAACACAAATATCAAATAGAACTTTTTCCAACTCACTTTCCACCCGCGAAAAATCAGTTTCAGAAGTTTTCAAATGATCCTCTACATTAAACAAAATATCTTTTTCACTTACCGCGTCGACTTCGCTGATATTTTCACAACTGCGCGTTCACACCTATATAACCTTCCGAAGGAACAAAAGAAGTCCCAGAACCCAAAGTTCAATAAATCATCCTGGTTTACGAGCAATAAAAAAAATATTCTCAACTTTGAAACAAATACAGAAACTTCGTCAGACCACTTTAGAAAACATTTTTGCATTAAAATGTTTTTTCATGACTGTTCGACCGTTTTCTCTAAAAACCTACCAAAAAAGTTTTCATTGAGACGGAATACATTTATACACATGACACTTCGTAAGTAAGTATCATTTCTATTGAACACAAATATCAAATAGAACTTTTTCCAACTCACTTTTCACCCGTGAAAAAACAGTTTCAGAAGTTTTCAAATGATCCTCTACATTAAACATAATATCTTTACCACTTATCGCGTCGTTTTCTCTGATATTTCCACAGCTGCGTGTTTTCACCTTTACAACCTCCCGAAGGAACGAAATAAGTCCCAGACCCCAATTTCAATATATCATTCTTGTTTACGGGCAATAAAAAAAATACTCCCAACTTTGAAAAAATACAGAAACTTCGTCAGACACCTTTAGAAAACATTTTCGCATTATAATGTTTTTCCACGCCTATTCGACCGTTTCCTCGGAAAACCTACCAAAAAGAAGTTTCATTGAGACGGAATACATTTATACGCATGACATTTCGTAAGTATCATTTCTATTGAACACAAATATCAAATAGATCTTTTTTCAACTCACTTTTCACCCGTGAAAAATCAGTTTCAGAAGTTTTTTAACGATCCTCTACATTAAACATAATATCTTTTCCACTTATCGCGTCGTTTTCTCTGATATTTCCACAGCTGCGTGTTTTCACTTATACAACCTCCCGAAGGAACGAAAGAAGTCCCAGACCCCAAAGTTCAATATATCATTCTTGTTTACGGGCAATAAAAAAAATATTCTCAACTTTGAAACAAATACAGAAACTTCGTCAGACACCTTTAGAAAACATTTTCGCATTATAATGTTTTTCCACGCCTATTCGACCGTTTCCTCGGAAAACCTCCCAAATAGAAGTTTCATTGAGACGGAATACATTTATTCGGAATCCGCTTCGGGTAAAGTTGAAATTGAATTCGAAGTTTGGGGATGTTTTCTGGCTGACAGTTCCAAGGAAGGGAGATTTCGTTAGTTTTCCTGCTATTTTAGCCCTATTTGCGTGTCTTTGTTAACGGTTTTTCGTCTACTGAATGAGGAAGTTTTGCTGAGAAATGATGTGACTTCCCAACTTTGCCGAAAACGCAGTCAGGGAAGAATCGATCAAAATTCCGGCCGAATTGAAACAATTTGTTCGTTTTGGAACGACGTGAAAGGAGGAACTATTTTGCCAAATTTTTCTTCTGAAATTGTTAGGTTGATTTATATCAGAAACTGGTATATCAATGGTTCACTAATTTAAACTTCTTTGATTGTGTAGAGTTCAGTATATCATTCGACAAGTGACAATGTAGGTCATAAATTACGCACAATATATGATAGAGAGTTATTGGTGATAATACAGGGTATTTCTGAATTGATGCAAAAGATTTAAGTGATTGATTCCTCAGAATATTTCATGAAAGAAAGTTCCCATAAATTTAGTTCCGGAAATGCATTGTTTCCAAGATACAAGGTGTTGAAGTTTTTCTTAAAAACTGACTGAAGAAGTGGTACGCCACTGAGATCTTTTTAAACTTACAATTACTTTTGAATTTTTTGTTCAATATATGACGATAAATCTCTCAAGCGTTCTTATCGTGTGAAGCTCCGTTTTTATGTGAAAAATGAAACATCTTGACGTAGTAGGTATCTCTACTACATAATGTATTGAAGTAAAGACAAATACGAAAATACGAGTTGAGATGTTTAATTTTCTTGCATAAAAACGGTACCCCACACGAAAAAAAGCCGAAAAGAGTTTTTATCACAAATTGAACGAAGAATTCAAAAATAATTGTTAGTTTAAAATATCTCAGTGGCGTACCCGTTTTTCAGTCAGTTTTTAAGTAAAACTTCAACACCCAGTATCTTAGAAACAATGCATTTCCGGAACTTCATTTATGGAACTTTCTTTCATAAAATAACCTACTAGAAGACTCGCTCACAAGATCGCAAATACCTGATACAGTGACGTCATCTGCGGTTTCGTCTGACTCGGGAACATTAGACATAATAAAATTAATCGAGCGTTTCAAGCGATCTACAATCTCAGGGACATCGGTTTCGGTTGAGGTGAGAGCAGTTTTTGACTCAAAAGTTTCTATTTTATCAGTCAGTGATGAGATGCACACATTTATTGCAGTCTGGGCGTGCCTCATTGTTGCGATGTCGACCTTGCACGCCGTTTCAGTAGGATTTGATTGTGCTGACGTAAATGGAGTGCGTAATGGTGACACGAATCGAGAGGTACCAGAATTGGCGAATCCAATAATCTAGACGCCCTCTGGTGGCTAATTCCCGAACCTACTTGTCAGTACTCTTTTACTGTTTAGTTTGGTTGTCTCGACTTACGAGTGTTTTTTATCATATTTGGAGTATTTATATTGTGGTTATTGTTATATAGTACTGGATTTTGCAGCAGAAATATTGAGTCAGGAAAAATATCCGAAAAGGCATTTATATTAGTGCTTTCAATGAATATATAGAGATTTAGGTTGAAAGATTCTGTTTGGAGCTAAGTTTTTCAGTTCACGATTCAGAATGCAATTTCATAGTTTTTAACTACTGGGTTGTGCATTAATTCATTAATATAATCAACAGTTATCTAGATTTTTTTATAATAAACATTATTTTCAGTTACATCTTAGTGCTCATGAGTGAACAAATGGAACGAAGTTCTTCTAATCGTAAAAGAACAGTGCATAACTGTAACTGTTTGTGTTTTCAATTGTTTATCGACAGAAAGCATAGAATAGGACTATACATTTTTCACAGGTTTCCTAAGAAAAATACAGCATCAGTTTATGCCTCTGATTTACTGAAATAAGTTGATACAAGAAAGGCCTGAATAAACAAATTGTTGACCAACCATATATCATGGGGTTTCCCCGTGTAAAGCACTAGTTTGAAGGCAAGGTGCCATTATTTTTATGGAGCAAAAAACACCATTATTAATTTTTCATCCATTATGCCTGTAGAATCACACTTTTTTATACACTTTATTTGATAGGGTTGAAATAATATACTATTTAACTTAACTCCTTGTATTTACTTTCCCAGTCAAACTATATATACGAATGATACCGTCAGCTGGGGTAAGATTGGCCCAAATCTAAAGCTATGTTATGGTTTATCAGCTCCATATCTTTTGACATTGATTATATTAATTTTCAATGTATCTTAATGTTTAAGCAAACATTATATCATTGAATTAAAACCATATTGAGACTTCTCAATCATTTTGCAATATTATACTGAATTTTTTAATGTTTGGGCCAAAGTTGCCTGAATTGGGGAAACTTTGTCCCATACTTTCAAACCATATAAAACCTATGTTTAGTATTGGTTGGGCTAAAGTTAGTTATCCATGAAATGATAAGAAATGGGAATAAATGAAACAGACTTCATATTATTGAAAAAAAATTCATTGTATAAAAAAGATATCAGTTTACATCATTATTTACATACTAGTTGTCCAGTTCTGGCATAGGAACTGGTTCCTCTTTGAAGCAATTTTTGGAGGATTGATCTTCTTACAAACATCCACCCAGTCGTAAGTCAGGCAATCTTGTTTTTCTGGCCAGCGCCAAAACTTGAGTCTTTCATTATCTCAACATCATCTTCATCTGAAGAGGAGTTTTGCGTATTTTTGTTTTCTTCCTGGAAACTTGTGTTTCTTTGACGAACTGGTAGAAGGTTTGTTGATGTCATGAAATAGTAAAATCGAATTATTCGTATATAACAAAAGTACCAGCATTATTACACCAAAAATACTTGAAACAATTGAATATATAATATTATTATACACTTACTTGCCAGTAGCTCTTCAAGAATTAGCGTTCACAAGTAAAAGTTGGGAGACAACAAATGTCACCACTTTCTTACAGTAAAGATGGAGCAACACTGGAGTGGTGGTGAGATATGGAACTAATCTCCCACTTCATCAACAGTTGGGCTGTGGTGCTACCTATCCAGTAATGGATAAACTAGGTCGATAACACATTATGTGATTGAAATACAGCACAGTAAAACTTTTTCTAACTTTGGGCCAATGTTACCCTTAAAGGGCCAATCTTACCCCAACAGACCGGTACATCTTTTACATTCTGTCAATACCTGTATTCACTTTCCGATCCAGTTATTATAGTATTATAGTCATCTCTCAACTTCAAAGTCTATACCCGTTCAACTACATCGGGATCTGAATACGTTTTAGCAATCCATTCACTTACATCTCTTTCTTTCAACAATTACAGTGGGTGATCAAATTATTAGAGCCACAGTGCGAAATTGGCAATTTTGGATTTTATGAAAAATGTATGCAACTTTTTTATGAAAATTTGTCAGTTTTTCATCCAAAAATAAGAACACAATATGAATAATTCAGTTTTAATCGGGAATTGACATGTTAACACCAAAAAATTTGCCCGAGACCTAATATTTGGTACTGCCACCTTTTGCGTCTATGACTGCCTGGCACCTCCTGGGCATGCTTTCTATGCATTTTTGGCAATTTTCTTTTATTTTTTCACTCCTGTGCCACACTTCAATTAAACGTTCTATCAAGTGACGCTTTGTTGTGATCATTTCATTGGAAATTTCCTTCTTCATCAACTTCCAAAGGTTCTCGATCGGGTTGAGATCTGGAGAATTACCAGGCCAGTCTAAAACCTTTACTTGCCGGTCAGAAAGAAATTTAGTCACTTTTTTAGCTTTGTGACATGGAGCTGAATCGTGCATAAACATATAGCGTCCACCTGGGAACCACTCTTGGACCTGAGGAAGCATTTTGCTTTCAAGGACCTTTAAATACTGGTCCTGCCTCATCGTTCCTTCAACGATATACAGGCGACCTGTTCCCTGACTGCTGATTATGGACCAACCATGATGCTTAGAGGATGCTTGACCGTTCTCACGATGCAGTCATCCTTAAATTTTCTCCTGGTCTTCTCCTTACGAATTCAGATCTGTCCATCAGAATTTGTACGGTTGACTCATCCGAAAAACAGACCTTGAACATTCAGAAATTTCATTAGTTTACTTTTTATTTATTGTCGAATTTTTGGATTACCTGCTTCCAGTCATCAACTGTCCAGTCCTTGTGATGTTAGCCCATTGTAACCTTTTTTCATCATCGCTGGGGTAAGAAGGGGTTTTTTGCAGGTCGGCGTGCTGAGAACCCCATATCCTTTATTCGTCGTCGAGCAGTCATTGGTGAAATATTGACCCCAGACTCCTGCATTATTTTCGTGAGCATCCTGCGCGGTTGCTTTCTATTTGCCAACACAATATCGCGTATTTTTCGCTCATCTCTTGGTGTTGTAATTTTTTTCTACCACATTTCCCTCTACGTCGTGGGGTAAGATCAACATTTTCATCCATTTTTTCTTTATGCGATCTACTGTTGCCCTCGAAACTTTTGTAATGGATGCTATTTTTCTGTTGGAGTAATCAGTATTCATGACCAGAGATTTTATCTCTGCTGTTTTCTTTGGTGTGATGTCTTTTGACTTTCCCATCACAATTTTTTTTTTTTTAATTCAATTGTGTAACAACAGCGGAACGAAGATTTCACTGGCAAATTCACTTGAGAATGAAGAACAACACTATAGTTCGTCGATTAAAAGTACCAATAGAGTCCAGAGTCTTTGAAAACAATGAATAGGGTGATGAGAAGGACCGCACGGGGAGCCTAGATAACTAGGAATGACAACTTCGATACATTATGGCGCATGAGTTAACTGGTGGGGGTATCGACAGGGTTGCCAGTTTGTCTCCTGCACATAAATATACTCCATTATCATAATTAAATGATAAAAAGCATATTGAAATGATTTTTACCCTGATTTCAAAACCATTTCATAGAGAAAAGTTCAATTTTTCGAGGTGGCTCTAATAATTTGATCACCCACTGTAGATAATTGTTAATTGACAGAGGGTTTCCCAAACTACTTTCAGTAGGATCATTATGGTAGTAGCAGCAGTTATTTATCGCATTATGTGAATTTCTTTTTAGCGGCTATAGTAATTGACTATAACGAAGAGGTATTCTCCTTTTGATAAGGACCAATAACTACAATGCCCACCAATATTAGGTGGCTTACAATTGAGGACTTGTTCACCTTCTATTATGCATCTTTTATTGGGTGCAGCCCCCAAATAATGGAAAACGGTATTCAAGCTCAAATAGTGCACCATTGTTCCTGATGAATTATTGTCTATTTCACCAAGGATTAGACTGAAGGAACCAATTTTTCAGCTTAATTTAAATAACTTTATACAACATTAACCACCATCCACTAATTTACTTTCAATATGTCCAATAAATATATAGATTTTCAAAGAAATCGTACAAAACCTCCATCTCGCCATACTAATCTTGAAAATAGTACTGACAAACGTCAAAGTTTGTTTACAGTTCGCAGCGCCACCAACGTAAATTGGATTCGCCAATTGCTGCGAAGTTCGCAGGACGAACAGCACCACTTTCCCCCACTCTCCTTCAGATACTCGAGCTCCTTGGGGCCCAAGTTGACGCATTCAGGATGGAACATTTTCTCATGATGGAATTTTTTTTTGGGTCATCCAGATATTCAATACAGACGATAAGCAAAACACAAACAAAAAAGACCACTTGAAACATATTAAACTACCTTGAATTAAAACATTCGGATTGAATAAAGTGTCAAATAAAAGAAAGTTTCACAATTTATGATTGTTTTTATCAAGGGTTGAACCTACGTAAAATGATGAACATATTGTTTTAACATATCTTTCTTCTGATAGGGAATTGTTTTAATGAAAAAATAAAAGTGTATATGCTCATATGCTCTCGTAAAAATGCAAAATCGGTTAATTTTTTTTCGAAATTACAGATCCGATCAATTTTTAATTTTATATCGAAAATAAAACAGCGACTCGTAATATATTGTGCTGAATTCCGTGAGAATCGTAGTATTACATGATTTTCAAGAAAATAAAATTCTGGACAATATACTGCTTGTCTAGACCTAAATATTCATAATTTTTAAACGGAAGAGATAAAAATATTTAAAATTTTCGGGATAGGTTTTTGGCATGAATACCTACCTCACTGAGTTTATTAGCGGGCAAAATCGATAAATTGGTTTCTCGATATTTCTGAAACCCATCTTGTCGATTTGAAATACAGTAATTAGGCGCACTCGAATTGGGGATATTATATGGGGTGTGAATTTGATGTTTTTCCTATGATTACAAGATTTTCAGTTGTAATTTAACTAGTGCAATGAAAATTATCGAAAATTTTGGGAAATATGCTCGAATGCAAGTTAAGTTGAAAAAGAGCACGAGTGCGCGGAGCGCTCGAGTGCCTTTTACAGTTTAACTTGCATGAGAGCAGATTTGTCAAGAATTATCGATTCATTTCATTGCAAGAGTTAAATTTAATAAGAAAATTTTGTGAATCCATCAAATCGTATTGTGTCGCTGTAAGTTGTTCAACAGTTTTCATGTTACTCTAATAAGAAATAAACGTTCATAATTACGTCTGCACTTATTTTAAAGGACCTGATAATTTTGCACAAGTGCGAATTATCGATAATTTGCACTAATGCAAAATTATCGCCTAATTGTATGCTCATTGGCTAAAACAACAATAAAAAATCAGTCGGAACATTGTTGTCTATCGAATTTGACAGATGAATAAAATTTTCAAATGAATTATTCATGAGAAGCACAATGTTTTTATTTTTTTGAAACAAATAATAGTAATTTTCCGTCGACCTCAAAATAAAAAGTAATTTCAATGTGTACGGAATTGATCATTAATGACCCATTTTAATGCACAATTTATGCTATTTTAATGTGCAAAACGCTAATAATGAGCCTAATGCAAAATTTTGTGACTATAGTGTATACAGAATCATAGACAACTGAGTTGGAATATTGAAAAGAAGAAACTCCATATTTCCATGAGAAGATAATTCGGGTGAATTTATTTTGTGAATGAAGCTTGATATATTGAATATCTATGCGGAATTTTGTGGCTATAGTGTAACAGAGTCATAGAAAATTCAATTGGAATACATATTGAAAAAAAAGTCTCTATATTTCCATAACGGGATATCTGATTCGAGTGAAATTTATTTCGTGAATCAAGACTGCTATACTGAATGTTCATGATAGATTTCAAGAGGAGCGTACCATCAGAATCATAGAATAATTTTTTTTTTATCATCAATTTTTCACATATTCCATTTTTTAAATCATTTCCAGAATATCATTCCGAATATGCTGAGATTCTGCATTTATACAGATTTACATTCATACACAAATTTTGAGCTCTGGGATGGAATAAATTTTCAAGTTTTCTAATGAGTTCGATTTCTCTACGTCTCTAGCCGCAACCTCTAACAGCTTTCATTTTTGAATAAGAAAAAGGAGTCAAGCAGCACCTTGTTGGAAGGGCAATTCAATTTCCTGCATGAGTGTATTTTATAACGAAGTAAATCGGGCGCTTTCATTTAAATTGAAATAATTGCGGTAAGGGTAGCGGCTAGAAGATTAGTGATATTAAACTCATTTCAACAAATTGACATGTCCTCCTGTAAATCAAATTGACTTGGTCGAATGTTTTCCCATCCCAAAGATCCAAATTCGGCGTGTGAAAGTTATTGATGAAATACTGAAAATTAAACGATGAAAAAAATACACTCATTCAGAGAATGAAATTGCCTGTATATTTTGTATATAAAATTTGTAGGTAATAGTCCTATTACCCCACCAATAAAACAGCGCTCAACAGCTCCTGCTCAGGCCTTTTCGTAAATGTTTTCATTGTAAAATTTCGTTCACATGTCGATACTACATAGTTTATGGACTAAAAATGAATTGACAAATTGAAACGAAACCATAAACACTTCCATTTGAACACTGCACCAACATAACAAGAAAAATAAAGCCGTGTCAACTTATCGAAATGCAAAACTTATTAGTATTGACCCACCTGATACACTACTGTTCCTTGGAAAATCTTTTTGAAAAATTCAATAACTACAAGCAGTTTAGGTTTAAGGTAAAAAGACACATGAAAAAGATTTTCTATCCATCTGTCCCTTTAGTCTATAGACCGAAAGACTAATTAGCTCGGCATTAGGTTCCAATAATTAATGGACTGAATCACGAGGGAGATCCCCCGTGTATAATTTATTACTGTTTCGTGCAAATTACTAGAGCCATGATGATGTTCGTAGATCAAGTCGGACAAAACGTGTGCCAAAATACACAGACATATTGCTTGTCAGAATGGAAACAATAGAAACATACGATTTGATCTAGGTGGCTCATTTGAATACCCTACATCATTTCCGCTCATGTATTCAATCCGAAATGGGATGTCGTTGGAACAGAGAGTGAAAACATTGATTTTTGCACGCTTCTTTCTGTATGTTAATTCCGAATTTTGGTCCAGAAGTGGTTTAAACTACTCTCAGTTTGTAATGAATGTAACAAACAAATGACATTTTATTTTCAGTAGTAATATCCCTAGGACATTGATAATAGACGAGATAATTTTATGACAATCGAAAGCTCATAACTGGTTGGTTGGCTGTTACCAAGGAATGAGCTTGAGATATTTGTCATAAAATTATGAGCATTTGTCAATGTCCGAGGGATATTCGGAAGAAATTTTTTGACAAAAAACTGTATAACTCAGCACAACAAAACATTTATTTATTTATTTATTTATTGAAAGTACAATTAGTGAAAGTGCAATTACTAAAATTTAACGTAACATTAGATTCGTTGCTGTTCTCTACATTAGAACTATTACCACGCATAATATTATGATCTTGTTGTGGTGTTCTTGATCGAGGTTCAGGTTGGGTTAATGGAATTTTGATTGCTATGACCAGTAATTTTCAGCAATTGCTGTTCTTCCACACCACTTTTTGCCAATTGGCTAAGCAGTTGATCTATTGGAATGATTTGTGATCTTTTTGTCCTTTATGTTTAAGCCAATTGCTTCGGCAGCAGATTTAGTCCATCCGTTTATGGTATTTCTTCCAACAGGTACATTATCGTACCATTTGTCATTTTGATTTTTCCAATGTCTATTTGGTTTTAAGAATAGTCGTGGCGAGGTAATATTTTCACCTCGTTTTGATATACTATAAGTTTATGAAAAAGACGTACAGGGCAGCTTTCTCTCTTACTATTGGAACTAACCATTTACTACTTGTGCAACTTTTAGAACCACCTTGGCACGTTTCACTAAAAACTGGATTGTATTCAATGCGATTTGTTGGAGAGCCATCGTTATTTTTTCGGCTTGAAAAAATCCACCAGGCAAGCAACTGCCTCTCCTCCTCTCCACGCTAATTCGACTGCAGCAATATGGTAAAATTTACGCATAAGGCCTTCAGGAGTATTTTCATCCCATAGCATTATTATTTTGTTAACTTCAGACAAATTTAACGAAACTGAACTGGATTTACGTTTACATGGGTTTGCTTGCAATTTTTTTCGGAATGCATCGCGGGCATCTCGGGCTGGTTTAAATATTATACTTTGGAACGGGTCAACCATAATGTTGTAGTCCTTATAATACTTTTCTTGTAGGAGTTTGCTCGAAACATTCCACATAGTTTTCACCGCTTCTTTGAATTCTGTCCCGTCTTTTTTTCTCATATTGACCGCCCAATCTTTGAGTATCAACCGCCAATTCTTCTAAGCTTCTGTGTTCATTCAATTCGTATGCTCGTTCGCAGCAAAATTCCATAAATATTCCCCAAATATATTTTGGCTATAGGAAGTATTTCTGGGAATGTTTTCCTTGATAAGCGCATTTATACTTTTAACATTGCCAAACGTGACATTTTCAATTTTGTTCGGAATGAGGGCTACCGTTTTTTTCTCGCTAGCTGGCGCCTCTGTTGCGTGAGGTCCTGTCAAAGTTCCTTGTACTGTCATTGATTTATTATTATTAAAACAAATTAATATTTATAAGTGTTCGGTGTTATAAGTCGTGTGAAGAAAGTGTAGATTCTATTCCTTGAATACTGTACAATATCGAGCATGCCGCAGGGTTTTGCAATTCCGTATTGTTCCGAAAAAAAAGAATCGATAAGACTGGTTTAAAGCAGCTGATGTTACCCCTTCAAAACATTCTTATTTTTGTGAAAAACATTTCAACCCTGGTTATAATACGTGACCTAACGATCCTTTTACAGAAAACCGTGAGTACCTAATAATCTTTTACATTATGTTGCTTCAGACACTTTACTTTTACAATTGAATAAATCTAGTTATAGTTGTATACTTGTATATACTGTTGAAAATTTTTCAGCTTTTCCTTAATTAAACTGATTTCAATACCTAGCCAATTTTCTTGGTACCAGGAAGGTGAGGACAGATATGAATAAAATACTAGTAGAGAGAGTTCTTGAACGCAGAAAGAAATTTGAAAATGCAAGAATCGTTTCAACTGTAGAGGAAAATCAATATGTAGTCAAGAGAGCTCAAACTGATACTGCTTTTTTGTCGGAACTTGAGAGTAATAGACATACCTACTTCGAATTGAAAATCTAATTGGTACAATTTTACTCTGGATTTTACAACTACAAACATTTCATGTTTGTTATCAATCAACGCACTAACTAACTGGAAAACATTTACTGTAAAAATATATATCAAGAACTTGTGTGAATAAATAAATTACCCTACTTTAAATGAATGATTAGTGATTAGTTAGTATACATTGATCTCTGAGGTTTTCCTTTTCGCACATACTGTTTTTCTATATATTCCTTATAATGATAAATGAAAGGATTGTGTGAGGTTTATTGTTCTACTCCAAGTTTTAACACTTTTCAGCTATCACAGGTATCATGTAAGTAGGTAGGATAAAAGGCAATTTCTCTTGAAATGATAATCTACTTCTATAATAAACTTATTTCAAATCATGATAATGCGTTTCCACTGGAATTATCATTCCTATCATAGTATTTGGATCTGTAAAAAGAAAAACTATAACTCTAAACACAATAAATAAGCATACTTCCTCAAGAAATGCGTATTGAAACTCTGAACAAACTCACCTTTGAATTAGCTCTCCTTTAAGCCCGCTTAATTGGACAACTATCTTCTGTAATACCGCTTTCAAAGCAGTGATATTCATTGATCCGTGATTCATATTTGCTGTTATTAATCTGAATATGTATTTGAAACTCCTCACATCCTCGTAAAGATTGAAAATAAACAGAATACAGATTCAAAATTACGTTTGAATATTTGACAATTCAAATTCTCGTGGACCTCACGCAACACTAGCGCCTCTAGCGGAAAATTCATACGCGGTAGCCCTCATTATGTTGTGAGACTGTGCTGTCATGGTGATTGATAACTGCATTGAATGCAATTTTCGATGTAATGTTGACATGATTGGGTTAATTGTTCCATGTGATAAAAAATCATAAGATTTGATTGGTTTTTAGAACTGTCAAAAAATTTTCTGATGAACAGAATTTTGTTATCTTTCATCATGACTAAAAAATAGAAAAGCAGCATGTGGTGAAATGATAACTCACAAATTAAAACACAAATTTACCTTATTCATTAAATTGCTTAAAAATATAAAACATGCGATAACAAGCTAAATCTATTTTTTCAGATTTAAACAATATCATAAATTCCTCAGAATTTTCCTTCTCATGGTGTTATCTCAACATGCAGTCTACAAGATAAAATGCAACGATATTCAACGTATGTGGACTGTCAACATGAAATATGCGTCCACAGAATACATTTTGAACACAAAATATACTCTTTTCATTTTACAAACATCAAAATAATTCAATACATAATCTAAAAACATACAAAATCACAATCTCAACAATCTGGCATTAAACAAAAGGACGGAAAAAGATAATTTATGGAAACTCAACAACAGCGTTTTATCTTCTATCAGTTCTATCTTTGTATTATCAATTAAAATGTTGTAAATTTTACTTAAATTATGTGTATCACTTCTCCTATCAACTGTTTCGTTTACTTTTATGTGTATCATCTCACTGATGTTGCGTTTTTTATAATTTGTTTCAGAGTCCTCAATTGCAACACCCTTTAAATCTATGCCCTGTGCTAACATGGTACTGAACTTAAGCAGTTTTTTTGTCATCATCCTTAAAATGTTTACCGCAGCCATGAACATGTTGTTTAATTTTATTTTGGAGAAGCTGTTCAGTCTGACCCATATAGAAGCTATTGCAACGTAAACAAGGTATTTTGTATATAATATAACATTAGAACGTTTTTCTATAGGAAGGAAGTGGGTTGGAGGAATTATGATATCTTTTAAATCTGAACAAGTAGACTTAGATTGTTATCGTATGTCTCATATTTTCAAGCAATTTAATGAATAAGGTAAATTTTTTTTTATTTGTGAGTTATCATATCACCACATGCTGCTTTTCTATATTTGGTCATGATAAAGGACAATAAAATTGTGTTTATCAGAAAATAAAATGTCCGAAACGTCGACAACGTTCTTCTGGTTTTGATTTTTCCTTTTATTCCTAGGGTGCAACATAGCATTTTTAACATTTATTATAATCAATAATAAAACAATTTTTTTAGGAATTTGGACTCTAATGTTTTTGGTTAAATTTTCTTTAAATCTTCACCACGTTTCGGATCCAGTTGGTCCTTTATCAAGGCTCGAATTTATCTCAGTCTTACAAGATAAATTCGAGCCTTGATTAATGCATTAAAGTCCAAATTCCTGAAAAAATTGTTTTTATTATAATATTGACATAAACAATACCAACAATTACTTTGTAACATTGGGTGGTTTTCGGGTGAAGGAGTCATTAAAGGCCTTATTTATGGTTTTCTATTCATTGCAATGCTTAAGTTTTGCCCACTGCTCGGTGTGGCAAGATCAGAGGTTTATGTGAGGTTGTAGTTTTCAACTTCGCTCCAGAATTGTTCTCTGTTTATTATTCCTTTGTTTTTTAATTCTTTCGCCGGTGGTAGTTTGGAATATTTGTAATAACCAACAAAAGAATCCATTTCATTTACTTTAAACTTCACTTCTGAGTAAATTGATTTTCGGAAGTAAATTGGCAACCATAAATAAAAGTTAACTGATTTCTTTTGTGAAATCTTGGAAAATTGAGTTCAATTTTATTCAGATAGTCTTTTTAAATAAGCTTTCAGAAGATTGCCAACCTTAAAACCTGAAAAAAGACTTCAATTCATTGAAAATAGCACTAATTCGATACAGAAGCAATTTCCTCCGAAACCTTGGGTGATCCTTTGTTCCTCTGTAGTATCATTATTTTCCATACGACAAAGAGTAAAAATGAATGTAATTTATCTGCCGATGCCGTTACGAAAATTACCACAAGAAAACATTTACAGTTTCTGACAACTCGATTTAGATGAATCTGCTTTGAGCTAAGGAAATAATCTTTGTCTGGAAAATAGGTATTTAACAGGGTATTAGTGAATAACTGCGACACACTTCAGGATGTTAAAGCTTTTCTGAAAATATGAACGCAAGATTTATTAAGTTACCCTCTGAAGGGCAGCTTTTTCGAGAAATTGAAATTGAAAAAGAAGTAGAATTTCCGAATATAAGTAGTATCTATATTGTTAGAGACATCCATTTGAACACTGATTGTGAAGTTCTTCCTAATCTTATTTCCTTTTTAAAATAACATATGGCGACAGAGTCTTTCATTCTTCATGAACAAAGAGTAAGGGTACGTTCAGATGATGAGCTCTCAACGCGCGTTTGCTAACGCGCGTTTACAACTACATGGTTTTGAACGCCCATCATCTGAACGTACCCTAAACAAGATGTATAGTCCGTTCACGAAAGGTTGAGCACATAGTAGGCGTTTCTTTATTTATCTGAAGTTGGCAGTATTTACTGTCATAAAGAAAAATAAAGTCAACGTTGCCGAATGTACTCGGCCTCGCCCGACGAGCTTGCGAGTTATCAGAGAACTCTATGCAATATTGACAACATTGCGTATCAATCTGACAAGAAAATAAAGAAGATAACCTAAAATTTTAAATACACAGTGGAATATGCCAAATTTCCATGGCCAACCGACGGCTCAACCTTCGTGAACGGAGTATAGTTGTAAACGCGCGTTAGCAAAACGCGCGTTGAGCGCTCATCATCTGAACGTACCCTAATGATGAATGTCATCACTTTTTTCAAATGTCGAATAACTTAACAGAACACTGAATAGTAAATAAAATTGATTCAGGAAAATATACTTTTTGCAATTACCAACAAAGCCAAATGAGGTCATTAGGTAAGAATTCTATTTTCCTAAACATATATTTCACCATAACTTTTTTCTACGGATTATTGATATTGCAAGAGCCAGCCTTAGAGTTTTCGACCCAATTTGTTTTTTTTTCTGCGAACTCGAATACAGGCTGGACGTTTTGAACATGTCTAAAGTTTTTTTCCATTTTCTCAAGATTGATCGAGTTTCTGGTGTTGCTCATCTCGAGCAAATTTCATTGGAGAATATTAACGCCATAAGAACTTATCGACTAGCCTACCTTTGTTAGAAATAACTAAATGTATGTATCTCTGAAACGGTTGACTTTATATTTGAATTACCTTCGGTGCAGTAGGAAGGTACTTATCGCTATAGAAAAACTTGAATAAAATGTTAAAAAAAATTGACAAAATGATAAAACTGAATTTTTATCATTTCTGGTTCTCAGTCATCATCCCGTTTTTCAGCTGCCGTCGAAATTGTAGTTTTTACTCCCGATTGTTGCACCAAACGAACGATATCTTGATAGATAGAATGGCGCCTTTTTTATTTGTTTTTTTTTAACTAGGAAAGCCCTAGCAGATGCTTTTTATCGTTCGTTCATTGGAAGAGCCATAATGCTCAATATGTATAGGAGTTTAGATTCATGCCGAGTAAATGAATGGAAAATCTTAGCACGATCGGAATCACCTTCTGGAAATTATTAAAAAATTAAATATGTAAGAATTCAATAATTAGAAAAATAAAATTCTTTGGTTCACATATAATGTGATCCTCTTGAAATTGCATAATCATTGACTATCAATCCTCATCCACAAAATAATTTTTACTCAATCAGATATCTTGTTATGAAAATATAAATATTCTTCTTCCAATATTCCAATTGAATTTTCTATGGTTCTTTTAACACTATGGTAACCAAATTTTGCATGGGGCCTATTATAAGCATCTTATACGTGCAGCAAAATTTCATTTCGATTGGTTTCGTTTTGTCGGATATATTGAGGAACAAAATTTTTGAATGGCCATAGTTTACGGAACACCTGTACGATTGGTTGGCTGATTAACGAACTCAACCGTGGCATTTGAGAACCGAACTCACTCTCAAAATCTCAAGTCTCTAGGACAATCAGATCAAAATTTATCGTGATCACGGCCGGCCGGACGGTCCCACAGACAGAATTAAATTGGACCATGAATTCGTCATCAGGCCCATGGGGTCTCCTTTGGTTTCAGACCATTTTCGGCTCAAAATTTGAAAAAATCAAGATTTCCCCACAACTATTAGTGTTCTACTTAAAAAGTTCATATATATAATATATATATGATCTTCTCTTGATTTATTTGGCAAATATTTTAATGAAGCAGTAATCACTACCTCAATAACGTTTGAAAAAAAATTATCAAAGAAGCCGCACTTCATAAAAACGCAAAAAACATATGTGAAAATAGGGGTTGGATTAGCACGCATACCGACGCGCGACCGTAATATTTATGACTTGAATACGATAAGCGACATCTTTGAACATATCGACGCCTGACGGGAATATTAATTATTAGATTATATTACAGCACCTTTAAACATAACCATATTTCTATTATTTCTTACCCTAAATTGAAGTTTTCCTTATCTTGTAATTTTTTCAGGCTTGGTACACAAATTCTCCGGGAGGTTAGCAATATTTAAAATTTCTAGATTCCTCGGCATCAATCGTTGGGAGGCTCCGTATACATGAAAACTGACTTATAATCTTTCAAACTATTTCGCCTGGTGCTTCAATATTTTTTCTTTCGATATTTTTTGGCGCCCCTGTGAACTTTGCGCCCATGGCAAGTGCCACCTTTGCCATACCCTAGATACGGCCCTGACGTATTATACTACTAGCAGATTATAATAATAAAGAATTCGTTAAAACAATATTTCTATCTTGTATTCTCATTCGAATTTACCCAGCTCAAAAACACTCATTATGAGGAAAATAACTATAGACGCAATTCTCCATCAATCTGCAGATGCTGACGTCATTCATCGTTTTCGCTTCCGATAACAAAATATTCCTGGATGTCTGGCTGTCAACGGCATTAAGTCAACATAGTTAATGACAAATAAACCTTGGAGAAGCAGTTGAACTCGTTGCAAATTCAGCATTAAATATGTACTGCTAAGTCCTCAGAGTAAGAAATAAACAAAGAGATGCCCCTACGCGTGAATAGTAGGTACTGCATTGAATCAACCAAGCATTAGGTTGAGATGGAAACCATTTCACTGCCGCATTGGGGTGAAGTGAACAAAGGGTTAGATTTTCATAATATAAACACATCGCACCCAGAACCTAAACACTAACAGGCGATGTTGCCAAACTGACAGAATTGTCTGTGAAGCCGGTCCCAGACAATGCGTGTATTTGACGAATATTCGGCATTGGCGGTGCTTCGCGTAGTGTGTGGGAGCTCAACTTCGTGTATCATTCGGCATTGGCCTTCTATCCGACGCCTTGTCGGTACGGGCTGCACGAACCAAAGGAAGACGAAGTACATTCGCGCACATTCGTGTTAGCTCCCAGACAATGTGTTTATCTACGCGTACTATACGGCCTATTCTGTCTTCAGTCAGAGTCGTGCGACGTGATTACACGGTGTTTTAAGGTATTATTCGTTTAGCCATCATGGAATGGTCTAATGAATTGATAATGGAGTTCTTGAATCTCTAAGAATCTTATCCGATAATATGGGACCCAAAACACCAAGACCACAAAAATAGAAACAAAGTTTCCGACGCTTGGAAAGGGATTCATTCGAATTTTTCAAGGAGGGACGAAATGTGTGTGGCAGATTTGAAGAAGAAAAAAGAATCATTGATGGCAATATTCAGACCTCTTCTTCAAAAAGTGAAATCAAGCAGCAAATATTTTTAAACCAAATTGGTTTGCCTTCGAAAGAATGCAAAATTTTTTGAAACCGATATACAACATAGGAAAAACTGTCAACTCAGAGGTTAGAATGTGAGATTTTTGGAATACCCTATATATTATTATATTTTTGAAAAGAGCTCAAAAACACGATTTCATTCATATATAATATTAATAGTCTATTATGTTCCGGATTGATGGCTTTCAGTGAAAATGGGTCCAACTTTGGACTGCAATAAAAAAGTCCCTATGGAATGGATTTGAATAAAACTTGCACTGGGAGTTTTTCAATTCAGGTGTCCTTCATATTCAAACGCAATCAATTCGATAGACAGGGATTAAAATCAATCTTTCGTTTCCCTTGTTTTTCTTTTAGCAGCAATCTGCTGCTAAGATTACCATATAGGCTGCAACTGCTGCCGCTTGCTCAACGTCACTATCCATTTAAAAACAACTACTGACTGCTCTCCGCTACTGTTCTATACTGAGGCCGTTTGGCGAACGTTTGTCAACAGAGAAACGAATGTCGAACATTTCGCGATTGCCGCAGTGTCTGGGAGGGAACCCGAAGGCGAACTACGAAGGCACATTGGCCGAATGCATGCAAGCTTGTCTGGGACCGGCTTAACAGACGGAAGCCGTTAGTATCAGAATAGGGGACCAGTAGACCAATTATCCCAATGCCGAATAAACATACGGCATGAGTTCGCAACGCCAAAATAGTTCCCGAGAATGAACATGATTCTACTTGGCTGCATTACAAATGCTCGAAGGCATCTCTAGGTTTGATTTTACTTTGAGGCTGAGCCCAATAGGCTTGTGCTTCGACTCAGAAATTATCACAGTCGTCCAGGAATGTTAGTCTCTTTTTATGACGTAAACAATATACTATTTTTTCAACATGTGCCATGCACAGTTACAAAAGATTATTGATTGTCTTTACACATCTTCTTTTCACAATAACATCAGCGTCATTTTAACAAGCTTAATCTTCTGCAAGCTAGACAATTAGCACACTGACGTATTTTAATACTAGCAGATAATAATAATGAGGAACTCGTTCCAACAATATATCTGTCTTGTAATCTCATTCGAATTTATCTAGCTAGAAATATGATGAGGAAAATGAACTATAGACAGAATTCTCCACCAATCTGCAGAATGCTGACGTCATTCAACATTTTCGCTTTCGACTGTTGTATAATTATTAACATGTATTGTTGGTTGCATTCATGTAAAAGACATATGCCCAATATATTAATAAATTTATCTATAGTTAACACCATATGTAGACGGTCAAGATAACAATACCACATTACAGTCAGTCGAATAAAGAAGTCCACACGAGCTGTTGTTCTTATTCCAAATTAATATAAAAGTCGAATAGTAATAAAACCTAAAGTCAAATATATAAAATCTACAATATATATTTATAACATGGTGTCAGGTGTGTCTAGTGCTCCAGTGAATTCAATTAAAACGAAATACATCGATAGACGATTCGTATAAACAACGGAAAAAATTACGACGCATATTGACAAGATGTCCGACGATGGTGAAAATAAAGTCGATCACATACCTAATTTGAAACCAATCAACGAATTAATTATTTCATCTAGTGGAAATAATGCGTCAAATTGGAAGGAATGGTGGGAAAATTTTGAAATTATCTGTTAGCAACAGGATTAGTCGATTCCACAGACAGTAGAAAAATTGCTGTTATGTTACATTCAATTGGTTCAAAAGGTAGGCAAATTTATAACTCTTTCAACTTGAAAATCACAGAAACTTCGTTGGAATATGTAAGAACTAAATTCAACACATATTTTGAACCTCAAAAAAATCTTACCATGTTGCGTCATACTTTTTTCACTCGAACACAAAAAGCAGATGAAAGTATTGAAAATTTCATAACAGACCTCGAAAACTTGAGCATGAATTGTGAATTCAAGGACCTTCGAGAGTCTCTTGTCAGAGATATATTCATTGCCAACATGAATTCTCATTAATGAATATTCGTCAACGACTATTACAAGAAGTCGATATTTCTCTCCAAAAAGCCGTCGAGAATTAGCCAAGTCTGTAGTAATGGCTCAACAAAATTCAGAAAAAATCCAGCAGGAGCATATGGGAAGTTCAGATCAAGTATTATATGTCAATAAAAGAAAATCGGAATTCAATAAGTTCAGACAGTCAAGACCAAGAAGTTCCAGTCAGTCATCCAATAGGTCCAGATACGAATACCAAAAGCGAAGATCATCCCCAAGTCAAGATAATATATGTGGAAAGTGTGGTCAGCAGCACAGATACCGATGTCCAGCTTCAACTATTCAATGCAGGTCATGTAAAAAACAAGGTCATTTCGCTAAATTTTGTTTTAAGAATACAAGGTCAGTCAAAACATTGAAGTCAGAGGATAATTCAATATCTGAGTCAGTTTTTCCTTTTGTCGGTATGATAGAAAATAAAGAAAATTTCAAACAGGAAAAAGATTCCTGGTCATTAAATATTTTTGTCAATAATTTCAAAATTAAATCAATCCTTGATTCTGGGGCAGATGTTAATGTCATGTCATATGAAACTTTCAGTAAATTAAATTTGCCAAAATCATTGATTGTCAATGTCAATTATCACTAAATGGCTTCGGTGGGTGGAATCAAATTCAAGTCATTGGAAAGTGTGATCTTAGATGTTTTTTCAATAATACATATGAAATTATTCCATTTGTAATTGTCAATATATCTTGTCAAACTGTCTTAGGTCTGCCCACATGTCAAAAAATTGGTATTCTAAAAAGAGTTTTTAATATCACGAATAATTGTAATGATTCTAATAGAATTCTCGATGATTTTCAGGATGTATTTCAAGGTCTAGGATGTTTGCCGCCTGTTTGCCATATCAAGTTACGTCCTGATGCTATTCCCCATGTCGATCCACCTCGTAAAGTTCCATTTGCTTTACATGATAAACTTAGGAAAGAATTAGACAGAATGGAAAGTTTGGATGTCATATCTAAGGTATCAAAACCTACGTCTTGGGTCAATTCAATAGTTATTACGGTCAAAAAGTCAGGTCAGTTAAGAATATGTCTAGATCCAAGAAATTTGAATAAAAACATAATGAGAGAATATTTTCCTTTGAAGAATTTGATGAAGTCAGATCAAAATTGGTCAATGCTGCATATTTCTCACACTTAGACGCTTTTTCCGGTTTTTGGATGTTGAGGCTAGATGATGAAAGCGCAGATCTATGCACATTTCAAACGCCATTTGGTCGATACAAATTCAAACGTTTACCTTTCGGTATATGCTCATCATCTGAAAAATTTGTTCAAGTCATGAACGATTTATTTGGTGATATTGAGGGTGTTTTAATTTTTGTAGATGAATTTTTAGTATACGGTTCAACTCTAGAAAGGCATAATGAGCGTCTTAAAAAAGTTTTACAAAGAGCTAGAGAAGTTAACCTTAAATTTAATAAACAAAAAAGTAAGATTGCTGTAGGTCAAGTACGTTTTTGGGTCATATATTTAGTAAGGAGGGTATAAAGGTAGATGACGAGAAAATAGAGGCGATAAGGCAGTTACCTTCTCCCTCTAACACAAAAGACCTCCAACGATTTTTAGGTATGATAAACTTTTTAGGGCCGTTCATTCAGAATATGTCACAAAAAACAGAAGTTTTACGAAATTATTGAAATCTCACAGTCACTGGGTCTGGGATCAAAATTGTGAAAAGGCATTTACATCTTTGAAAGATATTATTACAACAGCACCTGTTTTAACTCACTATAATCCTGATTTACCATTGATTTTATCTGTTGATAGTTCACAGTCTGCAATTGGAGCTGTCATAATGCAAAATAATCGTCCTATTGCATACAGTTCAAAAACTTTAACTTCTGCACAAAAGAATTATGCACAGATTGAGAAGGAATATTTGCTATTCAATTTGGTTGTGTTAAATTTCATCAATATATTTTGGTCACAAAGTCATAGTTCATACAGATCATAAACCTTTGATATACCTTTTCAAGAAAGAAAGCTCTTTTCGATGTACCTGCTAGGTTACAACGTATGATGTTAGCCTTGCAAGCTTATGATCTTGATGTTATTTATGTCCCAGGAAAGAAAATGTTTATTTCCGATACGTTGTCGAGAGCCGCTATGAAAGAAACTTTCATTCCAGATTATGAATCAGATATACCGTATCATATCAATATGATTTATTCAAATATTGCAATATCGAAAAATTATCATGATAAAATTAGTCAAAGCACGCTGTCAGATGAAACTTCAAAAATTTTGAAAAAATATTATTACGATGGATGGCCTGTTTCCAAAAACAAAACTAATGTTCTTGCAAAACCTTATTGGAATTTTCAAAATGAAATACATGTCATAGATGATCTACTATTTAAAGGTAACAAATTGATAGTCCCATTGAAAATGCAAAATGAAATTCTCCAAAAAATTCATGAAGGTCACCAGGGTCACAACAAATGTCTCAATTTGGCTAGAGAATCTTTTTATTGGCCAAATATGTCTTCTCAATTAAAGAATTTGATAGATCAATGTTCAGTTTGTGCAAAGTTTAGGTCTGCCAATCAAGGCGAACCTCTTCAGAACTATAGTATTACTAATTTTCCATGGGAACGCGTTGGGTTAGATTTCCTCGATTTTGATAATAAAATTTATCTTCTAGTGACAGATTATTACTCGAAATTCATTGAAATAGCTTTGCTAGATCGTGGTTATTCTGCTCAAAAAGTAATTCTCAGTTTAAAATCAATATTTGCACGTCATGGAATTCCAATGCAGTTGGTTTCGGATGGTGGTCCTCCTTTTAGTTCGCTCGAATTTAAATCATTTTTATTTGATTGGGATATTGAACATATCTTTTCAAGTCCGTACCATCCACAGTCAAATGGTCAGTCTGAAAGTTCAGTTAAAATCATAAAGCAAATACTCAGAAAGTCGAAGGAATCTAATACAGATCCCTATTTAGCTTTGTTGCACTACAGATCTACTCCAAAATCGAATTTACCTTTACCAGCTCAATTATTAATGTCGCGAAATATAAGAAATAATATACCAATTTTAACGAAAAAGTTGAAACCCAAAATAGTTTCTTTCAGTACTTATAAAAATAAAATGGAACAGTCGCATAAAAGTCAAAAATATTACTATGATAAAAATAAAAAACCATTACCTCTTCTTTGCCCAAGTGATCATGCTTATTTCAAGAAAAATAGCAAATCTGAATGGCGACCAGCCATAGTTAAAGAAAGGCTGAAATGTCAGAGATCTTATATTATAGTAGATACAAACGGAGTCAAATATCGAAGAAATAGAATACATTTAAGATTCAGATCAAATGACACTTGTCACAGATATGATGTCCATCCTAGAAATTCAACAGTTAATGAGTCAGTATCTAAAGAAAATAATGAAGGTGTATATAAAACTAGATATGGCAGGGCAGTGAAACCTCCTGATCGATTTAATATTTGGAATAGTTGATTCAGGAAAATGAATTTTGTATATTAATTTAATATAGATTTTGTAGCACATGTATATTTATAAAAAAATATAAAAAAAATAAAAAAGGGGGTAGAGTAAAAGGAATTAAATAGTTATAAGGTTTTAAAGAATATAATTGTAAATGATATATATTATTTCAACATGTAAATAAATTCATCTGACAAAACTGAAATTAGAAATAAGTAATAAAAAAAAAAAATTTGAGTGTGATGACAGTCATGTAAACTTAATAGGAAAAGTTCACAATTGAGAAAAGGGATGTTGTATAATTATTAACATGTATTGTTGGTTGCATTCATGTAAAAGAAATATGCCCAATATATTAATAAATGTATCTATAGTTAACACCATATGTAGACGGTCAAGATAACAATACCATATTACAGTCAGTCGAATAAAGAAGTCCACACGAGCTGTTGTTCTTATTCCAAATTAATATAAAAGTCGAATAGTAATAAAACCTAAAGTCAAATATATAAAATCTACAATATATATTTATAACATCGACAAGGCAATATTCCAGGAGGTATCCTCGGATGTCTGGCTCTTAACAGCTTCGAGTCAACATAATTAATGCCAAATAAACTTGGAGAAGCAGTTGAACTCAATAATACCTACTTGTAATATACCACACAACCGGATTCCCAGTCAATTAGATTCGGCATGAAATACGAGAGTGAATGGCACCTAAACAGTTCGCGTGAGTTCAAATTCCAATTGGAATAATTGTTGACGTAAAATTCATGATGATGGACATTCATTGAATACACTGATCAACAACTTCTAGGGATCACTTATGAACTTCTATTCATTTGTATTTTTTTCAAGTTATCTCGTGAATATCTGTACATTATATGTTCTCTAAGGAAAAAGTAAGATGTTTTGAGTTGATTATATCAAAGTCTTTCTCACTTCATCGGCTCTTGTTCACAAAATCGATTATTATCTGTAGGCTGTTACAGGTGGAGTGAAAAGCAATGTGGTATTTGTTATTAAATCTGTTTTTTTCTCTCGTTCATACACATAAGGTGACAATAATTGAAGAAATGAGAACAATATCAGCTTATCAGTCATGCCGAGAAGACGTTTGGCTCCTGTGCAACTGGACCAAATCATACGGTGGATACAGGAAGGTTTCGCAAAGTGTCGTGACTCGGGCTTGGAATAGGTTCATCCAAAACGACTCAGTAGCTTCGTCTCAGTAGCTTATGTCCATGGGGGAGGTCGGCAGCGCAGTACAACAGCTGCCCAAGATCGTCTTTTGATCCTCAATGCTAGGAGAAATCCCACTTACCCGGCGTCGCGGCTCAATAGATCACTGAGAGTTGCAACAGGAGTTCTAATTTCGAACCAGACTGTAAGACGACGACTACATGTTCGTGGTTTGAGAGCACGTAGGAGGGTACAAATCTCCGTTTGAATAGGGAACACCGGGTTCATCGACGGCAATGGGCTGAGGAGCACCACAGTTGGACACTTGAAGATTGGAGCCGATGTTTATTTCGTTTGGTCAACTCCGATGGATGTATTCTTGCTTGGAGGGAAAGAGGTCGAAGGTATGCAGAACAGTGTATGGTACCCACAACAGCTTTTGGCGGAGGTTTTATATGTGTATGGGGAGGTATTTGTTTGAACCAACGCAACGCACAGAGTTGGTTGTTCTGCAGAACACTACCATGACCAGCCAGAGATATCACGATATGATTATTGAACCCATAATTGTTCCGTTTGCGGCTGCCGTGGGCGAGAATTTCATTTTAATTGACGATAATGCTTGTCCACACCGTAGTCGTCTGGTTAATGAAGCGCTAGAAACTCATGGTCTTGATAGGATGGACTGGCCAGCTTGCTTTCCAGACATGAATTGCATCGAATATGTCTGGTCTGAGATGTCTAGACAATTGTCAACCTTAGAACAACCGATCAATAATCTGGAGGACCTTTCTAACGCTGCACGGGATATTTGGACGAATTTGCCCCAAAATTTTATAAATCGTTTGATCGAGTGTATGCCTCGTAGGGTAGAATGCTTGAGACGAGCTCGTGGGGGACCAACTAGGTACTAGCTTAACCGAAACTTCAGCCTTCTTGTGGTTTCATCATTAAATTTTTATGTTATTCAAACACAGAATTTTGAGTGTTCCTAATAAAGTCTTTTTTTCTCTCCAACTTTCCATTTTTTCATTCTTTTCTCAAGTGAACCATATTATCAACTGAAAATACTCTGATATCTGACTTAATTATAATCTTGGAGCGAATAATTCAGAAATAAATTCAGAAGAACAAGTAAGTGATACCTATCAATTGTTGAGCAGTGTAAAACAGGCAATATAAGTAATTGGTCAGTTTCATTCTTCTTAACGAATTTCTTCGAAACAACGTTTCGTAACAAGGCTGTTCCTACTTCAAGGCTAAAACTACAAGATATTCAGACTAACATAGACACAGAATAAAGCACGCTAAAATTATACCTTTCGAAAGTTAATATCACTGAAGAATAATAAACGTATTACTGAAGGTCTCTATAAACTTCTTATCAGATTCAATAGTTTCCCACCTAGACTGTATTGCCAAAGACAAACTCATGATGAGAAAAATGAACTATAGATAGAATTCTCCACCAATCTGCAGAATGCTGACGTCATTCAACATTTTCGCTTTCGACAAGGCAATATTCCAGGAGGTATCCTCGAATGTCTGGCTCTTAACAGCTTTGAGTCAACATAATTAATGCCAAATAAACCTTGGAGAAGCAGTTGAACTCAATAATACCTACTTGTAATATACCACACAACCGAATTCCCAGTCAATTTAGATTCAGCATGAAATACGAGAGTGAATGGCACCTAAACAGTTATTCCAATTGTAATAATTGTTGACGTAAAATTCATGATGGTGGAATATTCATTGATATAAAAAAGACAATATCAGTAATTGGACAATTCAAGTAATTCTCCTTAACGAATTTCTTAAACCAACGTTTCGGAACAAGGCAGTTCCTTTTTCAAGGCTAAAAAATACAAGATATTTAGACTAACATAGATACAAAATAAAGCACGCTAAAATTATACCTTTCGAAAGTAAAATTCACTGAGGAATAATGCAAGTATTACTGAAAGTCTCCATAAACTTCTTATCAGATTTAATAGTTTACCACCTAAGCTTAATTGCCTAAGAAAAACTAATAAGGAAATTTTGAACCATCGACCTATAGTCGATAACACCAATGGCCCTAGCTTTAACATAGCAAAATTCCTGCACTACATTTTATTTGAGGTCCTCTCTACTTCAGTATATACAATCTCTATAAATGGTTATAAGAGCGCAGTTGGCGTTGGACTATTGAAAATATTATATCCTGATGTGAACTTTAATTTAAACAAACGATACTGTGAGTTGAGGCTGGTGATTCCGAAAGAAATTGAATAATGTGACTGAAAATATAAATTTGTAGAGAATTTGTGAGAAAAGATAAGATGAAAAATTTCCAAAGCGACCCACGATGTGACAATCATTGATAAAGAGCCCGTATCATTAAGAACTCTTGGCAGAAATGCTGAAATTCATCTATGTACCTGATGGTTATAGATTGGTAGCATTAGACGTAATATCCCACTTCACTAACATCCATATTCCAATCGAATTTTCTATGGTTCTGTTAATACTATTGCCACGAAATTCTACACGAACAATCAATGTACCAATCCTAATTCATGAAATAAATTTTATTCGAATCGGATATTTTTTATGCAAATATTACATTTCTCCCTTTCAATATTCCAATTGATTTTTCTATGCTTCTGTTAACACTACGAGCACAAAATCTTGAATGAGGCTTATTATCAGCATCTTGCATGTGGCCGCAAAATTTCATTTTGATTGGTTTCGTTCTTTCTGGGATATTGAGGAAGAAAAATTTTGAATGGCCATTTTTTATGGAACACCCTGTTCGATATGGCTGGTTAACGAACTTAACCGCAACATTTGGAAACCAAACTCACTCTGAAAATCTCAAGTCCCTATGACAATCCCTTCGAAAGTTATCAAGGACAAAATTAAATTTGACCTCGGATTCGTCATCAAGGAGTCAAACCCTATCATTCGAGATCATTTTCGGCTCAAAATTCGATAAGAACAGACATATGGGCAAAACGATATAGCGCTCCTTTAAATAGAACGAGCGCTCAAAAGTGCTTCGTGAAATTCTTCAATCTAGTTGACTATTTCCATAACATAAGATATAGGAATCGAGTGAAATTTATTATGTTTATGAGGATTGATATACCGAAAGTTCATACAAAGTTTCGAGAAGGAGCCATCATAAAAACCATAGAATTAAATTTTTCGAATAATTTTCAGATTTACAAAATAGAATTCTGATCGTGATGAGAATTTGCAGTCATATGCTTAGTATCAATCTCAAGTCCTATATAAAATTTTTATGTTTAGTGGAGATAATATACTGAATTTTGTGACAGAAGATAGTGACATAAGTATTGTCAAATTAGAAATAATTGGTGCTTCAAATTTAACCGAGAGATGGCTCACCATTCAGAAACGTACGAGATAGAAAGAGAGGGCTGCGTTAGAGAACTGTAGGTTTCTAACATTTCTAGTTGTCCCATTCTGTTCGAACTACATGCTACTTCCAGTTACGAGTGTAGTATGTTGCAGTGCGATAAGCCTGTATTATTTTCATACGTAATACAGCAAGGTCTGTATAATCTTATATCATCTTAAAACGTGTCTCAGATAAATAGAACATCTACAGGTTGGAAATTCACAACGGAAACATAGGAAATTCAATGCATCAGAGGGAGAATTTTCCCGTGCAGTTGAACAGTGCTATAATGAAAAGGTTCACGTGATTCGTAACTCTTTGAATAAACTGACTGGAATATTGTAGTTTGGTATCTGTCTTATCGTTGGGAGTAGCTTTATCGAGAAGTATGGTAGGGAACCTGCAGTTCTTGCATCGAGTATTACGCGCAGCATGACGTATTAGTCGATTTGAAAGAGACAACCATATTATTTGTTCATTGGACCATCCATCACGTCAAACGAAAGCGAAACGTAGCATGTAAATAATAACGTGGTTTTCATCCATTGTTTTAGAATTAGGAAAGAAAAATGTTGGGAATATTGGACACTATTTATGTATACATGTTTGCGTTGTGTATCTGCTCCCCAAGAATTCTTGATTCATTGTAAAATATTAATGTTTGTTTTGTCGTAACTATAGCCTTGAAGAAGAAACGAATTTGTTTCGAAACGTTGGCATTATCACGGAGTCAACAATAGATAATAAATAGTGTCCAGTATTTCCAATAATTTTCTCTCCTAATAGCATGTAAATATGTCCAGTATAGCACTGTCAAACTGGACGACAAAATACTCTCTCTAATGCATTGAATATCGTATGTTTCCATGTGAATTTTCAAACCTGTATCTTTGAAACTATTATTATCGATCATGTTCATCAGTTCATGATATTTGTATACACACAACTATTTAACATGTTTTAATAACAAATGCTATTTGGCTATAGACAGTAAAAATTCAACTACATCAAACAATTGCCTATTCAATAGGTTCAGAATGTTCTAAGTAATGAACTCCTTCGACGAGTCTTATGAGTATTATTAGCCAACCTTCAACTGTAACTGGAAACATCAAACGAGATTCAAAATTCATAGCCAGCAACTTATCAACCTCACTACTGAAAAGAGCCGAACGTACATTAATTGAGATTCCGCATACGTCCACACACACAATTGAAATAATAAATTTCCTCAATATCTTCGTATGGCTATGAATTCCAATCGTTCCAAAAACTACGGCATAATCAATTTCTCTTCGAATTCAATCCAATTATTCCGCGAACAATCGGATCTTCGAAACGGCGTTGGGGGCATGATTCCGTGAAATATTCAAAGGGCGGTGTGCAGTGGCGTATTCACCTAACTGGGAGCCCCAATCGGAAGACAAATCTGAGGTCCCTACTAATAATGATAACAATAAAGCAGTGCATCGACGCACTGAAACGAAAACTCAGTGTCTAATCCGAGGGTTTGAAAAGATATAAAAATAGCAAAAAGAGGAAGCAAAATAACATCTTCTTTGAAAACTCGGAGAAAAATTTCTGCAGACCTCTGGATTGAAAACAACAAATCTCCCCAAACAGTTATCTGAATAGAGATCATAGACTAACTAAACGGAGAATAGATGTGACACTAGTAGAACAAGCTTCAACGCCATCTTTTTTTGTACAACATTACTAATTCGTGAAAAAAGCTCAATTGAAAAAGGAATCTGTAGCGTAAAGCTGCCTCAAAAAGAATTCTGTAGTGCACCTTTTGAATAGGTAGGTACACCCATATACAAGAGGCAAAAAGTTTTTTGAAATTCAATTCCAAAAGGAAATCAGAAATGGATTCGTGCAAGTTATCGATGAGTGAGGAAATTTATTTTCATGAAAATAATACCTGCAACGAACTTTCATCTGATTTTCTTTTGGAATCGAGAAATGAGGATCAATAATCAAATTCTGGATAGAATAAAAATTTATTAACTGAAATAGGTATCACCAATTGAAAATACAGATTTATTTCATAAATATCTAATCAATAAACTAATATTGCATTGAAAACATTCTCAAAAATAAAATAATGAATTCAATAATACAAAATATGAGTATTTACCGACTAAACTTATTCAATACATGAAAAACTTTTTTGAGAACTACGAGTATCTTAATTCTTATAGTTAACAGAATAACATGTAAATTTTATAATTACCTTCTTGCATCTCGATTTTCACATCCAATAACACAGCACGTCTTCACTCTTGCAGGCATATCGAAATTTATTATATTTCAAAAAGAAAGTGTCAACCACTCCTTGTGTCAGTTGACAATTCAAAGTTTTTTGATAATAATGATTTTACATATACTTACATATACTTACTATTTTCTCGATAGGATTTCCTACAGTGACTCTACAAAGAGTCACTGTAGGATTTCCATGAATGCAACGACATCTATCTATCAAATTGAAAATAATTTTTTCGTGTATTAGTCTCCTCCTCCGACAGATGTCGCGGAATATACGAGTGGCTCATCTATTTTATTAGTTTGTCTATGATAGAGATGCCATAGAAAAATTTTGGATCGAACAACTGTCATCACATACCACTTACGAGAAAAATGCAGATTGGAGAAAAAATGAAGAAACAACTCAAAACAACACTTTACGAATGCCCTTTGCAGTCACCCCACAACAAGAGAATTTGCAGTCATATGCTTAGTATCAATCTCAAGTCCTATACATAATTTTTATGTTCAGCGGAGATAATAAACTGAATTTTGTGGCAGAATATAATGACATAAGTACTGTCGGATATTAGAAATAATCGATGCTTCAACACTTAACGAATGCCCTTTGCAGTCATCCCACAACAAGAGCTTTCGGACGTTCTCAAAGAAATACACAACTGGAAATCACCTTTACCAGATGGGATCCATAGTTTTTGGCTGAAGATATTCAACTGTTCCCATAGGAATTAAACTAAGCCAGTGACTGAAATCTTAGGCGGTCCAGAAAGTATGCCTTCTTTTCTGACTGCGGGCATTACTTACATATCTTCTGCCGAAATATCACCTAAATACAGACGATAGGCCAAGATCAACATTACGAGTTGAATATTCTCCATTGCAAATGAGATAATCTTATTGCATCAAAACGGAAAGGATTCTCTAGAGGTGAAATGAGATCCAAAAAACAGCACTGATAATCGACTCTATAAGTCTAACCAAGCCTATAAGAAGAAGATAAATTGGTTCACGGCTTATCTTGACTACTAGAAAGCTTTTGCCTCCATACCGCTCATAAAAGTTCTAGAGATCTATAAAGTAGATCCGGGAATAGTGAGCTTTTTCAATAGTTATGTCAACTTGGCGCACTAACATCGAAATCAGCCGAACAGGCGTAATAACAGGCCCAGTGTCCATCAAGAGGAGATTTTTTCGAGGAAACTCTTTGAGTTCATTGTGGTTCTGCATGGTCATCAATCTGCTATCGAGTATTATCCAATTCTCCGGAAAGGGCTTCAGCCTGAAAGGTAACACGCGCAACATGTTAATAAACCATCTATTATAAGTCGATGACTTGAAATTGATTGCAGAGTCCAACAAGAGTGTCTACTACGACTTGTGGAGAAGTTTTCCAAAGACGTCAGTATAAGCTTTGGACTGGACAAATGTCGTTCGCTAAATATAGTAGGGGTGAAATCCTACAGGTATTTCTCTCTTTATCTAACGGAGAAGAAATAAAGGCAATACTGGCAGGAGATCTATACAAATACCTGGGTATGAAACAATGTCAAAGGATAGACCAAAGTGTGATGAAGGACGAACTAACAGCAGAGTTCATTAGAGGAATAAGGTGCATTCTGAAAACGAAACTGAACAGCAGAAATTTCACAAAAGCTGTTAACACCTACGCTTGCTCAGTTCTCGCCTACTCTTTCGGAATAGTGAAGTGGAGTAATACAGATCTCGATCATCTCCAACGGAAAATAAGAACACTGTGAACAAAAGCCAACAAGCATCATCCCAAATACTGTATTGAAAGAGCTACGATTTCAAGAACTCAAGGCGGGCAAGGCTTTGTGGACATAAAGAAAATGATGACTGAACAGATAAACATTTTAGGAAAATACTTCGTGAACAAGTCAAACACATCCTACTTCCATAAAATACTGATTAGAGCAGATGGTTCAAAACATCTACTGCTAGTAGATGTTTTGATGCTAGTCATGAGAATAAAACACAGACGGATAGTGATAAAATTCAAAAATGAAGAGACCTAAACGAGGTCACCCTGGAACATGCCGATATTCCTGCGTTGAACTACTAGCTGACCTCTGGAAAATTGTTTACTGAAACAGAAGGTTTTCTCCTTTCCATTCAAGATCAAGATTTTCAAACTAATAACTATCAGCAATATCTCATGATGGATATCAGCCCCAACTACGATAGATGCTGTTGCGGGTGCCATACATAAAAAACAATCGAACATATCACAGGAGGCCGAATGTTTGCTGGAAATTCATTCAACTTAAGATTCTGCTAGACGAATTAACCCGTACTATGAGTATCAGCCTGAAGTAATACTGGAGAACGATCATAACAGGATTGGGAATGCACAGTACTAACAAACTTAACAGTTGCTTGTAACAGGCCAGATATAATTCTGGCGCAGTAAAAAGAAAAGACAGCTATCCTTATAGACGTAGCCATTCCGAGTAACTACAATCTGCGTCAAAAATACGCTGACAAAATATCGAGATATCGGGATTTACAATTTCAGAAGATCACAGGTAATAGGGGGCGTCTAGTACCAGAACCATTTTCATTCTCCTATCAAACACAGGAATCCTTTCAAAGAGTTTCGAGTCCATCCTACAGAAGCTAGATTTGGATGAAAATCTTTACAAAGTAATGCACTTCTCGGAACTGCTAGAATGGCAAGGAAGTTTGTAGGTCACGATGGACACCAAGGACAACCATGAAGGAAAACAATGCAAGACCGAATACCAGAAGATCAAGGACCAAGTAACGAAGGACGATCAACTCAGCACCCAGCAGAAGAACACCGAACACCTCAGAGTTCAATCTCCCTGATACTTGCTATCCGGGATGAGTGTATGTTCCCCTTAGCTGGATCTGGAAGTGTGATGGCTGATTGCTTCTACATTGAAAGGCTCAAGTCAATAGTGATAATGTACAGACGAAAACGGATTTTGTTTCGAGAGCCAAAGTCCCACTTTATTCGGGGACCCTGAGGGCGCTGAGTACGATTCTGTGATGATCCACCACTGGTATGTAGCCAAAAAGGAATTTCTGCATTCACTGAAAATTGTCTTCGTTACGAATTCGTTCCGGCCGTCTAATCGATGAAATCAAAACGTCTGGAAATGAACACTCCATTCTTCGCCGAAATGAAATATGTAATTCAATAGAAACAAAGAGATTTGGCTGAATTCGGAATGCGAAGTAAATTGGATGGTTAATAATATAGATGTTCATTTTAAATAGTTATTCTTAGCGTATCGAAGTTTGAGAGGCGTATTGACGATCACCGAACGAATAGTGAAAGGATAAAGAGGGGCACAAAAGTTCACAGAATGAGAGGATTATGTAGGACCGGAACCTTCCTGTGAAATACATATTAGGAAAGAGCAACTTTGTAACGTTTACTTTTACCTGAGGGGTATTCGAATATGAGTCCAACATTGATTTCTCAGGAGAGGCTTAAATACCCCAGCAACAACATTCCTAGTCAGGTTTTTCAACTATGTATTAAAGAGAACAAGATATACAAATTTCAATTTACAGTTCTTAAGATCTCAAATCACAATCTCTCAATCTACAAAAACATATAACTACTTATTTTTTAAAAAAATTCAAATGATGGCAATGCACTATTTAGTCTCCTGTAGTGCTTGATGTTCTCGGAAACATAATAAACTTTCAATAAACTTCAGGTTTGCTTCTAATTCTCTGCCATTAGTTAACTTCCAAGCAAACATAGGTAAAGCCAGAATGTAACTCCAACAAAAAGTGTAGTCGCCGGCAGATGTTTGTTCCAGCGAAAATTTATTCAGCTCCGGCTAACGATTGCATTTCGGCCCAAAAGTAAATCTCCGGCCAAAAAAGTGTGGTCCAGTCAAAAAAGTTTATCCAAGGCAAAAAGCGAGAAGAAATATCTATTATTCATCTAGTCAACTTTAACTTCATAAAATTCACATGAGTTAAAGGATGACTTCAGATAGACATTATTCACGATAATACGATAAAGACTTTCTCCTTCAGAGGTAAATCGGAAAAGGAAATCGAGAAAATTTCATTACGCAGATTGGAAATCATCGAAGCGAGATAACCTTTGACAGTTTGTCAATATTCATTCATTCATCTGCTTTTAACCATGTCCTTGGCATCTAAGGATATCTAGACAGCGAACATTTCAACACTTAGCACTCATTTCCATACTTATCATACTTTATCAGGACAATTTTTATTGTAAGACAAACTAGAACATACACAAACATCCATCCCCGCACCGGGATTCGAACCCGGACCTCTAGCTTCGTAGGAACTTGTAGGCACACGCCTTAGCCCCTACAGCCACCGAGGCGGTAGTTTGTCAATATAACCAATGTGAACTCTATGGACACCAATGGAGTTGCAAAAACAAGAAGAATTGCACAGGTGTGCAAGACGTTGCAACTTCAAGAAGTAATTTACAAATTGGGAGGAGGCAGAATGGAATGCGTACTCTGGCAGAACTTGATGGACCTAGCTAAAAAAACGAGAAGATTTCGAAGTCTTTTGAAACTCAACATGAACCTGCTCCTCATCATAAGTTTCTTCATGAGGCACTGTCCTCTCGGGAAACACAGTCTGTATGTAGCCAAAAACGGTGGATGTAGTAGTACATCTTGTAACGAAATGTCAGGCTATCGTTTCTCATCGAAGGCTGCGTCTAAAGGAAATTAGTAGGGGGTACAGAGCGCATATCGTGAAGAACTCGAGGATAAAAGAAACCATTATGTCAAGAAGCAGAAGTACTCCTGCAATGAATTTAGATTCTTGAAGTTTTCCGGTTAAAATGATAGTACTATTTTCATTTTCAATAAAACAATCATTGAAATTTATACAGGGTGTTTCATTGGGAAAGGGAAATACTTCACAGGTGTATAGGTGGCACCAAGACGGTTCTAAAAATACCCTACTTATTGGGTCTCACTGTCTTCATAGCCGAGATACAGGGTGTTTTATGAATTTGGCCCGTTTCTTCCTGAGGCCGTACCAGACGAACACCCGGTATATTTTCTTCATATTTGTCAAATATGTTCCTAATTGAGAGCCCAAACATATCATGCAATAACCGCCTCGAAAATCCAGGTCCGGGTTAACAAAACATTATGAATCGTTTGAATACTCGAAACAACACCCTGTACATCGGAATTTTGAAAATCTATTTTAATATTCGAAAACACCACTAAAACCTTAACTGAGACGTATACTTCAAATTTTCGCGCAGAAAGTTTTACTGCACAAATTTTCAACGTAAAAGTGAAGTTTTTAGGAACTTGGATACCTGAAAGTGGTTTGAAGTGACTTTAACAATGAATTATCAACAATATTGAATCCATAATTATTTCAACATTACTCTGTAATTCATTTACACATTGGTTTTCCTTTTTATAGCTGTATACTTGAAAATCCAGGTCGGGTTAACGAAAATTAAGAATCGTTTGAATCCTCGAAAAAACACCCTGTACATCGGAATTTTGAAAATCTGTTTTAAAATTCGAAAATACCACTAAAAACTGAACTGAGACGTGCACTTCAAACTTTCGCGCAGATAGTTTCAATGCACAAATTTTCAACGTAAAAGTGAAGTTTTTAAGAACTTGGATACCTGAAAGTGGTTTGAAGTGACTTTTAACAATGAATTATCGACAATATTGAATCCATAATTATTTCATTATTACTTTGTAATTCATTTCCACATTAGTTGTCATTTATTGAGAAGTGAGTTGCATTAGAACGTATAATAATTATGGATTTCATTATTTTGATAATTCATTGTTAAAAGTCACTTCAAACCACTTTCAGGTATCCAAGTTCTTAAAAACTTCACTTTTACGTTGAAATTTTGTGCATTGAAACTATCTGCGCGAAAGTTTGAAGTGCAAGTCTCAGTTCAGTTTTTAGTGGTATTTTCGAATTTTAAAACAGATTTTCAAAATTCCGATGTACAGGGTGTTTTTTCGAGGATTCAAACGATTCTTAATTTTTGTTAACCCGGACCTGGATTCTCAAGTATACAGCTATAAAAAAGAAAACCAATGTGGAAATGAATTACAAAGTAATGTTGAAATAATTTATGGATTCAATATTGTTGATAATTCATTGTTAAAGTCATTTCAAACCACTTTCGGGTATCTAAGTTCCTAAAAACTTAACTTTTACCTTGAAAATTTTCGCAGTAAAACTTTCTGCGCGAAAATTTGAAGTATACGTCTCAGTTTAGGTTTTTGGTGTGTTTTCGAATATTAAAATAGATTTTCAAAATTCCGATGTACAGGGTGTTGTTTCGAGTATTCAAACGATTCATAATTTTTTGTTAACCCGGACCTGGATTTTCGAGGCGGTTATTGCATGATATGTTTGGGCTCTCAATTAGGAAAATATTTGACAAATATGAAGAAAATATACCGGGTGGTTCGTCTGGTACGGCCTCAGGAAGAAACGGGCAAAATTCATAAAACACCCTGTATCTCGGCTACGAAGACAGTGAGACCCAATAAATGGGGTATCTCTAGAACTGTCTCAGTGCCACCTATGCACCTGTGAAGTATTTCCCTTTCCCAATGAAACACCCTGTATATATTTCATAAGATCTACAAATCAATTTTTCGGACCCATCGAGAAAATATTATTATAGAGGGTGTCAACTTTTGAAGTGGGCAAACTTCAAGGGGCTATTATACGAGTGATTTCAACAAAGAATGTCATATAACACATGATCGAAATGTTGACGGTTATTTTTCAATTTAACATTTCTCGATTTCAGGAAATATTTCGAGTTTTTTCCTCTAAGATGATCATTACCTTCAGTTTGTAGTCTTATAAAAAACGGCCACATATTCGGAAAAAGCAATAATTTTTTATAAGATAAGAAAGTCTGTTTACAGAAAAAACTCTTATTGCGCGCGTGATAATGAGATGAATATCACGATTCTGAACTTTCGAATGACATATCAACTTTTGCGCTAGCTGCTCATCCTCCGCCATAATATCATGGCTAACATGATAACAACGAAAAAGTCTAAATATTCCGAACCTGAATTTGCTCTATTTTGAAGCTCTTCGTGATTGAATCTTAATGTCATTCTATGGAAGTCATAAATTCATCTCGAATCAGAATAATAACGATAAAAGTAACCTCCTTCTTCAATACTTTTGATACATCGTTTTCCTACTGAATATACAACTCTGCAAAGTTCATAGCGTTTCTGAAGGCGTTCTACACAACACAATTTCATTTTGTGGATGAGAATCTCCAGAGTCCGAAAGCAAATTAGATATACTTTCATTTTCGAAGTATTCAAGACATAAAAATCCAAAGGCGTTAGTTCGGGTTTCTTCGGTGGCCATCTGATCTTATCTTCCAATACATTAGATCCCAATATATCTATTCAATAGATCTTGACATTACGACTATTATGTGCTGGGCAGTCATCCATTCGAAGCCAGATCTCTTAGACAGGTGCATTTCATCCAATATTTTTGTCAAGTTGCCATGGTTTATTCTTATTAATTTTTCAGCATTAAAGTGATCGGTAAGTATAACTGGTCCGAAAAGTTCTCCTCTCATGACTGCCAACCTCACGTTGATACTTAAGCCATATCAAAAATGAGACATAATAGTCCCACTACGGTTTTCTCTCTGCCAAGCATGGTTTTTTCGTAAATTAATCAAACCTGATTTCGTGAAAGTTGCCACATCAGTCCATAATATCCTCGATAATATCCTTTGGCCTCCCACTCTCCTAAATTATTCTGGTAACACCTAGAAATTGTGAGTCTGGTCTCAGCATCTACAGATAAGAGATGAATGGATGATTTCCATAAAATTAAATTAAGATTCAATCACGAAAGGCTTCAAAATAGAGCAAATTCAGGTTCGGAATATTAAGACTTTTTCGTTGTTATCAGATTAGCCATGATTATGGCGGAGGATGAGCAGCTATCGCAAAAGTTGATATGTCATTTCAAAGTACACTGAATGAGTTATTTTCTCACAGAATAGAAAACGTGTACATAATTATTGATATTTCATCCAGAAAGCCATTTGAAAAATAGGACTAATTTTGTTAACTTAAAAATCGTGATATTCATCTCCTTACCACGTCCGCAATAAGAGTTTTTTCTGCACATAAAATCTTATCTTATGGAAAATTTATTGCTCTTTCCGAATATGTGATCAAATTTTATGACTACATAAGGAAAACTGAATATTTTTCATTTCAAAGGAAAAACTCGAAATATTTCGTGAAATCAAGAAATGTTAAAATGAAGAATAACCGTCAACATTTCGATCATAGGTTATATGACATTTTTCGTTGCAAATCACTCGTATAATCACCTTTTTAATTTTTTCACTTCTAAAAAGGGACCCTGTATAGAGCACGTCAATACTATGGAACAAATTCATTTTCTCAGAGGAAAAATATGTGACAACAAAATCTTAAAACAAGTCAATGTTTGTTTTTCTTCTACTAAATTGTTTTGCATTTTTGAAGGATTTTTGTCGCACTCTGGGCCATTTCCATCAACTCTCTAATTTTGGATAGTGAAAGTGGGTCATGTGAAAATGAGAAATATCGATAGAAAACATTTTCGACAAGACTGCTGACGAGATTATCAAATTTAAGGATGATATGATATCCAAAAAATTGGCGACTGACTTTATGTGAACTTATTTTTAAAAGGTTTAAAGGAGACTCCCCTGAAGTTTTCGAGAAATAATTTAAGCTTCGTGAATTCATACGAGTGATCCATTAGCGGAGTTGAGAATATCGGTAAGTTCGTGTACTTACATATTAGTTTCCAGGAAGCTCCTCGAAGTTTGATGGGATTCTTAGTAGTTGTTAAATTTTTGCCTGATTGATCTTCCTGAAACTTAACACCATACAGAAATTTATCTAGCAGCTGTATTATATCACGGCCTTCTTTAGAAGGCCGTGATCATATCATCAGGAGATCTATCGGTTAAGTTCGTTAACCAGCCGTATTGTACAGGATATTCCATAAGATAGAGCCATTTAAAATTTTTGTTCCTTAATATCTCAGACAAAACGAAACCAATCGGAATAAAATTTTATTCCGTTGCTCATAGTAAGCCACATGCAAAATTTGTGTCAACTGAACCATAGAAAATTCAATTAGAATATTGAAAAGAAGAAACTTCATATTTCTATAAAATAACGTGTTTAGTTGAAAGTCTGACATTTATGAAAATGGATCGCTTGATTATCGCACAACGCATGAAAATTGTAAAAACCTAATACAAAAATGGCGATTCTGCCACAGCCACATATCGTGCTTTAAGAGCAGATTTTGGTTTACATAATCGTCCAACTACGCAAGCAATTGGTAAAATTGTGAAGAAATTTGAAGAGACTGGATTGGTTACAGATATTGTAAGCCCTGTGCATCATCGTTTTGCTCGTACCACTGAAAATATCGCTACTGTAAGTGAAAGTGTTGCCGAAGACCCGAATCTGTCGATTCCTCGTCATTCTCAGGAATAAGGACTGTCTGGCGTATTTGGCATTAAGATCTACACCTACACAAAAAATAAAATCCAGCTCACACAACAACTGAAGCCAGCCGACCATTCACATCAACATCGTGGATACGTCGAATGGGTGCTTGAACAACCGGAGGTGGACGGCGATATCAACTGGCCACCAAGATCATGCGATTTGACACTGCTTGACTTTTTTTGTGGGGCTACGCGAAAGACCGTGTTTATGCAGATAAACCTTCAACTCTTGAGTAGTTAAAAACCAATATTCGTCAAGTTATGGCTGAGATACCGCCCAATATGTGTCAAAAGGTGGTCGAAAATTACCTCAAAAGAATCGATGCTTGCAACAATTCGGGTGGTTGTCATTTGAATGATGTAGTGTTTCACACAAATGTCAACGTTCAAACTTCATAATAAAAAGAAATATCATGATAAAATAGTATATTATATTATAAGGATTAAAAGTGCATATTTTTTTTTCGAGCAATATGCAGTTGCGAGGCGCAGCCGAGCGAATGCAAAATTGCGAGTTAAAATAGGCACTTTTAGTCCGAATAATATATACTATTTTTTCTCCAACCAAGTCAAAATTACAATAAAATTGGTTTTAGTGAAAAATCGTTCATAATTTGGTTATGAATTTGAACACAGAATCATGACAGTGATTGTCAAGTAGACGTCAAATGCCATTACTTTTAATCCGGAGGATTAAAAGTAGCGTTTTTAATCCTAGGATTAAAAGTGTTGCTAAGTAACGAGTGAATTTTTGTACGGTAAGGAAATGTATGACTTTTGCACCTGAAAATAGTACAAAAATGTCAACATTTTTTGATGGTTGGAGAAAAAATATTTTTTATGTGTTTTATTTACGTTTACTTTTGGAACCGCAAAATGGATAACCCTATACAGGTTTGGAAATTCACATCTGAAATATACGATATACAATGCATCAGACAGAGAATTCTTCTCTCCAGTTGCACAGAGATGAATAGTCGAGACAATCACTAGCTGTAACACACTGAATTCAGTTGTCTCACTTCATTATTCTAGTCTTGTCTCTCTCTTATCGTTTAGAGGAGCGTAATTCTCTAGTATTGTAGGCAACAGTAAAAACTTGAATCGCGTATTACGGGCAGCCTGACAAATTAAAAATTCTTTACGTGCAGTGCGGGTTCCCTACCATACTGCGATAAGAGAGAGACAAGACTAGATTAATGCAGTGAGACAGTTGAATTCATTCAGTTATCGCACTTGATTATCTCGCCTATTCATCTGTGCAACTGGAGGGAAGATTCTCTGTCTGATGCCTTGTATATCGTATGTTTTCGATGTGAATTTCCAAATCGGTATATCCAACTCGAGTGAAATCCATTCTGTAAATGAAGATTGATATACTAAATGTTAATGCGAAATTTCAAGAGGATCGCATTATCAGAACCATAGAATCCAATTTATTTTTATTGTCAACTTTTTACACAGTATTTCAGTGTTTAGATAATTTCCAGAATATTATTCCGATCCTGCTGAGAATTTACACTGATATATTTAGTACTAGCGACCCGCCCCGGCTTCGCACGGGTGCCTCGTACGCGCTATTTATTGGCACGCTCTTGCCGCACCGGGCGGCTGGCCGGTACCGCCGCAAACGCTACGTCCCGCAATTTTTAAGTCTGTAATATCTTCGAAAATATTCACTTAAATCATAAGATGTAAAGGGCCATATAGATATATATTAAATGAACAATGTATTCAAGGTATTTTATTGGTTAAGAATTAATCCTGTATTGGTTGAAATCGCTTCGAAAATTAGCCATTATTTGTCGTAAAAAGTAAATGACAAAAAAAAGTTATTGTGGGTTATCCATAGAGATAGACATATACCATCACGGACTTTTCTGTAGACCTTTTCAATGTGTACAATACTTAGTACATTATTTTGATAAAACTCGTAGGGTTCAGCCTGCGTTTGCATTGTAAGCGGAAAAAATGAAATTATTTACGACATCACATTAGAAACCTCAAAAATAACAGTACTTCTCCACTATTTAATGGATGTTATTATACATATAAACCTTCCTCTTGAATCACTCTATCTAATAAAAAAACGCATCAAAATCCGTTGCCTAGTTTCAAAGATTCAAGCATACAAAAGGACAAAGGGACAGAAAAAGCGACTTTGTTTTATACTCTGTAGTGATGTGCCGCAGTACAAAATATCTAAATTCTTACCATTTAGAAACAAAAGATACCTAATCAACAATCATAAAAAACAAAAGATACCTATTCTATTCAGTTCTTTTTTACTGAAACACCTCAACTCAAACAACGATTTCAATTAAATTAAAAGTACTTAAAAAATAATTTGCTGTTCGTGCGACTAAAAACAAAAGATAATCAACAATCATCGACAACAAAAGATACCTATTCTATTAAGTACTTTTTCTCAACTTACATATCTCACCTTAAATCACGATTTTTGAAAAATAATTTTCCTAATATTGAATTGATCTAACTGTAAATTTCAATCAAGATATTAATAGAAAATTGCAATCCATAAACTATGGTTTTATTTAATCTAATCTTATCTCACCTTATGTAGGTACTTATAATCACTATAAGTGCAATTTGAAAATTAACCTCAGAAAAGAATATAATTTATATTTTAAAACTACTATCATACAATTATTTATCGTAACTTACTTATAATTACTGATACGCTGTCGCGCTGAAAAGCACGTTTTTATTACCTAATGCTGGATTCACAATGGACGTAACCATAAAACTCCCGGAACGTAAACGAAAAACGCAAAGTTGAACCAATGCAAATCATATGGAACTGTTCACAATAGGCTCTGTAATTTTTACGTTTACGTTGAGCTTATGGTAGTCCGTAATTCTAACGTTAATTATAGAATTTGTTCACATTCTGTGATTTGTAGGTCTAACTCTCACCAACGTCATTTTTTTCTTTTTTTAGAATTTTGCTCTTCAATTTCTTTTTTTTCAAACCATCTCAATAAAACAGACTTAATACTTCATACATTTTTAATTAATGACAACACTTCGCAGTAATGAATTGTCAAAAAATTCATAGAACACTTATTATAAAGGAACAGAAACATCTTCTTACTCTACAAAAACGTCTTAATTTGCTACTGCGCCCAAAGTCCATTCTGAACACATTTACGTTCACGGACAAAGTACGTTTACGTGTTCGTTATGGTTACGTCCATTGTGATCAGCACTAAGTATTGCTATTTTCCTCGCTGGAGAGCTCCGATATAATAAACGCGTCCGATCGTTGCTAAATTCAAAGTGCTACAGGAAGCAGGGAACACCGCACCCTCAGACGCGCTATTTATAGGCACGATCTTGTCGCACCGGGCGGCCGGCCAGTACCGCCGCAGGTCCACAGACCACAGGGCACAGATAACGCGACTGAGCTGCGCTCAGATGTAAAAAGCCACGCCCCCTTCTCCCGAAGCGAGCACGAACGCCAACCGAATTAAACCGAAGGCCCCGCGCTGCTTTGGCTAGACATATAGTCCGTTCACGACATAGATAAAATATACTAGTTCTGGTTCACGAAAGGTTGAGCGCATAGTAGGCGTTTCTTTATTTATCTGAAGTTGGCAGTATTTGCTGACATAACGTAAAATAAAGTCAACGTTGCCGAATGTACCTGGCCTCGTCCGACGAGCTTGCGAGTTATCAGACAACTCTATGCAACATTGACAACATTGCTTATCAATCTGACATGAAAATAAAGAACAAAACCTAAAATTTTAATATACACAGTGGAATATGCCAAATTTCCATGGCCAACCGACGGCTCAACCTTTCGTGAATGGACTATATGTTGTTTTCCTAGTTCGCAAGTAAATATAAAAATTCAATTATTCGGGAATTGCGGCAGATATAAAATTAAAGAAAAAGATATATTTATTTCAATTACAGTAGAACCCCTCTAATCCGTCACCTACGGGGGACGGGTATGGTCGGAACGCAAAAAAGGTCGGATTATCCAAAAATCCAATATTTATTACATTAAACATGTTATACAGACATGTTTTACAGTGAAATAAGTGATCTTTGATCTTAGAAAATGTTTGTAAACATTGTTTCAACTGTACAAATCAAGAAGTAGATATTTAATAAGTAATAAATAAAAGTAATGAAAGAAGAATAAAGATACAGAGCTTATAAAACTTAGTAAAAGCATTGTATAGGATTATACAATGGTAAAAGTTAGGACGGCGCCTGGTCGGACTAACCGGAGTGACGGACCAGCCGAGGGCGGATTAGAGGGGTTCTACTGTAATTGTTTTCTCAAAACACATGAGGGGGTTGAAAGTTGAGCATGAACTAAACTGTAATGGTCGACTTTCATTCGATAACAAATTTCATCAGGGACCATCATAGAGATAGGATTCTGAAAATCTCAATTTTAATGAAAGTTAACTCTACATTGACTTATTTTTTTATGTTTCTCGGAAGGTTTTAAACGAAACAAGACACATTAAATGGAAGAAAAATTCAGGATTTCACCGAATCTTATGTGAAAGAAGAGAAATAAACAATTTTCAAAATACCGGAATGCTGATAAGTGATTTAGGTAATGCTTGGTATTTCCACCCCTTGCGTTAATTACAGCTCGGCAACGACGGTTCATACTCAAAATTAGTGATCTTAAAATCTAATCCTTTCCAGATTTCTCTGATTGGATTCCTAAGTCATTAAGAGTAGCTGGATGATTTTCTGAACTTCTCAGCCTTCTATTGAGGTTGTCCTAAACCTGATGCTCAATCGGATTGAGATCTGGACTTCTTGCTGGCCATTCCATTCGAGAGACTTCAACCTCTTCAAGGTACTCCTGAACGATGCGCGCACGATGGGGTCTGGCATTATCGTCCACAAAAATGAAAATTTCACCAATGTATGGGGCAAATAGCACTACATGCTCTTCAAAATGTTTCTTATATACCTATCAGCATTCATAGCTCCATTATCAACGACCACTAGGTCTGTGCGAGCAATCAAAGATATTCCACCATAATCGATCCTCCCCCGAAACCAGTACTGTCCAGTAGTATTCAGGAAATTGCACTGAGCACATCTTTCATGTGGACGTCTGTATACCAGGGAGCGTCGATCACAATGGTAGAGGCCGAATCTAGACTCATCTGTGAAGAGAACTCTTTCCCAATCAGCCTCTTCCCAATGGATATGCTCTCTCGCAAAATCCAGGCAAGCGGTTGCAAACCGTTGTCTCAACGAAGAAACTCTCAAGTAACGTTCTTTAATGGCCCATGGTCTACCCTGTCTTGGTCTTCGGACATTCATACCTGTCTCCCTCAATCGCTGCAACATTCTGGACACACTTGTATGGAAAACTCCAAACCTCTCTGCAATTCTTGTGTATGTCCACCCTTCTTCTCGCAAAACTACTGCTTGTGCACATTCCTCTTGGGTCAAATTGCGTGTTTCGCGTTGCATAGCGATCGAGTGTAGAAAATCAAACGAAAGAAAAACTATTGATCACTAGAATTGATCGAGAACAACTGATTTCAGAATGGAGCCAATACGTTCAAAATCTGATAATCTCATCTTTTTTATTCCTGCTGGAAAAAACATCTGTATTGTAGAAAAACGTTGAAAGTGGATAAATATGCATGCATAATTCTGATAAAAATAATTATCATTGAGAACACCTTCAGTTGTAGAATAAATTTGAGATTTCCATAATGTGAGTTAATTTTTTTGCGCAGTGTATTATATCTCGATGGGCACCATAGTCCCAATGTAAATGAGCCGTGACTAAGTGCACATCTCCTTGAATTAATTTTTCGAAAAAAAAATCATTTCTTGAAAATTTCTGCAAGTGTGTATCTTGCATCTTCTTAGATGCAAAGACCTAGCCAAAAAAGTACCACATGACCCTCATTCTCTATTTAAAATATTTAGAGGTTTGATGGAGATGGCACAAGGTGCAAAAAAAATCCTTCAAAATTGCATAAAAATTTGGAAAATGTGAGAAAGAATTGACCTGTTTCAGGATTTTGTTGCCAAATATATAAATACATATACTTAATCATTGTTTAAGGAGAAGATAGTTGGTCACTCGCCCTGCTAAGTGCATTGGATGTGGCGGTACCTACAGTAGAACCCCTCTAATCCGTCACCTACGGGGGACGGGTATGGTCGGAACGCAAAAAAGGTCGGATTATCCAAAAATCCAATATTTATTACATTAAACATGTTATACAGACATGTTTTACAGTGAAATAAGTGATCTTTGATCTTAGAAAATGTTTGTAAACATTGTTTCAACTGTACAAATCAAGAAGTAGATATTTAATAAGTAATAAATAAAAGTAATGAAAGAAGAATAAAGATACAGAGCTTATAAAACTTAGTAAAAGCATTGTATAAGGATTATACAATGGTAAAAGTTAGGACGGCGCCTGGTCGGACTAACCGGAGTGACGGACCAGCCGAGGGCGGATTAGAGGGGTTCTACTGTAATTGTTTTCTCAAAACACATGAGGGGGTTGAAAGTTGAGCATGAACTAAACTGTAATGGTCGACTTTCATTCGATAACAAATTTCATCAGGGACCATCATAGAGATAGGATTCTGAAAATCTCAATTTTAATGAAAGTTAACTCTACATTGACTTATTTTTTTATGTTTTCTCGGGAAGGTTTTAAACGAAACAAGACACATTAAATGGAAGAAAAATTCAGGATTTCACCGAATCTTATGTGAAAGAAGAGAAATAAACAATTTTCAAAATACCGGAATGCTGATAAGTGATTTAAGTAATGCTTGGTATTTCCACCCCTTGCGTTAATTACAGCTCGGCAACGACGGTTCATACTCAAAATTAGTGATCTTAAAATCTAATCCTTCCAGATTCTCTGATTGGATTCCTAAGTCATTAAGAGTAGCTGGATGATTTTCTGAACTTCTCAGCCTTCTATTGAGGTTGTCCTAAACCTGATGCTCAATCGGATTGAGATCTGGACTTCTTGCTGGCCATTCCATTCGAGAGACTTCAACCTCTTCAAGGTACTCCTGAACGATGCGCGCACGATGGGGTCTGGCATTATCGTCCACAAAAATGAAAATTTCACCAATGTATGGGGCAATAGCACTACATGCTCTTCAAAAATGTTTCTTATATACCTATCAGCATTCATAGCTCCATTATCAACGACCACTAGGTCTGTGCGAGCAATCAAAGATATTCCACCATAATCGATCCTCCCCCGAAACCAGTACTGTCCAGTAGTATTCAGGAAATTGCACTGAGCACATCTTTCATGTGGACGTCTGTATACCAGGGAGCGTCGATCACAATGGTAGAGGCCGAATCTAGACTCATCTGTGAAGAGAACTCTTTCCCAATCAGCCTCTTCCCAATGGATATGCTCTCTCGCAAAATCCAGGCAAGCGGTTGCAAACCGTTGTCTCAACGAAGAAACTCTCAAGTAACGTTCTTTAATGGCCCATGGTCTACCCTGTCTTGGTCTTCGGACATTCATACCTGTCTCCCTCAATCGCTGCAACATTCTGGACACACTTGTATGGAAAACTCCAAACCTCTCTGCAATTCTTGTGTATGTCCACCCTTCTTCTCGCAAAACTACTGCTTGGGCACATTCCTCTTGGGTCAAATTGCGTGTTTCGCGTTGCATAGCGATCGAGTGTAGAAAATCAAACGAAAGAAAAACTATTGATCACTAGAATTGATCGAGAACAACTGATTTCAGAATGGAGCCAATACGTTCAAAATCTGATAATCTCATCTTTTTTATTCCTGCTGGGAAAAAACATCTGTATTGTAGAAAAACGTTGAAAGTGGATAAATATGCATGCATAATTCTGATAAAAATAATTATCATTGAGAACACCTTCAGTTGTAGAATAAATTTGAGATTTCCATAATGTGAGTTAATTTTTTTGCGCAGTGTATTATATCTCGATGGGCACCATAGTCCCAATGTAAATGAGCCGTGACTAAGTGCACATCTCCTTGAATTTTTTTTCGAAAAAAAATCATTTCTTGAAAATTTCTGCAAGTGTGTATCTTGCATCTTCTTAGATGCAAAGACCTAGCCAAAAAAGTACCACATGACCCTCATTCTCTATTTAAAATATTTAGAGGTTTGATGGAGATGGCACAAGGTGCAAAAAAAATCCTTCAAAATTGCATAAAAATTTGGAAAATGTGAGAAAGAATTGACCTGTTTCAGGATTTTGTTGCCAAATATATAAATACATATACTTAATCATTGTTTAAGGAGAAGATAGTTGGTCACTCGCCCTGCTAAGTGCATTGGATGTGGCGGTACCTATTTGAATTATGTGGCAACCTCAGAATTTAGGATGAATTTAGGGTCCATGCCTTAGACAAAGGTCCATGCTAATACGCCCTCTTAGCGAACACTTGAATAATTACTTATCGGTAAAGAGGTTTCTACTTCGGCTATGAAACTATTATTTTATGACGTCAAGATTCGAAACCGAGTAAATTCAAACACATGTTCGTCGATGTTAAATGAATAGAGTATGCCAGGGTTCCAGATGCAAATTTTATTAGGTACTTTGATAATTAAGGGGTCTGTTTATGTTATACGATTTTACTTTTTCTATTCTAAGATAGTGAAGATAAGGAGTTTGGAATTTGAATCGCAATTGAAGGCAAGAAATTAAATTGGAAAATTTAGATATAAGAATAATTTTTGGTTTTTGCTAAATTGAACGTGTTTTCAATTGAACCGCAAAACGTGAATTTATTTGGTTAGATTTTTTTATAGCTATGAATTCTTCTCTAAACAAATGCGACAAATATTAGTACCAACGTGAAGTCTTTGCACTCACGAAAAAAATACCTATGATAAAAACATTACCTATTCGCATTGTGTACTGTAAACCATAGAAAATTCAATTGAAATTTGAAAAAGAGGTTCGCCTCGATTTCCATAACAAGATATCCGATTCAAGTGAAATTTATTTTGTGTATGAATATTGATATACTGAATGATCATGCAAAATTTCAAGAGGTTTTTACATATTCCAGTTTTTTAATAATTTCCAGAATATTATTCCGAACGTGCTGAGATTTTGTATTTATATCTTAAGTATCAATTTCAAGTCCTTCTTTTTTGAGGTAATAGTCAGAATAGTCTCATTGCTTCGCCAATGAACGATCGCTCAAAAGCACCTGCTCAGGGCTTTCTTAAATGTTTATACTTGTATTGCAATGAAAATTTCAATTAAATGAGTAGTGACCAGGGTACGAATGTGTCTATTGAAAAACAACGAAGTTTGCTTACAATTATGAATTTCTTAGGAATTTCTTGCTTGGTTTGAACTGATACCTCCTGTTACGTTAACATACGATGAGTTTTTCCTGAAAATGGTATTATAAAATTAAGAAAACTCCTGAACAGGTGCTCTTGAGCGCTCGTCTATTGGTGGAGCAATAGTTCTATCACATCAAAATTGTATGGGACTTGAGATTTATGCTAAGTATATGAATGCAAAATCTCAACACGACCAGAATTATATTCTGGAAATTATTCAAAAATTGAATATGTATAAAATCAGTAATATCTATCATCGAATTAAATTATATGGTTAATACTATGGCCACAAAATTTTGCAAAAGGCTTATTATGGGCATCTTGCATGTGGCCGCAAAATTTCATATCGATTGGTTTTGTTTTGTCTGAGATATGGCGGGACAAAATTTTTGAATGGCCATATTTTATGGAACACCCTGTACGATTTGGCGGGTTTACGAACTTCTCAAGTCTCTTGGACAAACCCTTCGAAAATTATCATGCTAGCGGCCGGTCCCACGGACAGAATTGAATTTCACCTCGGACTCGTCATCAGGGAGTAGAATCCTATCGTTAGAGACCGTATTCGACTCAAAATTCGTTACAGACACAACCCGAAAATTATTGTTGAAAAGCCTGTCTATCATCAACTAATTACTTTAGTTGACTTGGCTATATATACTGTATTCGTTTTGCGGTATTTCGAGCTCCTGAGCTGTACCAGTGCTTGTGCGCAGCCAATGGGAAGCCGTATTCGAGCTTTTGAGTAACTCAGGAGCACGAAATATCTCAAAACGAATAGGCTAATCGAGAGATGATTAACGATTTTTTTATGACCGGAATTTGATTGTATTGATCTTGACAACGTCAACTTCAACAAGACAGCGCTACGTAACACAAAACAAAATAAACCGTTTTGATCAAGCTTTCTCGGAAAAAGCTCAGTGTCGATTCAATACCTCAAAGACGGAATTCGTGAGGCTATCGAGTACATAGAGAAGCCACTTTTCGATTTGGTTATGGAAAATTTAATTAAAAATATATTGTCCTGTGAGCGTTGTCGTGATGGTCATTTGCATGATGTTATTTTCCACTATAAATTAACGGCATGAAATGAACATTCGATCATTTATTTCAAAAACTGTCATTTTCTTTGAATATCAAAATAACACCTCTAACTGGAAAGCCCAATGCACAGCGAAGTAATTTTAAGCTTATAAACGCTTGTTCATACTGGGAAAATTCATACCTGAATATCATAGTAGCTGTGTTCGTTTCATTCTTAGACAAAGGACTAAGGTTTCATTCTATTTCTTTAGGAATTCAACTTCCCCTTTCAAATCCTGAACGTTCTTTGAAAAATAAAAGTTTTGAAATGTTCCTTTTGGTATTTATCATAAATACTATGGCTTCAAAGACTTGTAAAAACTTTTAATTTTCATTACGTGGTTTTTATTATTGATACCTTAATTATGTAATTCGTTCATTTAAATTCAAGAGACTGCATATGTACAGACAGGGTGCCCAAGTATCTTTAGCATAAACATATCAGAGTAGGTATATAAAAATTTCTCAAATTATTCACTTCTTTTAATTAAATACTATTTCTTTGCTACTGAGTTATAAATTCCTTTCGCGATCTCACGACGAAATCGGAAATATTTCTCAAATCCCAACCCTAAGAGCCTCAGAGTAATAATAGTTATTTATCAACTAGGTAATTAAAAGGTTTGTTCCAACAGCTGTCTCCCCTTTTCAGAGCCCATGAGAAAAACATTAGAGGAAAAGAATGCTATTTATATTCTGTGTTCAGAACACTGAATATAATTCTGATTGATGCGTTCTGTGGTTACTGGATTCTGATAAATTTAGAACTGGGGAAGTCCCTTCAGTTTGATTTTATGTTTATTAATCTAATCATCAATTTAATCGACAGCTAGGCAGTAATGAAATTATTGATCTATTCAGTTTTTGAATGGTATACAATTCCATGAGTGATTTAGGTTAAGGATTAAGTGGAGTGTTTGAATTTTTATTGGTTATATTATTGTTGATAAATGTGAGTATTCAATCGTAATTAGAAATCGTTTTCAAGGAATGATATTATTTTGTTATTCGATTATTGCGATCATATTAAGCCTAAGTCGAAAGGTTCGTTCCATTCATTTTTCCTTCCACTGTATGCACTTTTGAACCCATAGGTATTTTATGAATGAAACATACCTGAGACAACCACTTCTAGGTGGGTCAGAGTAAACTATCCACTTCCTTGAAAACTCAATGAACAAATTAAGTTTCACCTTAACTTTATCTAAGGAGAAGACTCCTCCTTCACAGCCTATTCGAAATCATCTTAATTCAATATATATAACCCATTACAAATAGTTATCATTTATGAGGAGTAGATTAATTACTGTAAAATTTGAAAACCAAGTACGCAAAGTTTCGAGAAATGCAGAATTATTTATTCCACAATTTGTAAGTTAACTATTGCATTGGCAATCTCAGTTAAATTTTGGAACAATTCCAAAACTTGTTTACATAGAACGAATAGTTTAACTTCATGAGAATTTTGGTCCCTAAATGATGACTAATTTGAAACTTTGTTTTCATGTCAACTATCAATTTTAGAACCCTGTTTTATCAAGTGAAATGGATGACAACAGAAGAATATTGATGAAATGTTTCCTAACCGTTCTTCTGAACAGATTGACGATGTGATTGAAATGGTTGAAGAAAATGGTGATGTTGAACATGTCTTGGAGGCTATGATAAATCTTTTGGCAGAATCTGGTGACTCTACACTTATGGATGAAGCTTCTGGATTTGGACATAACCAAGGTAATATTAATAGTAATATAATAAAAAGCTGGGTTCCACAAAAACTGCAATCACGTTGAATGATGAAATGTCAATGTTTCTATGCAAATTTTAGTATGTAGTTGACAAACTACCGCCCAATCAAGCTTTGTGAAACCCAACATAAGAACTTATACTCACACAGAAGTCAGTTGTTTTAGCAACTTACTCTCTTGCAAATAGTATCTGAGAATGAACTGATTTTCTCTGATGACAGAAAGTATCGGTTTCAGAAAATATGTGCAATTACAGATACTGTTTGTTACATGATTACTCGTAAAACTATAACTAGGAGAAGAGTTACATTATTTATATTACTAGGTAAATCGAATTGAACATAGAATGTTTCGAAAAACAATCACAAAATTTGTTAGGATTTGTGCCTATATGTGTTACTGCATTGAAAAATTTGGTGTACTAATCACTTAAATTTAGAGTTGTAATAAAAGCAATATCCACCATATAGGCGATTAGTTCTGCTAGTTCCACAAAGGTGGTTCATCATTTTGAGAGATTGCATGACAACCTTAATTTAAATTTGGGAAAAATCTCCTATTTTAGCTTTGGATCTTTCAGCTCTTATTGATATAATAAAAAAAATCTTTTTCAACATGAACGAGATACTGCTGGGTTTTCATCTGTTTTTCATTTCTGTGAAAAATTCAGGGAAACTTTTACCACATGTCACTAACTGAAGATATCTGATACAAAACATCTAATTATTGAATACATTCCACACATAAATTATTATATTAATGTTTATATGAAATTATCTATCCATAGAATGGGAAACTCACTTCAGTTTGCTGGAGAAAGTTTTTCCTAGCATATGTCCAAAATTTCTGTGGAACTTCTGTAGAAAGAATGGCAAAAACTTTGATAATATTAACGGTTTGATAGACACATTCTTGGAGGGTGAGTCTAACACAGTTTGGCTGTCCACCATTTTAGTGTTTGTTTTATTTTGTATTAGTTGAAGAAATTACCTTTTGAAAGATTGATTTTACATGAATTTGTTTTTTGAATGATCATTACTGTGAAACTTTCGATAATGCCTATCACTTAGATAAGTCTATACACATTTTATTTTGCTTTATTGATTGCGTTGAAATCAAGCTCTCTGAATTTTGCGCCAACAAAAGTCCTGAAAGATACCTATTCCGAAGCTATTCATGAATATCGTCCAAAGAATCTGCACGTAGGTTGTGTCACCCAGAGAATCTGGAGACAGCTGTACATTGTTAACAGATGACTCTGAATGACACAGGGTACTCTAGGATAGGGTTATATAATAATAATAAATAAACTTTATTTCTGACCCCAAATCAGTACAAGTACTGGCCACAGGGCCTATTCAAACTTACAATGTATTTTCCAAACAAAAGAGAAAAAACAAAAAAGAATACCAACTTTAAAAAACAGTGCACAAACAAAATGACATCAATTACTGAAGTCCTTAGCCATTAGGAATCTCTTGACGTTCTGACACACCTTCCTGTAGTTTTCTTGTTTCAAAAGTTCATGTGGGACCTTGTTATATTCAACTATAGATCTGTTTATTGGAGAGTTTAACCACAGCCGTCTATAGAGAAAGCCTGGAACACAGTTTGGCACCGCCGCAATGAAACGTCGACGGGAGGCCTACTCTATCGATGCGATAGCGCGGGATGCGAATATAAAACTGCATTGAAGGCAAGGCATTAACAATTTTCGAAGGAATAAACAATATTTGACCCTACTTAGTCAATAAATTGAATATCTGTGCTTGAGAATTTCAATCATAATGAATCTGAATAGTAGATATTTGTTATTCAATTTATTGTTCAGCAAGAACAGTCGCGCTCCCAATAATATTTTTCGACCTATAATCCAAACGGGAATTTATATGAATTTCATCAATTAATTAACAGAACTACGACACGATCTAATATCGAAAAATTGCGAGATACATTCGAAAGATAATTTTGATTAGATACCATTATCAGAATTAGGTGATATTTGTAACGAAGTTAAATAGATCTTAAATACCTTTGTGTAGGTGAAATGAAAAATTTTCTCATCAATTCATAGCATGAAGCAGACTGGGAATGCAATATAAATGACATTATTATTGTACTTGAGGAGTACTTAATTTTATTAGAAAGAATTTGCCTCAATTGGTCAGTAATGATTTCAATTTGCCTCAGTTTGTCTAAATTTTCATTATGCCTATCTAACAAAAATGCCTCTAAGGAAGATAAGGAACATTGCAGCAAATCTAATGAATTTTTTTTAAGATCTGAATCCTCATAGCCTACGTTTTTAAAACGAGTAAGCAAATTTATCAGTTGAGACCACCTATTGAGGGTAAGATCGAAAGGAGAAATCCATTTCAAATCATTTGGAGAGATCTGAACATTTTTATGAATAATTTTGTTAGAAGGTTTCTATGTATTTGTAAAGAAACATCGAGAGTTAATTATTTTTCTAAATTGAGTATATGAAAATAAATGCATTGTTAACCTTCTTAATCTCCCAACCTGAAATATCTATTTTACTTGAATAATTATTAATACGGTCATCAAAATCTACTATAATATCAGAGTTCATAAAGCTTCTTATTTCATTTTCCTGTCTTATAATAATATCATTTCTTCTCAACTGCGGATCGGTCCTTTCTTTTGGAGTCGGTTTCGAGGTATTTCGGTAAATTTGGAAAAATTTTTGGAACAGCGTTTGGTTTTAATTTGGGTTGTCTTAATGAAATCATTTGAATAGTTCCATCCGGTTTTAAATACTTTTCCTCTGTAATTACATCTTTCTTTTCGATATGATTGATTCAAACTGAACTATAAGGGAACGGATCAAAATTTGGTCTTGGAATTGATTTTAACTATAAGTTTTTTAAATTTTCATTTTCAGGAAATTTGAAAGAACTCACATATTTTCGATCTTTCAGGTAGGAATAATTGCTCCTGCAAGCAGGAACACAACATTTCCGTACCATCTCCTCAAAAGGTGATCCCAACTACACAATACAGAATCGAATTGAACTTTATTTCACTTCACTTAAAACGGTATTGCACTATTTTCACCGAGATTTTCACCCACTGTTTTCACTAATTTAGCCACCACAAACGATACCACGCATAGATTTACGCACCACGTGTGTAACTAAGCGGTAAGGCGGTAATTCCTATGTGTTGTTTTCATCTGGCTAGCCTCCCTGCGGCGTTGCCATATTTCGCTGTTCAGGGCTTGTACTTTAGACGGCTGTGGCTTTCATACGTTTTATATCCGATTATTTACTACATCCCATTAGAAACCTCAAAATAACAGTACTTTTCCACTATTTAATGGATGTTATTATACATATAAACCTTCCTCTTGAATCACTCTATCTATTAAAAAAACGCATTCAAATCCGTTGCGTAGTTTCAAGGATCTAAGCATACATTGGGACATAGGGACAGAGAAAGCGACTTTGTTTTATACTATGTAGTGATAGTGATTAGTCTCAACTCAAGTTCTATACAAAATTTTGAGGTAATAGATTCATTGCTCTACCAATCAACGAGCGCTCAAAAGCACCTGCTCAGGGCTTTCTTAACTTTTTTTATCGAGCCCTTGCTACCTGACTGGTAAAAATTCTTTTGGTCAAAGTGTCAGCGAAGTTTAGCATAGCCTTATCGCCTCCCTTCTAATCTAGAATCGTTCATAAATACAGGGTGTTTATAAATGATTGTAATATCATAGTTTATTCTGGAAACTTTTTATTTTATCGGTTTTTATGCAGAATCTACGAATTTGTAATTTGCAGTCAAATTATTCAATTTCATTCGAAATGACCAGCCTTAACTCATAAAATCGTTTGTTCAAATTAATTTTCATCAGAATATAAATATTTATAATAATTCAACGCCAACTGCGATGTTATAATAATTTATAACACCCTGTATATCTATCACTATAATCATTATCATTACCCCATCAGTCAAAATCTCATGTAACTCACACGATATCTTGTGACAACAGTTGAAATATCCGGACAAACAGTTCCACATAATTTTTTTCCGAATAATGGACCGATGCCGATGGTAGCGTATTCGGAAAATCGGACGCCGGATGACAGGCTTGTGAACAGCCGGCTTAAGAGCTTCCGATAAATGGCCCAATGAAATTAAATGTATTTCAAGCCTCCAGGTTTCCTGGTTCTGAGTTAATATGTTTACGGAGGGACGGACGTCAGAATTGGATCCAAGCTTGAATCAGTCGGCGTAATGGCACGGGAGATCATTGCCCTGACTGAAACTTTTTCGCTCCGTTTCCCATTTCCCTTTTTAATTCAATTTTTGAAATTTCAAAAATACACAAGTGGAGACATTGATTTTTATCGTGTTGGACTGGCAGCATTTCGAATATTCAGTGATGGTTTCCCGCTCTCACATTTAAATATATTATTGCGTAGGCTATCTTTTCAGTCTGAATTCTTGGATGTGATTGCAAGTTTTGCGGCAGCCTCTGATTAGATGGATTATTCTAGCGTCAGAAAAGCTTTTTCCGAATGTCGAAAAAATTCAAAGAGAAGTTTGAATGTCACTGTTATTTGTGGTACAGAGGAAATATTTGTATCACTCATTTCTTTCTTATTGTTTCTCCGTCCATGCTCTATCGTTTTCTCAGATCCAATTTCCAGTTGACAAATCGAACGAAAGGGAAAAACGACGAAAAAAATTGGTTGAATGAAAAGAATCCTTTCTTCAGGAATATCATGCTTTTTTCTAAACAAATTCATGACTCTGATTTTACAGGAAGACTGCGATATTTTTCTCTGAGCCCTTGTAGAATACGCAGAAATGTATGGTTCCCCGTTACCATTTTTCTGCGAATGCCGAAAGAAAATGAATTTTGTAAATGTCCCCCTCCTCTATAAACTCTCAATTTTTTTAATGTAATATGACAATTCTTTGTGAACGAAATATTCAATATCTTATCACTTGAATGAAAACAATAAACCAGCAAAAATATTTATTATTCGGTAAAATACAGATATATTCGAAGTTATCAGTTTTAAGCGATCAACGAGAGTTGTTATATTGAGAATATTCCGTGGAAAATGCTGAGACCAGATTGCGCAACGTTTGAATTTTACACGGACTTCATCAGTAAGGAGCATAGTGGCCCTTTTTCTGTAAATTGGCAGCGTTGCCCGAAAATCGGTGCATCGTCAATCTAGAGTAACATCTGCTAGGAAAGACCATTATATAAAGATGATAGTGGAATGAGAATCAGTGGCGGCTTTTCAGGTGAAGGGAGTGAAGTGGCTCTTCACCTAAAAATTCCTAGGGTCAGGGTCACCTAAAATGTTCATTGAGGATGATAATTATTATTCACTATCATACAAATAATTTTAATCGTTTCACTAGCTCCATGTCAGAACTCAGGAGACGTTTATTATCGAGATTATTATCGAATCACGAAACTCATTATAAATATCTTGTCGCTTGCCGCATCGAGTGAAGAGGTTTGTCACGGAACTTGCACCTCGATCGCTCAAGCAGACTGCGTTGCTATGGTAACGGATGACGTCACCGGGGCTTTCTATTACGTTTTCTCGCTGTAGTGAAGAGCTAAGAGCTCCAGTAACCCTCTGCAGTCTGCACCTGTTACGTTCGTCGCTGTTTTACTGTCCGCGCGTCGCCTCTAACTCTGTCGCTCCAGTGAGAACGTCTGACCGTTGTTTACTTTAAGTGCTTCGGCTTCGATATTAAAAATGAACCCCATTAATGACATTGTGTGCAGTTTAATAGAAACTCCGTTTCATCGTTGGAAAGACGAAGACAAAAAGGACATCTTAAATGAAGGTCGGCCTACTGTTTCTACAAGAAAAGAAATGAAAAATGGCATATTAATTTCAAATCATCTTGGTTTTCGGAATACAATTGGTTATTTAAGAAATTCTGTATCTCAACAAAGGCTTTCCTCTTTGGCCAATATTTCCATTCAAAAAGAACTTTTAATTCAACTAACAAACAAAAGACCATTTTATGAAGACATTACGGACAAATTTGCTAGTTTAAAGGTTGGACCTGATATACAAAAAATAGGTGAGTTTACATAAAAAAGATGTTATTCTAGATTTTTCTGCTTGTTTAGCTCTTCACCTCTTTTTTCACCCACGAGCCGCCACTGATGAGAATTGACAGAACACCCGCAAAACTGGCTTTCACCACAATGGCGCAACTTTCTTCTCCCGGACGAGTCAGGGTTCAGATTACAAAGAGATAGTAGACGAGAAAGGGTTAGGAATGACTGTCGGCCAACAGAATTGAATTCTGGCTCGAACCAGTCAGCGTAATGGCAGGCAGATCATAGCCCTGTCTGAAACTTTTTTGCTACGTCTGATATTACCTCTTTAATTCGATATCTAAAATTCCAAGAAAACACAAGCTGAGACATTTATTTTTATAGAGTTGAACTAGCAGCATTCCTATTAACTTAAAACAGAAACATTGTACAGACACTTGTTTGATAGGAATCCAATAGCTTAATCTGATTATTTGCTGAGAGGTTTTCTTCCTGATTTATAAAATAAACTTTTGTTTTCCCCAATAAAAACAATAATTTTTTCAACACAAAAATAATCACCGTTTTTTTCCGGTTTCAAAAATATCTAACATGTCATTTATCGCCACCAATTCAGTGGCAGCGAGATAGTAATGAATTTTGTTGAACATAGGTCATTGGAATTTAGGGGCGGCCTGGGCCAACCCACCTAGCACCTAGCAACCCCACCTAGCACCGCTACTGATGTACATGTTATACATTTTTTAATGAAACGAGAAAAAAAGCTGTGATTTTTTTAAGTGAGAGTGATTTATTCTTTCCAAAAAAATAACAAAATTTCATCTAATATATCAGGAAGAAAACCCCCAACAAAAAAGCCACTGATTCCTATCAAAAAAGTTTTTGTTTCAAGTTTATAGCACAAACAGAAACGGAGTTGATGAGCAAAATTGTAAGTGCCCAAATGTCAATTTTGGCTTATAACCCGAAAACGAAAGACGATAGAGCAATGCGGTTGTTCATTCTTGAGAATAGTAGAGGTAACTTGAAAGAGGGTAAGAAGACTCCTGGGACCATATTACCCATACCACAGGTATCATCTTGAACTACGAAGTATGCAGGTTTGGAAATTCACATCGGAAAGATACGAATTTTTCTATCCATTTGGACAGATTAATAGTCGAAAGAATCTCGTGCTGTAACTGACCGAATCCCGATGTCTGATTGCAATAATGTAGTCTTGTCTCCCTCTTATCGTTGGGAGTTGCTTAATTCATTCAGTATGGTAGGCAAACGCAAGTGCTTTAATCGAGTATTACGGACAGCCTGACTCAATAAATAATTCGATGCGCATACCACAGATTCCCTACCATATTGACACTCCTAACGATCAGAGAGAGAGACAATCCTACATTATTGCAATCTAACACGGTATTCATTCAGTTACAGCACGTGATTTGCTCGATTATCCATCTGTTAAACTGGACGGAAAAATTCTGTCTGATGCGTTGTATATCGTATGTTTCCGGTTTAAATTTCCAAACCTGTATAAATAATCCCTCGGTAAGGTTTTGGAAATCGAAGATATTTTATTGATTCTCCTGAAATTCAATATTTTGCGTGGGACAATGGAAAAATGAACTTTTCTGGATGTTGTATAGGTCTTCATTTTTTAACTACTCGAAGAAACTTAAGAATAGCTTGCATCCTTGCGTAAGGGGATCATCTTAGGCAAATTTTAAATAATATCTGAAATATCTCAAAAGATATAGTGAAATATTCTATAATAAAAATTACTTCAACGAGCGGAAAGGACGGTTTCAATTGAAAAGCATTATCAAGGGTCAATATGTATATACAGGGTGAATCCTGTTGAACTGTACATACTTCACACAGAGATAGAGGACACTTTGCTTGTTTCAAAAAGACCCCACATGAAAGGTCTCAAACGATTCGTTTGAATTATACAGGGTGATTTCCAGTTTTGGGTCATATTTTCAAAATGCTCTATTCGACGAACGAATAATCACAAATTCATCAAATTTGGTACGTAGGAGAACTGTATCAATCTCCATACAGCTGAGTTAACAGATTATCAGTTTCAAGGACCGGACTCTATTTTTCTGATATTATCGGATTTATAAAGAAAATCATCCTGAAGATGAAAAAGTCAATAAACCTGTCATGGCAGTTCAAACGACACTAAATACTCTTCAATGAAGAGTAATAAAATCACGTGGCACACCTACAGATTCAGAGAAAAATAATTGAATATGGTACTCGCAGATAATTTTTTTTTGTACGGCCTAATTCACAAAAAAAACATACCCAAATGTATCAAAAGTTGAATATTAATGGTTAAGATCTTCTACGCATTCAAGTTTTCCAATATTCAGGGACGGACTCCCATTTCAGAGTGGGTTTTTTAATAGATGATAGGTCCAAAGATTCGCCCTGAATATGGAACACCCCAAAAAAAACTGTTACGGGAGACCGAAAAACATTAAATAATCTACTAGAAATTTTCATGAAATCGCAAGGCACACAAATAGATTAAAAAAAATTGAATAATCGTACTCAGAGATAATTTTTTTGGGCGGCTGAAGTTTAGTAGAAGAACTATACCGAAATGCATGAAAAGTCGAATATTATCAGGTTATATCCACTCCCCATGAAAGAATTCCATAATCAGGATTATGGAATATGTACAAAAAAATTATCTCCGAGTACCCATATTCAATATTTTTTTTCTCTGAATCTGTAGGCGTGCCACGTGATTTTATTTCTCTTCATTGAAGAGTATTTAGTGTAGTTTGAACTGCCATGACAGGTTTATTGACTTTTTCATCTACAGGGTGCTTTTCTTTATAAATTCCGATAATATCAGAAAAATAGAGTTCGGTCCTGGAAACTGACGAAAATTACCTGAATATTGGAATATTTGAAAATCGAGAGGATTTAAACTGATAATATTCTCCTGTCTTCTACTTTTGATACATTTGGGTATGGTTTTCCATGTGAATTAAGCCGTCCAAAAAATTTGTCTCCGAGTACGCATATTCAATATTTTTTTTCTCTAAATTTGTAGGTGTGCCACGTGATTTTATTACTCTTCATTGAAGAGTTTTCAGTGTAGTTTGAACTGTCATGACAGGTTTTTTGACTTTTCATCTAGAGGGTGTTTTTTTTTCATAAATTCCGATAATATCAGAAAAATAGAGTCCGGCCCTGAAAACTGATAATCTGTTAACTCAGCTGTATGGAGATTGATACAGTCCTCCTACGTACCAAATTTGATGAATTTGGGATTATTTGTTCGTCGAATGTTTTGAAAATATGACCCAAAACTGGAAATCACCCTGTATAATTCGAAAGAATCGTTTGAGACCTTTCATGTGGGGTCTTTTTGAAATCAGCAAAGTGTCCTCTATCTCTGTGTGAAGTATGTACAGTTCAACAGGATTCACTCTGTATAAAGTAGAAACTGTTCATGAAATACTAACAAAATTATTATGCCGCTCAACCCCTCTGAACTGCCACTGGATATGATGACCTTCAGCGGAACAACTCCACTAAAATTATTTTTATATCCACAGCGCCATTGATTATTTTCAACCTAAATTTCCACAAAGTAATCAATAATCCTAAGGCGTGCGTGTACTACTAGCAGCTGAAACAAGACAATCTGCAGAGTTATGTATACTAATAAATCACGAATTACGTGAAAGACCTCAAAAATTTGCATTATAAAGAATCATTTCCCGAGGGGAACATACATTTTTCTCGAATATTTACTGCTTGTGTGACATAAAATGCTAATGTATACAACCCTATTGAGAATTTTCAGAAATTCAAAAGAAAAACGCGAATTCAGAAGTTTCTTCTGGAAACTATTCATAACCATGGGAAAACTTTTGATTTGTATAATTTATAACAGGAAGCTATTCACCATAGAAAATAATATTTCTGCAGATTTAGAAATTCTGAAAAATTATTTTTTCGATTGGCGTTTATGTCCAAATGCTAACAAAACCGAAGTCTCGTGTTTCCATTTGGATAATCATCAGAAATATAGAAAATTGAACGTACTTATTGGTAATTCTTCTCTCAAACATAATTTCAATCCTAAATATCTAGGCGTTAAACTAGATTCTTCTCTTAATTTCAAAACCCATTTGGATGATTCACGTATGAAGCTGAAAACAAGAAATAATATAATTCAAAAACTGGCAGGTACTTCATGGGGTGCGGACGCAACAACTCTTCGTACGGCAGCTCTAGCCTTAGTGTACTCTACTGCCGAATATTGTTGCCCTGTTTGGCTCAATAGTGCACATGTACAAAAGATCGATTCACAATTAAATTTTTCCATGAGAATAGTAACTGAAATAATAAAATCAACACCAACTCCATGGTTACCAGTTCTTTCAAACATTACTCCTCCACATATCCGCAGGCAGGCCATTACTAGGAAAATTTGGAACAAATTCAATTCTTCGATAAATTCATATCCAATACTCTCCTATATTCCAGACAATAACATTCCTCGATTAAAATCACGAAAACCTTTCTGGTCAAATTATTTTCTGAACTCTAATGAAAGTGATAAAGCAATTTGGCAATCCGAGTGGAACTCATGTAATATACAGAACAAATATTTAATAACTGATCCCTCGAATAAAGTTCCTGAATTTGATCTTCCAAGGAAAATATGGACTGTTCTTAATCGTATAAGAACAGGTCATGGACGTTGCAATAGTATGTTTTTCAAGTGGAATTCAGTTGAGAGTCCTAGTTGCGAATGCGGAGAAGCAGAGGAGACAATTGAACACCTGATATTTAATTGTTCCATAAGTATATAAATTTCAGGATGGCTTGAGAGCTATACATGAAATTACCGAGTCGTTTTTGAATTGGGTTATTAATTTTAAATCGATTTAATAGAGATTAAATCATTTAATTTTTCTGTTTCTTTTTTCTGCTCTGATTTTTTCGTTTCAGATTCAGAATTCCGAAGGCATCCTGGAGAGGGTTATCGTTCATTTGGACTAAATAAAGAAGAAAACCTTCAATATTCTAATAGTTTTTAAGTCTTATTTTCGTTGAAACGGCGAGACAGGGTTTTTTTCTACTGGGGTTTTTCCTGAGCTCTGGTATCATACGAAAAAATAGTATGGTACCCCGTTTTGCACCAACCTCAGTTAGGGATTTTCATTTTTGTTTTATGTATTGTATTATGTAAGCTCTTGATTTCAAAAGAATATATATATATATATATATTCACATTGTAAACTATACTTCTACTTTTGAAGTGGCCAAATTTCAAGAAGGAATATACGAGTGATTTTCAACAAAAAATGTCATATAATACATATTTGAAATGTCATATAATACATATTTGAAATGTTCAAATTTAACATTTCTTGATTTCATGTAATATTTCAAGTTTTTTCTCAAAATGACCATTATTCAGTTTTTCTTGTAGTCTCGTCAAATTTGACTACATATTCGGAAAGGTCATTAAATTTGCTACAAGATAAAAGAGTATGTGTGGTGAAAAATCCTTATTGCGGGCGTGGTAAGATAATGAATATCATGGCTAATAGTCCATGGGCCAGCGCCTGTTCTTTATAATGATTACTAACAATCTGAATATTTTTGAGTAGCTTCATTTTGACGAGACGCCCAACTTTTTCCTCTACGAAAATTCTCGCTTATACAGTATGGAGGCGTGTTAAATGGGTGAATGTTCAAATTTTATTACTAACAGATACTTTATTAATTAAATCTTAAAACATTTTTTTTACAAATTTAAAACAATGATTGTCCTACAAAAATGATGATTCTACCAAAGTGTCCCCCACTCCCAACATATACTGATGGACAAAATTAGCGCACCACCTAAAATTTCGTTGAATTTTAACAATTGATATCTTCCCAATATTTAGTCGGATTTCAGAGTTTTTTTCTTTCAATAGTAGCTCTGTTATTGTCGATTTTTCTCCATTAAGCAGAAGTCCAAAAAATAAAATCTTCATGTTGTACAGGGCGTTTAAATAATGTCATGTTTTATAGTCAAATGTTAACGTCTTCTGTGGGCAATGCCAGGTTGCTGAGGTATATGAAAAAATAAAGCGTTGTAGCCTAGTATCTCTTGAGTATTTTGTTTTTTCAAAACTAATTTATCTTGAAGTCGTCCAGGATATTCAACTTTTATCAACTAGTGTATTATGCATTAGCCATGAATATCTTCGCAACCATTTGTCCGATTTGGATGTTTTTTTTTTAGTTGTAGCTCTTTTAATGGCGAAAATCATACAATAATGAGATGTTGAAAAAGAAATGCATCATGCTGTACAGGGCGTTTAAATTTTCCGGTTTTTTTCATTACAGTCTAACGCCTTTTAAGGGCAATACCAGATATCTGAGGCTTCTAAAAACTATACAGTGTTGTATCCTGATGTTTCCTGAGTTTTCTGCTTTTTCGAAAAGCAATTTATATTGTACCATTCAAGAGATATTCACATTTTTATAACATCTTGCATTTCATACAATATATTGACAATCAATATTTTCATACTGTGGTTTACTGTTGTCATAATTTATTCTAATTAATAAAATTCATTTGAAATTAATAATTGTGTTAATTTCTAAAGTTTTCTCCGCTTTAATATTCTTTTCATTCGACGTTGAATACGTAAAGTTTAAGCTGATCCCAAACGTTTTCGATTACTTTCAGTCAGGACTAAAAGCCGGCCACTGTAGATGTTGAATCCCAACCTCTTTAAGATATTCACGATATGGAATTATCGTCTATCAGCAAAAAATTGTCGCCTATGTATCTCGCAGAATTTATTGCCCCTTCCCGGATCGACAAGATCCATACGAGTAATCAAGGAAATGCTTCTCCAGATAAATACCCATCCATGGGATGATTTTAAGCTCACTCTGAAGTCTTCAGTGAAGTGAAAAAAGCCTTTTGTCTTGCATTCAATCCACTTTCATCGAGTCTTCTTCTTGCAGTTTTTGATGAAATTCGGACATTTCGGACAACTCGAAGGCGGTTTTTTTACTTTGATCAGGTCTTTTAACGTGAGAGCCCGTTTCCATAAGTCTACGGAGACAACGACCAAAGAAAAATAAATAAGAGCTAACTTACAACACAAAAACAAACGTAAACAAATTAAGAAAAACAGAAAAATGCAAGATGTTATAAAAATGTGAATATCTCTGGAATGGTACAAGTTAAATTGCTTTTTAAAAATGCAAAATACTCAGGAAAAATCAGGCTACATCACTGTATAGTTTTTTGAAGCCTCATATATCTGGTATTGCCCACAGAATGCGTTAAACTGTAATAAAAAAACGAAAATTTGAACGCCCTGTACAGCATGATGCATTTCTTTTTTTGAACATCTCATTGTAGTATGATTTTCGCCGATAAAAGAGCCACAACTAAAAAGAAACATTCAAATCGGACAAATGGTTGCGAAGATATTCATGGCTAATGCATAAAATACAATAGTTGATAAAAAGTTGAATATCTCTGGACGACTTCAAGATAAATGGTTTTTGAAAAAACAAAATACTCAAGAGATACTAGGCTACAACGCTTTATTGTTTTCATATACCTCAGCAACCTGGCATTGCCCACAGAAGACGTTAAAATTTGACTATAAAACATGACATTATTTAAACGCCCTGTACAACATGAAGATTTCATTTTTTGGATTTCTGCTTAATGGAGGAACAGAGCTACTATTGAAAGAAAAAACGTTGAAATCGACTAAAGATTTGGAAGATATCAATTGTTTAAATTTAACGAAATTTTAGGTGGTGCGCTAATTTTGTCCATCAGTATATATCAACATCAACTAGGTCTAAAATAATTATGACTAACCGGCTGATTTTTTCACTGTTCCTCAGCAAATATTTCCTTTTTGAACTGGTCACATTGTCCTACAAATTGAGTGGTACCTTTTTCCAGTCCTACGCTCGGAAATATTTAATTGTTAGTAATCATTTTTAACTGTGGGTTCTGTGGTACAATCTCTGAGGTAGTACTAGAAAAACGTACCACTCAAATTGTAGGACAATGTGACCAGTTCATAAAAGAAATATTTACTAAGCAACAGTAAACAAATCAGCCGGTTAGTAATAATTGTTCAGACCTAGTTGTTGATATATGTTGAGAGTGGGGGACACTTTGATAGAATCATCATTTTTGTAGGACAATTATTGTTTTCAATTTGTAATAAAATGGTTTTCAAGATTTAATTTATAAACAACGCAAAAGTCTAAAAATTCCAAACCTAAATTCGCTCTATTTTGAAGCTTTTCGTGATCGAATTTTGATGTTATTTCATGGAGATCATCAATTCATCTTGAATCAAAACAAAAACCAAAAAAATGAACCTCCTTCTTCAATACATATGACACATCGTTTTCGTACTGAATCTAAAACACTGCAGAGTTAATAGCGTTTCTGAAGAATTTCTGCACAACACAATTTTATTATGTCGATGAGATCCTTCAGAGTCTGAATACGTGTTAGCTATATTTTCCCTTTTAAAATATTCGAGACATACAAATCCAAACAGTAGGTCGGGGCTCCTCGGTGGCCAACCTCTTCTAACCTCTCTCTCTTCAGTCCTTCACCCTACGTGAGGGTATGGTGACATCATGAATTGACTCTCCTGACTTCTTCGGCCCAAGTTACTCGGTTCCGGGCCATATGTGAAGCCTCCAGTAGGTTGTGGCCCACTAGGGTTTTAACCTGGTCTATCCATCCTTTAGGTGATCTTCCACGATCTTCCAACCTATTGTATTGCAATATATTCATTGAGTAGATATCGACATTACGACTACTATGTGCTGGGCAGCCATTCATTTGAAACCAGACATTTTATCTGTTAGACAGGTGCATTTCATCCAATATGTATGTCAAGTTGCTTTGGATTAATCTCATGAATTCTTCAGTATCATTATGACTGCCAACCTCACGTTGATACTTAACTTATGTTGATAATGAAGAAGAATAGTCGCATAAGGGTTTTTTTGCCATACATGGTTATTTCGTAAATTAATCACGCCTGATTTCGTGAAAGTGGCCTCATGAGTCTTTAATATGCTATGGCTCCCCATTCTCCTAAATTATTCTGGTACCACCTTCAAAATGTAAGTCAGGTCTCAGCATCTACCAGGTAACAGAATTGATGATTTCCATAAAATTCCAATGAAGTGTGCATAATTATACATATTTAATCGAAAAAACTATTGGAAAAATAGTACTAATTTTGTTAACTTCAGAATCGTGATACTTATCTCTTTACCACGCCCACAATAAGAATTATTACTCTCTTATCTTGTAGCAAATTTATTTTCCTTTCCGAATATATGGTCAAATTTGATAAGACTTCAAGGAAAACTGAATAATGATCATTTGAGAGAAAAACAAGGTCTTTCGTGGTCAAATTCAATTCTGTCCGTGGGGCCGTCCGTCCATCTGGCCGTTAGCATTATAACTTTCGAAGGGATTGTCCTAGAGTCTTGAAATTTTCAATGTAAGTTCGGTTCCCAAATGGCTCAGTTAAGTTCGTTAACCAGCCAAATCGTACAGGGTGTTCCATAAAATATGGCCATTCATTGTTCCTCAATGTCTCAGACAAAACGGAACCTATCGAAATGTCAACAAAACCATAGAAAATTCAATGGGAATATCGAAAAGAAGAATCTCTTTATTTCCATGAAAGGAGAATCGATTCAAGAGGAATTTATTTTGTGAATCAAAACTGATATACTGAATGTGCATGCAAAATTTCAAGAGGATCGCATTATCTGAACCATAGATTTTTATTTTTCTATTTATTCATTTTTTATATACAGTGTCTCCCAATAAGCTTGGATAGAACTTTGAAATTGAATAAAACAACAACAAATTAACCGATTTTGGTTCTCAAAACATTTATTACGAAAGATTGGTGTATAAGTTTATGATTAAACAAGATATCGTCAAATGGCCATCCACGAGCTCGTTTGCAGACCTTAATTCGTTTGAACCCAATTTTCCATGACTCGGCCTAGCATTTCCTGTGGTATGGCCTCGATACACTCGTCGTAATGTTCTCCTCAAGGTCTTGAATTGTCCAAGGCGTTAAATCACACGATCTTGGCGGCCAGGCGATGGGGCTGTTTCTCGAATTAATGAGTCGCCGAACTTATCGCGCAATAAGTCAGTTGTCGTTCGAAATGTGTGGGGGGGCGCCGTCCTGTTGGAAATAAAGATCGTCGTCACCAATTTCATCAAATTTCGGGAAGAGAAATTCAAGCAGCAAGTCGCTATAGCGCTGGCCGTTCACAGTAACGGCTGCGTCGTACAGGCACTTTCTATCATGGAGAGAAAACTCACTTTCCAACTTTTTGATTACACGTCTGATTTGCTGCTCAGATGGAACGAACCATCACCATTTTTCCGTTGAACTCTCTTCGCGTGGCCACTGGCGAACGCGAATTTGCGTAATAAATTTGGACGATTTCCAAACGTTGTGTGAGCGTGAAACTTTTCATGGTAAAACTTTGAACCTTTCTGAATAAAATGACACTTCGAAAGTCAAAATTGATAAACAAATATGCCGCCAAAACCTTACAAAGTTCTACAACCTTATTGGGAAACACGTTATTTCATTTTTCGAATAATTTTCAGAATATTGCTGGGATTCTGCATTTATACAGGGTGTTCTGATTTGTTTCCGATAACGAAATGGGTGATAGATCACTAAATTTTAGCCAAAAAGTTTCAATGAACATGGGTCCGGAAATGCTTCGTTTCGAGAGACAGGGTGTTAAAGTTGGAATATAATTCGCGTTTTCTTTAATATGTTTCGAAGATGTCATTTGTGCATTCAACTGAACGGTGGACATTTCGAACACCTTTTTTAAAAATACTTATGTTATTTTGTTTCGTTTTAAATTGTAACTTCTAAAAAACATTTAATTTAAAATTATTACAAATTTGTTTCTACATGTTTTAGAGATTACAATAATATAGATTTGGCTTCAAATGCGTTTTTCTCTGAAACGGTTGCTCCTAACAACTTAAATGCGGTATACCTTTTTTAACTGAGAAAGTCAGGGGAATCGATTTTTCTAGTCCAAAATGACGTACAGGGTTGCACAAAAAAAAGTTTCAACGGTTCAAGGGGGACGAAATGATTGCCAGTGGCGACCTCTAGAAAATACAACCAAATCGGCCACAAATTTGAATTTCTCACCTCAAAAAACCCTATTACCAACTTTCATGTAATTATTTGGAATCAGTCGAAAGATATCAAAGAAAACGCGAATTATTTTTTCAACTTTAACACCCTGTATCTCGTAAACGAAGTATTTTTGGACACATGTTTATAGGAACTTTTTGGCTTAAAATGATGGGATCTATCACCTATTTCAGTTTCTCGGAAACAAATTAGAACACCTCCTGTATATTTGGTATTAATGTGATAGTCTTATCTAAAAATATTCTAATATTGACATGAAATACCTTTCGATTGAAATGAAATCGAATTTGTGGATGTGAATTGACAAAGTGAACTATCATGCAAATTTTCAAGAGGATTGTTAAATCACAACCATAAAATTTTTATATTTTTTACTATCGATTTTTAACATATTTCATCTTCTGATTAATTTCTATAATATAATTCCGATCATGCTGAGATTTTGGATTTATGTATAGTCCATTCACGAAAGGTTGAGCCGTCGGTTGGCCATGGAAATTTGGCATATTCCACTGTGTATATTAAAATTTTAGGTTATGTTCTTTATTTTCCTGTCAGATTGATACGCAATGTTGTCAATATTGCATAGAGTTGTATGACAACTCGTAAGCTTATCGGACGAGGCCGGTTACATTCGGCAACATTGACTTTATTTTACTCTATGACAGCAAATACTGCCAACTTCGGATAAATAAAGAAACGCCTACTATGTGCTCAACCTTTCGTGAACGGACTATATATACTTAGCATGAACCTCAAACCCTATTCAAAATTTTAAGGTGAATGCCACATTGCTCCATCAATGAACGAGCGCTCAGAAGCACCTGCTCAGGGCTTTTCTCAAATAATAGTGAGACCTCCACATCTATAGAATATGTGCATATCTTGGAGAGAAATTAGAAGTCTTCAATTTTACTTTGTACTTCCTCAAATCAATTCACTACTTCCTATTATGTCAGTAGTACCTATTTTTTTTTCATTATCACACACACAGCTTGATTCATTTCAACCGAGCCCCCCCCCTTATCAAAAAATCTTTTAGTTCCACCCGTGCCTAAGCGACAAATAACAATTTCAACCATTCAGGAATGTAATAAATGCCCTATTTGCACTCAATGTGGTTTCGGTTCATCTTGTTCTCGAGCTCAGTGAAAATTTATATACAGCAGTTCAAGCAACACAGTTATTGCCTTTTCTTGCTCCCAAATTTACTGTTGTTTTAATTTAAAATTCCATCTCTACGAAGATGGACTCATCTATGTAAACGTTTTTCAATGAGATAAAAACCAAACGGTAAAATTGCATCCTATGAGTTTCCTTTGTTGGTCCAGGCGATGTTTTGTACGTGAAAAGACGCATCATTTAGTTTCTGCAGCGTCTTCTGTACACTTATTGACTATTTCTTTGCTGGACGATTCTTATATTGCCGAGTTGACGTGATTTATATTGACAATAGTCTGTTAATCTGTTGGTCCTCTGTGCTTTACTGAAGACGATGTTTTCTAGAAGTAATCGTGAGATATTTTCCTTTCACAAATTTTTATTCTTTAGAGCAATTTCGAGGAAATGGTTATTTACGTAACTAGTTGGAAAGCAAATTTTTTTGAACGAGTTGATTTAATTCTGGAAATCAATTGAAAAATAATCTGGGAGAATTATGCATTTTTAGAAAACAGAAATAATTAAAAAAAATTAAGAGTTAAAATGAAATGCTCCTGCTCAAATCCTTGCAGTAATTTGTTAGGAGCAAATTGGTTTTGAAAAAATTGTTGCCTAACAGAACAACTTAAAATAACTAAATTTAAAGGATAATGTAACGTTTCGGTTTCTATATCAGACTTCTTCAGACAAACTTGTAAAATTTTTGGAATTGTGTAATTTTTCGTTTTGCAGTCTAATTGACAACGAAAATTGTCAATAAATATAGATGTAGATTCATTTGATTTTGAAATTCCTGATGTCATGTCTTCCTCAATAAATCAATCATAATACGATAAATAAAAACAACATCAAAAATAGAGACATTACAAGATCACAAATCGCTAATCATATATGTTCAAATAGCGGAGATCATATGATGAACTGGAACACACAAAGATCCTAATGACGGAACCTGATAATTATAAAAGGAAAATTAAGGAATCGCAAGTATTTTGTTAGATGAGGTAGATAATTTGGCTAATTGTTCTGTTGGAATAGATCGTATTTGGATTGATTTATTGAAGACAGAAATAACATTAGGAAACTTCATTTTAAATAAATCAACATCTCTGTGTTGACAACATTTCCAAAGATTTTACAGGTTTGTCTGAAGAAGGAGTGATATAGATACCGAAACGTAACATTATCCTTTTCATTTATTTTCTTTTTTAGTTTTACTGTTAGGCAACAATTTTTTCAGAACCAATTTGCTCCTGACTATTTCTGTTTCAGAGACTGGGAGTGCGAACCTGAAAAGTTTTCTAGAAAAAAGTCTGCGAATCCAAAAAAATATTTTCGGAGGTGTTGCGCACACTATTATTTCGGGAACTGTTTTTTTATGGAGTGATCAATACTATCGCAAAAATAAAAGAAAATAATAATAATTATTAAATATCTGCTTGATTTTATTCTTGTTATTTTGAAGGTAAAAACTGAAAACTGTAATTAAGCAAGGGTGCCACAAAAAAAAGTTGATATGAAAGACCAAACCTATTTTTTGGGAATGTATATTCAAATAACATTTTCTTAAGTAAAAATTTTTTTCGATTTTCTCATTTACTTACCTCCCCACTGGATTTATAAGAGGTCATATGTAGAGAATCGGCTTAAATTAAACAATGACGAGTATTGATTCTTCGGTAAAGAGGGAGAAACTCCTGTTAAATTATGTTTATTGAATACCTCAACATTGCGTGCCTCTACAAATGATGTCTTGGACAGGAGAATTATGGCACAAAACAGATTTAGTTTCTTCGAAGCCCCCTCAGATACGGGGGTTGATTGGAGTTCTGGAATTGGAAGGCGAGCTGTAGCGCAGTTGCGAAAACAGCTCTGAAGGGGGGCAAAATTGATTTTAAGGTCGCAGTGGGATGTAACCCCCTCGACAATATATAATTCCTCATATGCAAAAACACTAAAGTTCTAGTTGAGATTTGGAATTTTAAAAATGATCATTCAAATTTGAATATCTCTTTGTATTCATTCAAATTACAAAATGAACAATTTTGAATCTCAAAATTTCGAGGTAGGTTTTGATAATAAATAAATACAGTTGCATTCATGAAAGATATCATGTTCATGTTCAAATGTGAATGATCATTTTTTAAATATCGGAGTATTCATCGAAGAAACACAATTTGACGCCCATCTTATGTAGTACATCAATTAAAAAAATCATGTTATTTTCCTTTTCCCTGAATCTATGTGTAATACACTCACCGGCAAAATAATCGATCCACTCAAAAAATCGATGAAGTTTGTCCGATTCGATTGAATTTTCTTTCAATTGTAAGTATGTTCCTTCTTAATCACTCACCAGTTTTGAATTTCAAGAAAACTCGGTATACGTCATTTTATACAGGGTGAAACAAAATCGGCTTTTTTATCTTAACTTCAGAACCACCCCTGGTGTGTTCCAGTTGTTTCACCGTATGGTTTCTCATTTCATCATCGAGACACATCTTCTCTTGACAATTTAGTTTTTCGTTCATAACAATAGCTCAATTTTTGTTAGAGTCACAGGGTTTTCAGTGCAACATTAAATCCATAATGTCGCTACGGCTATGAAAATACCTTCACAGGTTTCAGCACAACATGTTGTTCCTTATGCACGGTTTATCAGAGACGATTTCGTTCTAATGCATTATAATGCCCGACCGCATCGACCGCATGTGGCTAGGATTGCCAGGAAGTATTTAGGACGTTGATATCCAAGAATTCAATTGGCCTGCTCTGAGGTCAGATTTGAACCCAATTGGGCATGTTCGGATGCCCTTGGGAGGAAAAGTCGAACTCGCGTACAACTCCTGAAAATGTGCATTTGCTCAGTGATACTCCAATTGATTAAAAACCTTGATGAATTCATGCCGAGACGAATTTCACCGGTTATCTGCGTCTGGGCGAAAAAACACGTTATGTTTTTGACTTAGTTTTCAGTTTATTTTCATAAGGTCAAAATTTCAGGTTGAATTCGTTGAATTAGTTTCTGTTGCAGCCATAGAGAAATTTAATGTTTTACCCTGTAACTTTAACAAAAATAGAGCTATTGTTATAAATGAAGAATTAAATTGTTAAGAGAAGACATGTTTTGACAATGGAATAAAAAAATCACACGGTAGAACAACACACCGGAGGGGGATCTAAAGTTAGGGTAAAAAAACAGATTTTGTTTTACCCTGTATAAAATGACGTACGCCAAGTTTTCTTGAAATTCATAACAGGTGATTGATTAAGGATGAACATACCATCATTAGAAAAAAATCGATCGAATCGAACTCGAAATAACATAATTATGCCGGTGAGTGTATCATAATGAAATTATCACCAGAAAAAAACTTCATACTGCAATGTGGAAAATCATAACAAATCTCAATTCATGTCGCCTTTTCCATACTGGTAGAATTCGAAATAAGTAATTAAAACAACCTTTGTTCGAACCCAGAGGTTGATAAGTTTTCCTCATAAAGGGTTCAATATGCCATCTATCAATAATCTGGGGAAGTCTTTCTTGAGCCTGAATTTGACACATTGACGTGAACTCAAAGCGTTGGAATTTTCAGAGTTTGATTGACTATTAAAGTTCCTTCATTGTTCCGAGCTCTTCAATTATATCGGCTGAATTAGCTCGTCATTTTGACAAGACAAGATAATTCTATAAACGAAATAATAGTTTAGGAGGCGGTTAAACCGTGAAAAGTTTTCAGAGTGGGCGTTTTCATGAATAATTTCTGCATTATTTCACACTCACCGGCGAAATAATCGATCCACACAATAAATGAATGAATTTCATCAATTCGTAGATATGTTATTTTGAGTCCGATATGATTGAATTTCTTCGGTTGTAGGTTTGTTCATACAAAATCAATCACCGGTTTTTAATTTCAAGGGAAGTTCGCGGACGTCATTTTATACTGGGTGAAATGAAAATTTGTTTTACTTTAAGTTTGAAACCACCACTGATGTTTTCTAGTAGTTCCACTGTGTGATTTCTTATTTAATCATCGAGACACATTTTCTCTTGATGATTTCGTTCTCCATTCATTACGATAGCTCAATTTTTGTTGAAGATATCGTTTTTAGGAAAAACGAAAAACATTGAATATCACAATATCGCTATGTCTATAACAGTACTTTAAAAAAATTAACCTCGTATCCGATCGTAATGAAAATAAACTGAAAACTAACAAAAAACCATAAAACACTCAATGAGAAGTGTTTCTTCCCTACACGGATAACAGATAGAGCTACAAAGTACTTTCGCAAAAATCAACCCACAGGAGGGTGTTTTCAACCATGTTTGGCCTTCCAAGCGATGATATTTCGGACCTTCTGTTCTTCGAAGACCGCCACAGGACCCTACTGAAGGGTATCATCTCCCATAGATAGACTTAATATGTTTTATTTCAGTTTTGTAGTAAAATTCTCGGAGTGAAAAATTTGTTGACTGATGTCATAACTGACATATCATTCCGAAATCAAATTCGATATTTAGAATGAAATACCACTGTTTGAATCTATGGGAGATGATTACCCTTCAGTAGGGTCCTGTAGCGGTCTTAGAAGAACAGAAGATTCGAAAATCATCACTTGGAACGCCAGACCTGGTTTGAAACACCCTCCTGCCCAAGAGCAAGAATTACGTATTTTGTATCTGAATATTGAAGGTATTTATTCGAATAGTTTTAAGTTTCAATTTTTTAAAAACGGCGAGGCAGGGTTTTTTCTTCTGAGGTTTTTCCCTGTGCTCTGGTATCATACGACAGAATAGTATGGTACCCCGTTTTGCCACAACCTCAGCTAGGGACTTTTTTGTTTCATGTATTGTATTTTGTTAGCTCTCAATTCAAAAGAAATATATATGATGAATAATACATAGTATGTTTTATTACATTTCCTACTAAACTCAACGAAACATTCTATGGAAGAATTCATTTGTGAAATCAAAAATAAAAAAGTCAAAACGTTATTAAAATAAACTGAAAAAGCAAAAAACATAAGAGAGGTGTCAGTGCCACATGCTGTTTTTAGGTACCTTATGCACTGTTTATTGGAGACGATTTTGTCCTAATTCATGATAATGCCTGTCCGCATAATGATTAGAAAGTCAGGAAGTATTTGGCAGAGGTTGATCCATGAATTAAAATGGCCTGCTATAAGTCCAAATTTGAACCTACCTGGGGATGTTTGGGAGGAAAATTGAATCTCGTATACCAACTCCTGAAAATTTACAGCAGATCATTGGCGCTTTATTGAAAATTTCAAGAAAAACTGAGCTGAAGCTTTCGAGCGCTCGTTTTTGGGTTGAGAAATAAGACTATTACCTCAGAATTTTATATGGGATTCGAGATTGATATCAAATATATAAATGTGGAATCTCAGCACAATCGAAATTATATTCTGGAAATTATTCGAAAAATGAAATATATAATAATTGATAATTACAAAAATTAATATCTATGGTTCGGATGATGCGTCCCTTTTGAAATTTCGCATAACGATTCAGTATATCAGTTTTGATTCTCAAAATAAATTTCACTCGAATCGGTTATCCTGTTATGGAAATATAGAGGTACTTCTCATCAATATTCCAATTCAATTTTCTATGGTTCTGTTGACACTATGACCACAAAATTTAGCATGAATATTTAGTATAACAGTCTTCATTCAAAATAAGGAAAATCACTTGAATCGGATATCCCGTTATGAAAATATAAAGATTCTTCTTTTCAATATTCCAATTGAATTATATGGTTCTGCTTCTGATAATGCGATCCTCTTGAAATTTTGCATTAACATTTAGTATATCAATCTTCATTTACAAAATGAATCTCAATCGGATATCTTTTTATTGAAATATGAAGTTTCTTCTTTTCAATACTCCAATTGAATTTTCTATGGTTCAGTTAACACTATGGCCACAAAATTCTACATGAAGCTTATTATGACCATCTTGCATATGGCCCCAACATTTCATTTTGATTAATTTCGTTTTGTCTGAGATATTGAGGAACAAAAATTTTGAATGGCCATATTTTATGGAACAACCTGTACGATTTGGCTGGTTAACGAACTTAACCGAGCCATTTGGGAACCGAACTCACCCTGAAAATTTCAAGTCTCGGACAGAATTGAAGTTGACCACGAATTCAGCATAGGGGAGTCGAACCCTATCGTTTGAGACAATTTTCGGCTCGAAAATTACAGACATACAAATCAAAATGGCTTTGAAAACCTTATTGAGGGCATGCTGAGAAGAATTGCATCTGCTATCCGTGTGGTGAGATGTTTTGTAGTATTGATCCGATTTTGGGAATCAACCTGATTACCTGAATACCAGCCATTGTAATTGAGTTATATTCACATTGAAATAACACTTATCATTACAACACCCGTGTAATTGCACACTTTCCCAATTGATATAAATTGTTATTGTTGTTATGGATGGACGATTCAACTAGAGAAAAGGGAAGATTAAACATCTCTATTATTTATTGCCGGTCTCCCATGACATCCGTGTAGGGGAAAACCCGGATAGATGCCCCACTTTTTGAATTTGCCGCATATTTTTGAAAATATGGATTTTATATGTCTAATTTCTATGAATGTAGGAAGCCCCATTTTATTTGATTTGGAATACTGAGACTTTTCTCTGACATAGCAATCCCAAATTGCACAATAATTTGATTTTTGTAGAACCTTTTTTTTTGGGGATAGTTGCCTACAAGTATGGATAGTTGCCCCACCATGAAAATACTGGGAGGGATAGATGCCCTTCATACTGTGTGAACCAAAAACCCAACTAAATACAATGAGATTTTCTATACTCAAAACAGCAACTTTATTTACGTAACATGGATCGAATTAACAACAATTGTGCATTTTAATTCAATTTCAGAAGCATATATTAACGAAAAGTTGCATTCTTCATATTAACATAAAGCATTATTCCACACATTCATGATACCTAAATTAATTGAATAAGTCTCAACAGAATGGATCAGGAATCAAGTTTAAAATCAAAATAACACAATGAATCGAAAATCTGCTAAGAAGATATGGTTTTAGTTTAGATGTCCTATAGACTGAGAGCTGGCTACGGAGGGGTAAGGGTCACTAGGTGCAAGGGTAATTTATCGTTCACAGGTTCGATTGTTACCGACATAGCGTAAGGCGGGCAGCCAGAGGCACACTGGAAGAATAACGGAAGGGTAGGGGGTTAAACATGCAATTTTTTTACGAAAAAAAAGTCATAAGGTGCAAAGATGGCAATTTGTAGAATAGGAGAAGGTGGTATGAGTAAGCAGGAAAAAACATTGCCAGAAGGCTGAGTGGAAGAATAACGCGAAGGGAGGGGGTTAAACATGCATATTTTTTTCGAAAAAAAAGTCATAAGGTGCAAAGATGGCAATTTGTAGAATAATAGGAGGAGTATGAGTAAGTAAAAAAAACATTGCCAGAAGGCTAAGTGGAAGAGTAACGCGAAGGGAGGGGGTTGAACATGCAATTTGTTCAAAAAAAAATCATGAGGTGCAAAGATGGCAATTTGTAGAATAATAGGGGGTAGTATGGGTAAGTCGGAAAAAACATTGCCAGAAGACCAAGTGGAAGAATAACGCGAGGGGAGGGGGGTTAAACATGCAATTTTTTTACGAAAAAAAAGTCATAAGGTGCAAAGATGGCAATTTGTAGCATAAAAGAAGGTTGTATGAGTAAGCAGGAAAAAATATTGCCAGAAGGCTGAGTGGAAGAATAACGCGAAGGGAGGGGGTTAAACATGCATATTTTTTTCGAAAAAAAAGTCATAAGGTGCAAAGATGGCAATTTGTAGAATAATCGAAGGTAGTATGAGTAAGCAGGAAAAAACATTGCCAGAAGGCTGAGTGGAAGAATAACGCGAAGGGAGGGGGTTAAACATGCATATTTTTTTCGAAAAAAAAAGTCATAAGGTGCAAAGATGGCAATTTGTAGAATAATCGAAGGTAGTATGAGTAAGCAGGAAAAAACATTGCCAGAAGGCTGAGTGGAAGAATAACGCGAAGGGAGGGGGTTAAACATGCATATTTTTTTCGAAAAAAAAGTCATAAGGTGCAAAGATGGCAATTTGTAGAATAATAGGGGGTAGTATGAGAAAGCAGGAAAAAAAATTGCCAGGAGGCTAAGTGAAAGAATAACGTGAAGGGAGGGGGTTAAACAAGCAACTTTTTAACGAAAAAAAGGCATAAGATGCAAAGCTGACAATTTGTAGAATGATTGAAGTTAGTATGAGTAAGTTGGAAAAAAAATTCAAAAAGGCTAAATGGAAGTATAACGAGAGGGAAGGGGATTAAACATCCATCTTTTTTTTTCGGAAAAAACATGTCATAAGGTGCAAAGCTGGCAATTAGTAGAATAATCGGAGGTAGTATGAGTAAGTTAGGAAAAATTCCCAAAATGCCAAGTTGAAGAATAACGCGAAGAGTGGGGGTTAAAAATAAATTTTTTCGTACAAATTGCATGTTCAACCCCCTCCCTACGCGTTACTCTTCCACTTAGCCTTCTGGCAATGTTTTTTTCTACTTACTCATACTACCTCCTATTATTCTACAAATTGCCATCTTTGCACCTTATGACTTTTTTTCGAAAAAAATATGCATGTTTACCCCCTCCCTTCGCGTTATTCTTCCACTCAGCCTTCTGGCAATGTTTTCCTGCTTACTCATACCACCTTCTCTTATTCTACAAATTGCCATCTTTGCACCTTATGACTTTTTTTTCGTAAAAAAATTGCATGTTTAACCCCCTACCCTTCCGTTATTCTTCCAGTGTGCCTTCTGGCTGCCCGCCTTACGCTATGTCGGTAACAATCGAACCTGTGAACGATAAATTACCCTTGCACCTAGTGACCCTTACCCCTCCGTAGCCAGCTCTTAGACTATAAGGGGCACCTATACCTCAAAAAATCAGGGCAACTATCCTTTTCGATAGGGATAGATGCCCATGAATTTTTTTAATAAATTAAGAAGAAAACAAAAACTATTTGTACTCAGATGTACACTCAATGAAACACTGTATTGACGTAATAAAAAAAATTAATGAATTTATTACCACTTCAAAAGTTATAGTTATACATCGGCAAATACCTACCTCTAAAAGTTTGGCATGTTTGTGAAGTTCACTGCTGAGATGATCGCACACACTAGCGAAAAGCGGCTTCACTTCACAATAACCCTTACAAAACTAAGGTCCAGGGTGACTGTAGCAGCTTTTTATAAAATTATTTTTTTGATACGTTTTTCGTAAGTTAGGTATTTCGAAAATAGGGCATCTATCCAACTGAGGCATCTATCCGGTTTTACCCTACTGGGTGAAACACTTCTCATTGAGTGATTTATGTTTTCTACTTGTTTTTCAGTTTATTTTCATAACGATCGGATTTTAGGTTGAATTGTTTGAAGTACTGTTATAGTCACAGCGAAATTGTAAAATTTAATATTTTTCCTGAAAACTCTGTACCGGGTGTCCTAAATTCGTTGTCTAGTGAGTGGATCTCAGAAAGCCGATGAGCTGGAACAAAATGAGTGGCACATTTTCGGGCTCGATTTTTTATAGAATTAATTTGGTGAAAAGCGCAACCTTCTAAGTCAAACCGTTTTCGAGCTATTAGAGGAAATTGGATAATGGCGTCAAATGAAAAGTTCTCATAACTTCATTATTACTGAAGTTGTAAACATGACACTAAAACATTTTACAGGCACTTTTTTTCCGTAGAATTCGTTGAAGTAATCAATTTTTCTTTATTACATTCTGTTCTAGCTCATCAGGTTTTTGCGATCCTCTCACTAGACAACGAATTCAGGACACCAGGTACCTTTATTCAACAAAAATTCAACTATTGTATTAATTGAAGAACGAAATTGTCGAGAGAAGATGTGTCTTGATGATGAGATAAGAAATCACATGGTGGAACGACTGGAAAACACCATAGGTAGTTCTTAAGTTAGAGTAAAAAAACATTCCGTTTCACCCAGTATAAAATTACGTACTCCAATTTTTTTTGAAATTCTAAACTGATGGTTGATTTAGTATAAACTTACCTACGATTAACAGAAATATTCAATAAAAGTGGACTTGAAACATCACATTTATGAATTAACAAAATTCTTGGATTTATTTAGTGAATCGATTATTTTGCCGGTGAGTGTATAAACGAAATAATAGTTTAGGAGGTGGAAAGTTTTCAGAGTAGGTGTTTTCATGAATATTTCCTGCATTATTCTGGTAGAGGGTTGTATACCTACTATGCGAGAGTTGCATGAATCTTGACACGGAATAATATATTATTCAGCATGAAGGTTCTGTAGGCTTACCAGTGACGTTCATTGAATCTTGCTTATGTTAATTCATATGCGGTATTGGTCAGAAGGGCCGTAACAAAGGAAATCTTCTTTTACTTTATTTTCGAAAAAAAATCTGCTTTGAAACTAACGTGAACCGTATGGAACACGATCACAATAAGTTGATTTAAAGGCTGTAAAATTAAAAAAAAACTGTTCCAAACCTCAGGGAAGTGTGAAAATTCAAATGAATGCTGAAAGAAAGGATTTTCCGGAATAACATTTTCATTCTATATTCAAAATTTCATATCATATTTGGGATATTTGAATGTATTGTCTTAGAATCCAAATTGCCACTAAGTGCAGTTAGGCTGATCAATACGGAAATTTCAAAAATCATTCATATAAAAATACTGAAATGGGGGTGGATTTTATATAATTGGTTATAAGAATAAAAAAAGTTGGAATACAAATATTGACAAGATAGCCTTTATAAAAGTTTTTTCTGTAGTGACGGTTGATCAGGCCATAGACAAACTAAAATAATAGATGAGCCACTCGTATATGTCGCGCCATCTGTCGGAGGAGGATACTAATACACGAAAAATTATTCCCAATTTGATAGTTAGATGTCGTTGCATTCATGGAAATCCTATCGAGAAAATAGTAAGTATGTAAAATCGTTATTATCAAAAAACCTTTGAATTGTCAACTGACACAAGGAGTGGTTTGACACGTTCTTTTTGAAATATCATGAATTTCGATATGCCTGCAAGAGTGAAGATGTGTTGTGTTATTGGATGTGAAAATCGAGATGCAAAAAGGTAATTTCAAAATATATATTATATATATATATATATTCTGTTACCTATAAGAATTAAGATTTCAAAAAAGTTTTTCATGTATTGAATAAGTTAAGTAGGTAAATACTCATATTTTGTATTATTGAATTCATTATTGTTAGTTTTTGAGAATGTTTTCAATGCAATTATTAGTTTATTGATTAGATATTTATGAAATGAATCTGTATTTTCAATGGTGATATCTATTGCAGTTAATAAATTTTTATTCTATCCAGAATTTGATTATTGATGCTCACTTCTCTATTCCAAAAGAAAATCAGATGAAAGTTCGTTGCAGGTATTATTTTCATGAAAATAAATTTCCTCACTCACCGATAACTTGCACGAATCCATTTCTGATTTCCTTTTGGAAATTGAATTTCAAAAAACTTTTTGCACCTTGTATATGGGTGTACCTACCTATTAAAAAGGTGCACTACAGAATTCTTTTTGAGGCAGCTTTACGATACAGATTCCTTTTTCAATTGAGCTTTTTTCACGAATTAGTATGTTGTACAAAATAAGATGTCGTTGAAGCTTGTTCTACTAGTGTCTCATCTGTTCTCCGTTTAGTTAGTCTATGGATCAGGCATATTCAAATGACACATCATGTCAAACTTTAAATCAGTCGAAATCAGTTTGTTGGAGGAAAAAATTAAAATTTTCAAAAAAATACGAAAAAGCAAAATGGTGCATGCGAGGTCTAATTGAAACTGTATTTTTGCTATTTCTATAGCTTTTGACCGAAACTACGAACAGAAAAAGCTAATATTTCAATAAGACCTATCTATCTATCATTTTATACATTTTTTATTTCTATTTTCATTCATGTACTCAGAAGGTTTTGATTAATTTATAGCTTGAAATATGCCATATGGTCAATATTGAGAATCGTTCGATATAGGTACTCAGTCTTCCATATGGTCTTTATATCGACTTTGTTATTTTGGTTAGTAAGTGAGCGGTCCGCATATATCGAATTCCTGAAGAAACGGCGTCATTTCCTGAAATTTCGGTGAATTATCTCTCTCTAGATCAACCGTAGGTACTTTTATTTTGTTGAGTTCAGTAACCACATCCATTTGTCTGTCATTTGGCATTTCAATGTTGAGTTCACTTATTGTTTATGATGATTGTGGGATGTTTTTGAACATTTTTGATGATGTGGAGGAAATAAAAAATTAATTAAAGAGAACCTAAATATATAATTCAAATGCCTTTCTTGTTATCAGTTTACTTCCATTCGTCTGTTACCGCTCTGAAATTCTCGGCAATAAACAGACTATAGTCCTCGTAAATGTTTGTATTGCAATATTTATTCTGTTTATTATTTAACAATTATAAAAACTTCAACATCTTTGTATTTTCGATACAATAAATAAAAATTCACACAATACCTGCTACCTTCAATTTTGTTCAGCCGATGTGTATTGAATGATAGTTTGCATTCCTAGACTAGCTTCGAATGTGGTCTAGGAAAGAAAACTGTTACTAAATCCACTCGAGCTGAACAATATTTTCGACCACAATGAACAGAAAAATAAGACAATACAAATATACATAAGATCGCGTATATACAAGGATTTCATTTTTGAGGATTGATAAAGTTTAACTGGAAGCTAACTTTCAAAAAGAATATTTTCGTTTGGCTACAAGAGCGAGAAAAAGAATTGAAGGAGAGGTGCAAAATGGTGAATGCGGTGGTCCTCCGTTACTTCTTGCCGAAATGTTGAACAAAAAAGCAAATATTTTTTCAATTAGACCATGGCATTCATCATTCTGCACCTTTCCTTTCATTTCAATTTTTTGTTTATCTTCGATAAATTGATTAATTTTAAGCTGGTAAATATGTAATTCAATTATGCTATTCTTGATCAACCGTCAATATAGATGAAACTTTCATAAACGTCATCTTGTCAACAATAAATAATACTTCAATTCTTGCTACGCCCAATATTGTTCAGCCTAAGTGTATTGAGTGATAGTTTGCATTCCCAGACTAACTTTGACCGTGGTTTAGGAATGCAAACTGTCACTGAATGGCCTCGGGCTGAACAATAAAGATCGTGTACATCAAAGTATTCTCTATATTGGTTGAGCAGGTTCAACTGAATGGCACATTGTGAGCCTAGAATAAAGCAGAAGCTATTCGTTAGGGAAAATAAATGAGAAATGGAAATAAAGGCTGCTTGCAAAATGGCGAATACGGAGGTATCGTTGAACTATTTTTTTGGGCTGGAAATTCTGACCCGAGGAGCTGGTTTAAAACAGTCATAACCATCATACGAAAAGAGCTGACAAAATTTCATGATAGACTGGATATCTTAATTGATTTCGTTTGCACACTAAATCAGTTCGTCAATTTTGAAGTAATTGATACTGGAATTTTTTCCTATTTTTCTCAATTCTTCTAAAATTGCTCACCCAGTCGATTTGAAATTCACTTATTCAATGTGTCTTCGATGCGCAAAATTTCATGTCATGTTCGTATGATTACATAAATTCCAGAAAAATAATTCATTACCAAAAAATATGTCCATCTCTTCGAAATTCACTATAGTTTTTGATTTCTTTTGAACAATGTTCTTGGTCCCCCTATCTCAGCTTGTTGAATGACAATTTTTCTGTGTAAAATCTTCACTATCTTATGTATTAATTGAATGAAAGCATTAAACCATGATAGAAATTTCTTCAATTCTTGCTACGTCCAATATTGTTCAGCCCAAGTGTATTGAGTGATGTTTTGCATTCCTAGACTAGCTTTGACCGTGCAGAATATATTCGTCAGGGAAAATGAATGAGAAATAGAAATAAAGGGGAGTTGCAAAATGGCGAATGAAGGGATATCATTGAACTATTTTTGGGGCTGGAAATTCTGACCCGGGGAGCTGGTCTAAAACTAAAGAGTCAAAACCATCATACAAAAAGAGCTGACAAAAGGTCATGATAGACTGAATATCTCATTGGATTTCGTTTACAGAATAAATCAAGTTATTGTTACTGGAATTTTTTCTTGTGTTTCTCCTTATATCTAAAATGGCTCATCCAGTCGACTTGAAATTCAGTTATTCAGTGTGAATTAAAAATGCTTCGAAGAGCGCAAAATTTCATGTAAATCGTATGATTGATTACATGAATTCTAAAAAAATAATTCAGTACCAAAAAAATATTTCCATATCTTCGAAACTCACTATAGTTTTTGATCCCTTTTAACCGATGTTCTTGGTCTCCTATCTCAGATTGTTGAATGACGATTTTTTTGTGTGAAATCTTCACTATCTTAGGTCTCACTTGAATGAAAGCATTTACTTTGCATTCCCAGACTAACTTAGACCGTGGTTTAGGAATGTAAACTGTCAATAAATGGCCTCAGGCTGAACGATGAAGATCGTCCATATCATAGTATTCTCTACAGGGTGTTTCATCATAAACTGGACAAACATATATTTTCGTTTATGATAAAAACCCTGTATATTGGTTGATCAGGTTCAACTGAATGGCACATTGCAAGCTTAAAAGCAAGCAGAATCTATTCGTTAGGGGAAATGAATGAGTAATAGAATTAAAAAAGTTGCAAAATGGCGAATGCGACGCACCAGTGAAATATTTTTTGGGCTGAAAATTCTGGCTCAAGGAGCTGGTTTAAAACTAAATAGTCATAACCATCATACGGAAAGAGCTAAAAAATAATGATAGACTGAATGTCTTATTGCAGAATAAATCAGTTCATTAATTTTGGAGTTGTTAATGGAATTTTTTCCTATTTCTCTCAGTTCTTCTAAAATTGCTCACCCAGTCGATTTGAAATTCACTTATTCAATGTGTCTTCGATGCGCAAAATTTCATGTCATGTTCGTATGATTACATGAATTACAGAAAAATAATTCATTACCAAAAAATATGTCCCTCTCTTCGAAACTCACTATGGTTTTTGATTTCTTTTGAACAATGTTCTTGGTCCCCCTATCTCAGCTTGTTGAATGACAATTTTTTTGTGTAAAATCTTCACTATCTTATGTATTAATTGAATGAAAGCATTAAACCATGATAAAAATTTCTTCAATTCTTGCTACGTCCAATATTGTTCAGCCCAAGTGTATTTAGTGATGTTTTGCATTCCTAGACTAGCTTTGACCGTGCAGAATATATTCGTCAAGGAAAATGAATGAGAAATAGAAATAAAGGGGAGTTGCAAAATGGCGAATGCGAGGATATCATTGAACTATTTTTGGGGCTGGAAATTCTGACCCGGGAGCTGGTCTAAAACTAAAGAGTCAAAACCATCATACAAAAAGAGCTGACAAAATGTCATGATAGACTGAATATCTCATTGGATTTCGTTTACAGAATAAATCAAGTTATTGTTACTGGAATTTTTTCTTATGTTTCTCCTTATATCTAAAATGGCTCATCCAGTCGACTTGAAATTCAGTTATTCAGTGTGAATTAAAAATGCTTCGAAGAGCGCAAAATTTTATATGAATCGTATAATTGATTACATGAATTCTGAAACAAAATTCAGTTCCCAAAAATATTTCCATATCTTCGAACTCACTATAGTTTTTGATCCCTTTTAACCGATGTTCTTGGTCTCCTATCTCAGATTGTTGAATGACGATTTTTTTCGTGTGAAATCTTCACTATCTTAGGTCTCACTTGAATGAAAGCATTCAGTTTGCATTCCAGACGAACTTAGACCGTGGTTTAGGAATGTAAACTGTCAATAAATGGCCTCAGGCTGAACAATAAAAATCGTCCATATCATAGTATTCTCTACAGGGTGTTTCATCATAAACTGGACAAACATATATTTTCGTTTATGATGAAAAAAACCCTGTATATTGTTGATCAGTTCAACTGAATGGCACATTGCAAGCTTAAAAGCAAGCAGAATCTATTCGTTAGGGGAAATGAATGAGTAATAGAATTAAAAAAGTTGCAAAATGGCGAATGCGACGCACCAGTGAAATACCTATTTTTTGGGCTGAAAATTCTGGCTCAAGGAGCTGGTTTAAAACTAAATAGTCATAACCATCATACGAAAAGAGCTAAAAAAAAATGATAGTCTTATTTGATTTCGTTTGCAGAATAAATCAGTTCATTAATTTTGGAGTTGTTAATGGAATTTTTTCCTATGTTTCTCAATATTTCGAAATGGCTCATCCAGTCGATTTGGAATTCAGTTATTCGGTGTGAATTAGAAATGCTTCGAAGAAAGGCAAAATTTCATGTGAATTGTATGATTACATGAATTCTAGAAAAATAATTCATCACCAAAAAAATATTTTCATATCTTTGAAACTCGTTATAGTTTTTGATCCCTTTTAACCAATGTCCTTGGCACCTATCTCAGCTTGTTTATGACATATTTTTCGTTTGAAATCTTCACTATCTTAGGTATCACTTGAATGAAAGCATTAAACCATGATAGAAATTTCTTAAATTCTTGCTACATTCAATTTGTTCAGCCCGAGTGTATTGAGTGATAGTTTGCATTCCCAGACTAACTTTGACCTTGGTTTAGGAATGCAAACTGTCACTGAATGGCCTCGGGCTGAACAATAAAGATCGTGTACATCAAAGTATTCTCTATTTGGTGAGCAGGTTCAACTAATGGCACCTTGCAAGCCTAGATAAAGCAAAAGCTATTCGTTATAGTCCGAGAGCTGGCACGAATTTTTGGTAGGTATTTGAGGCAAGCTGAAAACTTGTCAGATGCCTCTCCTATTATATCCCAACTCGCGAATGCAGATCTGCTGGTGAGTAGCGGGGCTAAATCAACCCCTACATTTTTATGGCCTGGCAGGTAGAAAGCCCTACCGAAATGATCTGTCTTTTTGGAAATCTTATTTTTTAGTTATAAGTAACACTCCATTAAAATTTCAAGCTGCCAAATAATTTAATCGGGGTTTTAACATTGCGTGCAAAATTTTGCAAAAAATTATAAAAAATGTTTTTGAGGCAGATTGAAATTTTAATGGAGTGTTACTTATAACTAAAAAATAAGATTCCCAAAAGACAGATCATTTCGATAGGGCTTTCTACCTGCCAGGCCATTAAAAATGTAGGGGTTGATTTAGCCCCGCTACTCACCAGCCAGATCTGCAATCCCGAGTTGGGATATAATAGGAGAGGTATCTGACAAGTTTTCAGCTTGCCTCAAATACCTACCAAAAAATTCGTGCCATCTCTCCTACTATTAGGGAAAATAAATGAGAAATAGAAAAAAGCAGAGTTGCAAAATGGCGAATGCGAAGATATCATTGAAATAATTTTTGGACTGGAAGTTTTAGCCCGAGGAGCTGGTCTAAAATAGTGATAACTATCATACAAAATGATCAGTTCGTTGATTTTGAAGTTATTGTTACGGGAATTGTTTCCTATGTTTCTCAATATTTCTAATATGGCTCATCCAGTCGATTTGAAATTCAGTTATTCGGTGTGAATTTGAAATGCTATTTCCATATCTTCGAAACTCGCTATAGTTTTTGGCCCTTTTAACCAATGTTCTTGGTCCCCTATCTCAGATTGTAGAATAACAATTTTTTTGTGTAAAATCTTCACTATCTTAGGTATCACTCAAATGAAAACATTAAACCATGATGATGAAATTTCTTCAATTCTTGCTACGTCCAATATTGTTCAGCCCAAGTGTATTGAGTGATAGTTTGCATACCTAGACTAACTCTGACTGTGGTTCAGGAATGCAAACTGTCACTAAATGGCCTCGGTGTGAACAATAAAGATCGCGTATATCAAAATATTCTGAATAAAGTTAAAACAGAGAATAATATTAATCGACCAACCAATATTAAACTCATACTTCGGAGCTAATTTCGTCCTCGTTCGAGACAAAATTCAAGGAAGTGGTATCAATCAGGGCACCTATGGATGGCCATTTTGTCCTTATTAGGACTCACCAGCACAGGATAGCTCTGAATGATGCAAGGTATTTCTTGGAACTTACAGCGAAATGGCATCTTGTTTAAGATATTACATATACCGAAAACGCCATCTCTTGTTCCATACGAAAACCTTCTTCCATAGCATGAACCTCGAACGAAGTAGCGAAATGTTTACCTTTTGTTGCATCGACTGAAGCGTTCTTGCATATCACAAAATTTTCCGTCTTCAGTCCACAACGCGGTGCGCTCGGGTAACGTCAGGTGACACTGTAGTAGTAAATAATAGAACATGTTTAACCCGTAACATCGCCATGAATATCAATAAAGTGAAAGCAGAGAATAATATTAATATACTCCGTTCACGAAAGGTTGAGCACATAGTAGGCGTTTCTTTATTTATCTGAAGTTGGCAGTACTTACTGTCATAACGTAAAATAAATTCAATGTTGCCGAATGTACCCGGCCTCGTCCGACGAGCTTACGAGTTATCAGACAACTCTATGCAATATTGACAACATTGCGTATCAATCTGACAAGAAAATAAACATCATAACCTAAAATTTTAATATACACAGTGGAATATGTCAAATTATCATGGCCAACCGACGGCTCAACCTTTCGTGAACGGACTATAGATAGAAATCAACCAATATTTAACTCATACTTCGGAGCTAATTTATTAATATGTATTGATATTCATGGCGATGTTACGCGTTAAACATTTTCTATTACAAAGTATTCTCTATATTGGTTGATCAGGTTCAACTGAAAAGCACATTGCAAGCTTAGAATCAAGAAGAATCTATTCTTTAGAGAAAATGAATGAGAAATAGGAATAAAGGCTAGTTGCAAAATGGCGAATGCGAAGGTATCATTGAAATATTTCTTGGGCGGAAAATTCTGACCTGGGCAGCTGTTCTAGAACTAAATAGTCATAACCATTATCCGGAAAGAGCTGAAAAAAATTCATGATAGACTGAATATCTTATTGGATTTCGTTTGCAGAATAAATCAGTTCGTTAATTTTGAAGTTATTATTACTGGATTTTTTTCCGATTCGGTGTGAATAAGAAATTGTTTGAAATTGGCGCTTCGCAAATGAGCCCCCACCCCTTTCCTTGGTTCAGAATTCGTACGATGTCAGATGCATAGAACTCCTAGACAGAACAGTACTTGACTTCCAATACTTGACAGATCAATAACCGAACTTCAGACCGATATGTTAGCGTTAAATATCTTTTTAGTAGTATGTACAGTTGTAGTCGATTATAAATTCGAATAATTTAAGTAATCGTTGAGCTCTGCGGTATTGTGTAGTGTATTGTAATCCGACGAAAGGTAATCTGAATGTGTATTCTCGTTTTCCTATAGTAATTTCCGACTTAAACTCTCCACGTTCAACGTGGGTACTCTGTTCTTTTTATATTATCGATTAGAAATGACCATCGGTATCTTAATTGTGTTCAGAGGTTATATAGACCTCTTCTAAGGTGAATACGTATATATTTCAGAATATATGTTTGTTCAACGAACATTGCTCGGCTTGGTTCATTGTTTAGGTCATATTGTTTCCATTTGAAGCTTTTCGTCGGGTTCCAATCACTCACTTCGATTTAGTTCTTATTTATGTTGCCCGCGTATTATTGGTTTGGTCAATTTATATGGTTTGAAGTCATTTTAGATTAATTTAGATTTGCTTTTCACTTTAGACCTCTTATAGACCGGAGGGTGTATGTTGATTTATACTCATTTCATAATGCCACTGCATGAATTCATTTCATAGAATTGTCGTCTCATTAGAATGCTCTTGTTAGTCAATATTGTTACAATGTCTCTTGATTCTCGTTTTGTAATAAATAATGTGAAGTGTTATGTCTTTCCATGTCAACTATCTTGAACCACCCTCATTTAAAAATCACAATTGTGAATTACAAAATCTGAACACCCAATTCTGAACAGAAATGCTTCGAAGAGCGCAAAATTTCATGTAAATCGTATGATTACATGAATTCTAGAAAAATAATTAATTACCAAAAAAATATTTCCATATCTTCGGAACTTATTATAGTTTTCGGTCCCTTTTTAACAATGTTCTTAGTCCCCCTATCTCAGCTTGTTAAATGATATTTTTTTGTGTAAAATCTTGACTATCTTAGATATCACTTGAATGAAAGCATTAAACCAGCAGAAAAAACTAGTCCAGGTTTTAAGTTAATCAGTTTTCAGCAAATAACGAGTGGTAATATTAGCAATATTTCGTGCAAAATGCCGGCACATCCAGTTTTTCAAATTTACCGGCAAGATAAAAGCCTCCGGAATGATTTTGTGACATCGCAGATAATCGTGGCATTCCTTCTCTGGAATATTCCGATGATAGAAGATAGTGGGAAACTTCTGAGTTCCACTGTATGTTTCCACGTAAAAAATTATGGAAGATGTTCCATGTACATCTCTTCAATATTAAAACCTTATCCAATACACTGTAACGCTTACGAGTTATCTGGATCGAAGCCAGAGTTCTTAGAGTTTCCCGATTTATCTCCAACTTGCTTTTACCAGCGCCTTCGCTTGCCCGCTCTTCATTGACACGGTCAGCATATTTCTTCATTATTTCGAATAAACTTCATTGAGCCCTCATATCGATGCAGATACACGTCATTTTCTTGAAATGTAAGGGAGTAACTTTTTAGATAGATAGATGGATAGATAAATCTTCTTTATTTAAGATCTTACAAATATCTTTCATGAGAAACGAAATTACTTAAACAATATTACGGCAGATTATTGCTATTATTGCAGACTATTGCTGAAATATTCATACAGACTGTATGGTTCCAATCGAACCAGCATTCTCCCAACTAATTTCTTGAAATTTTCCAAATGATAACATCTCCTAATATTATCAGGCAGCTTATTATATAATTTGGTACACATACAGGGTTTTTCCTTTTAAGTTGGCCTATAAGACGTGTTTGGAGAACTACTGAATATTTCGTTCTGAAATTTTAGGAGGAGCCTTGAGGATGAAGGAACTCTTCGCCTAAAATATTTTCTGCAATGTCTGTTTGGAAATGCAATATCTCGATCATTTTCTATGCGAACGGAACCAAACTCAGCAGTCTCATAGTAAAGAATGCATTCATGAGGTGCATTCATTATTTTGATGCATCGTAAGGTTTTTCGAATATTTTGCTCCGACAATGTGGAACTTTAAATTGAAATATTTTGAGATTTTCAAATGGCAACCCAGTATTTATTTCACAGCATTCGATTTCAAATAAAAAATGAATGGTAGTCTTTTTTTACACTTATTATTTATTTTGGATAATTTTCGCATGAGATGAAAAATACTGAAATTCTTCAGTATTTATAGTCATGTTCTATGGACATAATGCTGTGTGATTATAAATTGAATTATCGCAATGAATCCCATTGTTGAGGTCATGAGCATGGGGCCAGTATTACAGAAAGCCTAAACAGTTTTCGGAATTTATTTCCAGTCATTCTTGCTAAATGTGAATAACGATTATAAGAGGTCCTACAGGTCCTTTCGAATAATTGTTTGGCTTTCCCCGTGAATTGTGAAACAAACCAAATCGTGTTTGAATAATATGGGTAAACTTTTTTCTATGACATCTGTGATCATCAAACACTTTTTATGAAATCAACCATAGAATCTACTTCAATAATTTACCCTATAATCATAGAACCACTTCATCGTTAACAGGACCATAGATCATGACTATAAATACTGAAAAATTTCAGTAATTTTGATCTCATTCGAAAACTATCCAGAATAAATATTCAGTGCAAAAAAGACTGCCATTCATTTTTTATTTCGAATCGAATGCTGTAATATAAATATGGGGTTGCCATTCGAAAATCCCGAAATATGTCAATCTTGAGCAATATCTTTGATAAACTTTGTATCGAAATACTGAATATACCATATGAATGCATGGATTCTCTACTATGAGACTGCTGAGTTTGGTTCCATTCGCATAAAAAATAATCGAGATATTGCATTTCCAAACTGGCAATGCAAATGTCGAAAATTTCAAGAATTTGTGCATATCTTGGCCACAGTGCATAGCAGAGAATTTTTTTTAGTGGGTTATACTACAAATGTGGTATTGAATAGATGCATGAATGTAAATATAAGTAGTATATAGGTAGTTCCATTTGAAATAAGAAAGTAGATATGTGTTTGAGATAGACGTGGCAACACTGTCGACATGAATTTTAGACGAAGAGTTCCGTCAGCCTGAAGGCTTCACCTTAAATTCCAGAACGCAATATTCACCAGTTCTCCTAAAACGTCTAATAGGCCAACTTAAAAGGAAAACAATATATAGTGTAAATTTCTAGTATTATATCTACGCTCTCTGTTTATATAAAACATTTCGCCATTATTGAGAACGAAAAGCGAACATTCATAAATGTATAAACCAGAGATAGTCAACAGGTTCATATGGCGAAATTTTCCTCTACAAGATTCTTCATAGTTTGATTTAAAAATACGTCTCAAAAATTTTTTTTCCACGAATACTGAGTTAATCTTGATATTTCGACCCCAGAAAAAGATTCCATACCTCAAAATCGACTCAAAATTAGCATAATTATATATTCCTACCTGAGATAAACAAGTTTAGAAGATACGGACTAACTTGAGATATGATTTAAAAACTTAAGGCAAGATGAGATTCTCTTGAAATTTTAATCAGTTGACAAAAATATGTAGGTACCTATGTAGTATGTCAAACAATTTTATATCAGTGTGCAGAAATCTATTCGTCTAACTTAATCTTGAATTATTCGCACTGTAAACATCTGGAGAATTGGGGAATAAAAAAGGCTTGGTTAGAAGTACTGGTGAATTTCCCGTGTTTGAGTTTAGACTGTTGATCTGTTGAGTGCCAATCAGGGATTGGTTCAAGTCAGAACTAAATTTTTTGTTTAAGGCTTTGAGTGAAAACGAGATAACTGCAATTACGTCTTGCTTGAGTGGTTGGAAGTTTCGAAAGGTCCAAGGGTTGTTCGTAAGATAATCTGTATCTTTCGTTTGGTATTGTTGTCGCTGTTCTTTCGATAGATTTCAACATCTTATAATTCGTTTAAATCTCGCAAAATCAGTAACCTCATACGTTCTCCATTTAGGTTTTCTATTTCAATCACAAAGGATATGTGTGCACTTAGTTTATTTCACTCAGATCAATAAAACATTTTATTGATCTGAGTTATCTCACCCACTGTTATCTAGCAATCTCACGATATTATACAGGGTGTTTCATCATAAACTGGACGAACATATATTTTCGTGTAGAGGACATCGGGAGAATCATTTTTGCCTTATACAATATATCCCGTTTTCGAAGCATAAGCGAGAAAACAGGGTGTCAAATGTCATTTTTGAGCAAGATTCTTATGAGTGTGATCAGTTATGTATAACACTAGGTGTAACGGTTTTTGGTCAAATCTCAGTATTTTTGGGTCCTCTATTCAGAAGATTTGACGAACTCCGAAAAAAAAACACAAAATGGCGGAAGACCTGCAATGTTCCAAATTTTTTTTTGCGGTTGTCAAATGACTTTTATTTTCTTAATGAACACAATTTTCTGAGGATTTCTGTGAAAAAACTTTTTCAAGAATTGAACACAAATTTTTTTTTACATGTCAACAGCGATGAAAAAATTTCAGTCGAAATGGACGAAATTTTGTACAATTGTACTTCTTGAATTATCAATCACGAATATGAAAACGGAATTGTAAAATATCGAACGGTTTCGGTACTACACAGGCATTCAATGTTTCGTTTAGAGTTTAGACCTCTGAAATAATGAAAAAAATTGTTTTGGATTCTAGAATCAAAATAATTAAATAAAGGGCATGTCCAAAATTCTAGATGAATTTATACAAAAAAAATCAGTGAAACTTAGTTGGGACTCGAACCGAGGTAGGTATTAAATAGGGAAATGGCACTTTTCTAAGGATATTAATATTCGTTGCCAGGCAACGGTAGTTCGTAGTTCATAGAGTTGGACTGGTATTTGGATTTCAGTGAATATAATTTAGCCAGTGGTCAAACTCTCTGAACTACGAACTACCGTTGCCTGGCAACGAATATTAATATCCTTAGAACAGTGCCATTTCCTATTTAATACCTACCTCGGTTCGAGTCCCAACTAAGTTTCACTGATTTTTTTTGTATAAATTCATCTAGAATGTTAGGACATGCCAATGATTCAATTATTTTGATTCTAGGACCCAAAACAATTTTTTTATTATTTCAACGAAACATTTGAATGCCTGTAGTAACAAAACCGTTCGATATTTTACAATTCCGTTTTCATATTCGTGATTGATAATTCAAGAAGTACAATTGTACAAATTTCATCCATTTCGAGTGAAATTTTTTCATCGCTGTAGATGTAAAAAAAAGGACCCCGCCACATTTTGTATGAGAATTGGCTCCCGGTGGATTTGGCTGAAAATTGATATGATGTTCTACTAATTCTCTGATCAAATGTCTCCCCAGTCACGAAGCTGAAAAAAAGGCATACTTCTAGGAGTTTTTACCAATTTTTTGTATCCATTATGGCTTACGTATTACCGTTCACCAGAAATGTTTGAGAATATTTCATGATTATTGAAAGCAGATTCTGTCAATTCGAAATATTTCCAAACATTTCTGTGTGAACGGTAATACGTAAGCCATATGGATACAAAAAATCGCTAAAAAACTCCTAGAAGTATGAATTTTTCAGCTTCGTGACTGTGGAGACATTTGATCAGAAGGATTAGTAGAACATCATATCAAATTTTCAGCCAAATCCACCGGAGCCAATTCCCATAAGATAATGGAATAATGGATACAAAAAATCGTTAAAAACTCCTAGAAGTATGATTTTTCATCTTCGTGACTGTGGAGACATTTGATCAGAAGGATTAGTAGAATATCATATCAAATTTTCAGCCAAATCCACCGGGAGCCAATTTCCATACAAAATATGCGGGGTCCTTTGTGTTCGATTTTTTAAAAAGTTTTTTTCACAGAAATCTTTAGAAAATGTGTTCATTAAGAAAATAAAGTCAATTTGACAACCGCAAAAAAAAATTTGGAACATTGCTGGTCTTCCGCCATTTTGTGATTTTTTCGGAGTTCGTCAACTGTTCTGAATAGAGGACCAAAAATACTGAGATTTGACCCAAAACCGTTACACCAAGGTGTTATACTTAATTGATCACAATCATAAGAATCTTGCTCAAAAATGATGTTTGACACCCTGTATCTCGCTTATGCTTCGAAAACGGGATATATTATATAAGGCAAAAATTATTCCCCGATGTCCTATACACGAAAATATATATTTGTCCAGTTTATGATGAAACACCCTGTATATTTTATGTATTTATATATTATTTTAGTGAATATTCCTTTTGTAGCGATGATGAAAAATGTAATTAAACATCATTTACAATTCCTGTTTTCATCAATAGACCTAGAGGTCTAACAAATTGAAACCGACCAGTTTCAATTTTTATTCAGACAGTAGATAAAACATATTTTCATTTTAATAAACTTGTTGTGATATCTGCTCATTAGAATCCGAATAATCCCAGTTAAACTCGAATTGAGTATAGTTGAACGTTGTTTAGAATGAATGAAAATTCATGCGTTTAACAGTAACGCAGGCATAATATAAATAATGAAAGCGGAGAATAGTATTAATCGATATAAAATCAACCAATATTAAACCCACACTTCGGAACTAATCCCGTCAACGAACAAAGAACATGCATAGTGGTAATATCAAACAGAGCATCCATAGATAGCTATTTCGCCCTATTTGGGGCTCATCAGTATGGAGGAGCTCCGTTTGAAAGGCATTCTAGGTTCCCTTACTTGGAAGAAATGTTGCCAGTTCTGAGAATAACAGAAACAAGACGCCATCTCTTGGGATCCTTACGAACACCTACCTCCAATGCATGAACTTTGAAACGAAGTCGCGAGATGTTTATCCGTTTTTCATACGAACTGGTGGCAGTCCAACTTTGTGGATTTTTACCTTCAGTCGATGAAGTGGAAACGCTCGTTTCTTCGTCGTAAACCAGACGTGGTGATAATAATAATGAATGAAAATTCATGCGTTTAACAGTAACGCAGGCATAATATAAATAATGAAAGCGGAGAATAGTATTAATCGATATAAAATCAACCAATATTAAACCCACACTTCGGAACTAATCCCGTCAACGAACAAAGAACATGCATAGTGGTAATATCAAACAGAGCATCCATAGATAGCTATTTCGCCCTATTTGGGGATCATCAGTATGGAGGAGCTCCGTTTGAAAGGCATTCTAGGTTCCCTTACTTGAAGAAATGTTGCCCAGTTCTAGAAATAACAGAACAAGACGCCATCTCTTGGGATCCTTACGAACACCTACCTCCAATGCATGAACGTTGAACGAAGTCGCGAGATGTTTATCCGTTTTTCATACGAACTGGTGGCAGTCCAACTTTGTGGATTTTTACCTTCAGTCGATGAAGTGGAAACGCTCGTTTCTTCTTTGTTCGTTGACGGGATTAGTTCCGAAGTGGGGTTAATATTGGTTGATTTTATATAGATTAATACTATTCTCCGCTTTCATTATTTATGTTGTTTAGAATGTCTGCCCCCATCCCCAATACGTCGCAACATGGACGCAAAAATGGCTACCATTTCATAACCCCCTCATTAAAGAACCCTGACTTTTTCGGCATTTCTCTGAAAACATCCTTGTCGCGGCATAATTGGCCTGGCAAGTTTCTTAATTGTCACCCTGTATGAGTAGAATAAGATTCATATTTCACGGAATATTCAAAATTCCATTATTGTTTCCTCTACATCCACAATCGTGTAAAAGCTTTCGACTTCATATCAGTGCACTTCAAGTTGAAGGATGGTGGTGAAATAACGAAAAAAGAAATACGAAAGCCGTTTGTCAGTTTTAATAGTATTTCATTGGCATTTCTCAACGAAGATGTATGATTTATGCTTGTTACTCGAAATAAGTGTTCAGTATATTTCCTCCATTAGAATGATATATTTCCTTCAATATGTTTCAATGTTCGACGTGACTTTCAACTTGTATTTCGCGAATGATAAATTAACTCAATAGTGCTCTATTTAGGAAAGGAATTCTGACTGCCGTTTTTAATTATCTTAAAAACAATACCTACAGATTTGTTTTGAGCTGACAGTGATTTAAAGGGCTCCATCGAAGTCTCTAGTGAAAAATCCGAGGTCGATGCAATATGATTCCAGGACGCCAGTACTCCTTTGGAAGGAGCTGGGACTTTTCAGCCAATACAAGCACAACAAATGATTCTCAATTATCAAGTTTTTTGAATATTTTCAAAACTAAGAATCCGATATTATATTAAGGTGCTCAATGATGATTTGGAAGCTGGTGCGAAATTTCCTGAGGATTTCTTGAATAGGAAATTATTTTATGATGGAATAACAGACTTTTCAGGATACATGTGTGGTTTGAAGATCTCGGTTTAATTTGTAAACGGATCGAATTGGTCAAGTGGTTTCCGAATTAATACATTAATTAATCCCACCATTTCCAACAAGACCTTAAGAATCTGGCCCAATAAAGATTCAAGTTGGTTCATTCATTCTGTTACCGTCAATCTGCAGAGCGTAAAGTAACAATGTTTGCGGAGCCTCTCAATAATATCGGACAACTCTGTCGATGAAACGCGAGCAAACTATAAATATATCTATAAAAGAAAGTTAACATCACTGCTTACAACTACTGAACCATATAGTATTGGAGAATTTATGAATATCTCGATTTAATTGTTTCTGATACGTTTGCTAAAATTTTTTCCTGTTATTTTACTATAGGTATTATATTAGTATATGTGTATATTGTTGACACTATTTCTCAAGATGTAAATGCATTCTGAGTGAAATAAAGATTGTTATTATTATTATTATTATTAACCGAGGCAAATTCAATAGTTTTGGTACCTTAATACCACCCTTGGCTCAAAATTAGAAACTCGCCTACATTTCGGCAAAACTATTCCATGATGATCTATTGGTAACTGGGATGCGAAAACGTATTAATATGATGGAACATAGATTATTAGATTTCATTAACTTATAATAGAGTTTCTTGCAATTGACCATCAGTACCTAAGTTGGTACTCTATTTTCCGGAGCACTTTCAAAAACTTCGTAATCCGTGCTCAAAAAAGAACCATTCATCAACTCAGAGAGGCAGGCAAGATGGCATACAATCTTTTGAAAATCGATATCTCTTATGAGGAAAAAAATAGAGCACAGCATTAGTTGAATCTCTAGTCAATCAAGTTAGCTATCAATTTTTGAAGAAAGATATGAATAAAAAAAATTATAGACAAAAAAAATCGCGATAATCTGTAACATCCGAAAAACCATTTTGCCTCACAGTGTCGGGCAAGATGGCATATCATATAATATGATATATTTTGTAGTGAAAAAAACAAAATTCCAATAAATAACATATCATTCAAGAAATAGAAATTTATTTATATTCATATAAACAAAAAAAATCATATTCATATAAATAAAAAAAGGTACATTGAATGTTTTACTAGCAAGGGCCTATCCCATTTGTTTTTTTCTTACTGCTTCCAAAGCTCTTAACATATTATTCTCATCCCACTCTCCTCTGTTGGTTTTCCTTCGATAATTGAAGACCATCTGAAAAAATATTTTATTGTTAATAAAAAGTACCATGCCATTTTACCCAGCCTCTATGTATGTCAACTTGCCCTAACCACGTGTCAAAAAAACGAATATTAAATCAACGTTTTGTGACATCTTTTTGTCTAGGTAAATACATGAAAAGGATCACAATAAAGGTACAATTCTACTAGGATATAAAAAAGTTAGTGAAATAATCTGTACTTACAGTAATATAGACGAAAAGAGAGAGCTTACGTCGAAATAATACACGTTCATACCACTTTTTCACGACTAAGTCATCAACTACCGTAACGGATCCCTTGAAACAACGATCGTACACTGTTGCCAACTAATTCGAACATTTGAACTGAGTTCTAGGATTCCACTCGCAGTGGATTCTTCAGTAAATATGGTATGCCATTTGGCCCTTACTATGCCATCTTGCCTGCCTTTCCCCTAGACATAATTCATTGATTAGTTACGTCCATGATTTTGTATTCAATTAAACTTTTCATAAGAATTAAGAGTAGAGTTTATTCGAATTAGTTTATTCGCCTGCCAAAACCTTGGCAGGGTATCAACTCTTGCAAAGTAAAAACCACTCCAAATTCTAGTAAAAAGTTTTTTTGAATGGATACCATTTCTCAATCAAAATCGTAGTTTGTTCTCACATCTCGAAAACAAGACAGAACTTTCTTCATTCAATCCATCTCCCCCCCATTACAATGCTAAATTTGTATACGGCGAAAAATATTCAGCGACAACACTCTGAATCACTTTGAAATTGAAATTGATTTATACATTAATTAATTCCACCATTTCCAACAAGACCTTGAGAATCTCGTCCCGTAAAGATTCAAGTTGGTCCATTCATTCTATTACCGTCAATCTGCAAAGCGTAAAGTAAAAAAATGTTTTCAGAGCCTCTCAATAATACCAACAACCCTATCGATGCAACGCGAGCAAACTGAGGCAAATTCAATAGTTTTGGTACCTTAACACCACTCTTGACTCAAAATTAGAAATTCACCGACAATTAGGGTAAACTATTGCATGATGAGTACCCGAGGAGCAAAAACGTATTGGATTCGATGGAACATAGATTATAAGATTCCATTAAATTATAATGGAGTTTCTTGCAATTGACCATCTACCTGGGTACTCCATTTTCCGGAGCTTTGTAATCCGTGCTCAAAAGAGAACCACTCATCAACTCTCGAATAATAGACAGAATTCGTTGGTTAGTAACGTCTATGATTTTGTATTCAATTGAACTTTTCATACGAATATAGAGTAGAGTTTATTTCGAATTAGTTTATACATTGCCAATGTTAAAATCCTTTGATGATTTTTCAAGGCTAAAATAGGTACAATAACATCAATAGAATGAAGAGTTGTAGAGAAAGATCTGCCACCCTCTTCGTATTCAAATTATATAAAAATTTCTTCATAAATGAAAAAATAATAACTTATGTTCTCCATCGACCTCTAAATAAAAGCTCAGTTAAAGAAGTTGATCAATAAATTCCCATTTCAAAGGATGTTTTCTCCTATTTCGATGAATGATTGTCATGGGTAACCGAACATCAGAAGCAATAGACGGAAATATCATGTAATCAACTGGTTTATTAATCTAGCGATTATCTCGAACTATTAACATGCTTGCTGCGCTCGTATTTTAAAATATGTCGGCCATTAATCGCTGCCATTAATAAGTAAGTTCATTAGATATCATTATTACTTATGACGAAATTTGACATCAAAATGAGAAAACGAGATGAGTGGCAGATCCTTCTCTTCAGCTGTTCATTTTATCAATGTTATTGTACCTATTTAAGCCTTGAAAAAAATCACGAAGGATTCGAAACCTTGGCAGAGTAACAATGCGCAAAAAAATTAACGCACATTCTGAAAATCTCAATTTTAATGAAAGTTAACTCAACATTAACTTTATAACCTAATTTTATGTTCTCTTCGGGAAGGTTTTGAACGAAACAAGACCACTAAATGGAAGAAAATTCAGGATTTCACCGAATCTTATGTGAAAGAGAGAAATTAACAATTTTCAAAACACTGGAATTGGTATTTCCAAAAAATGTTCTGATCTAATCCTTCCCAGGTTTCTCTGATTTGGATTCCTAAGTCATTAAGAGTAGCTGGATGTTTTTCTGAACTTCTCAGCCTTCTGTTGAGGTTGTCCCAAACCTGATCAATCGGATTGAGATCTGGACTTCTTGCTGGCCATTCCATTCGAGAGACTTCAACCTCTTCAAGGTACTCCTGAGCGATGCACGCATGAAATTTTCACCAATGTATGGGCACTACATGCTCTTCAAGAATATTCCTTATATACCTATCAGCATTCATAGCTCCATTATCAACGACCACTAGGTCTGTGCGAGCAGTCAAAGATATTCCACCCCATACCATAATCGATCCTCCCCCGAAACCAGTAGTATTCAGGAAATTGCACTGAGCATATCTTTCATGTGGACGTCTGTATACAAGGGAACGTCGTTCACAATGGTAGAGGCAGAATCTAGACTCATCTGTGAAGAGAACTCCTTCCCAATCATCCTCTTTCCAATGGATATGCTCTCGCAAAATCCAAACGCGCCCTTCCATGGGCTGGGGTAAGATCTGGGTCTCTTGCCGCGACACGAGGCCTTAAATCATATGAATGATTGTCATAGGCAACCGAACATAATGTACTCAGAAGCAATAATAGACGAAAAAATCGTGAAATCAACTGGTTCATATTCTAACGATTATCCAGAACTATTGACATGCTTGCTGCGCACGCATTTCAAAATATCTCGGCCATTAATCGATGCCATTAATAAGTAAGTTCATTAGATATCATGATTATTTATGACGAAATTTGACATCAATAATAAGAATACGAGATGAGTAGCAAATCCTCTTCTTCAGTTGTTCATTTCATCAATGTTATTGTACCTATTTTAGCCTTGAAAAGAATCACAAATGATTCAAAACCTTGGCAGAATATCAACTATTTAAAAGTAGAAACCACTACAAATTGTATTGAGTAAAAAGTTTCATTGAATATATACAATTTTTCAATCAAAATCGTAGTTTGTTCTCACATTTCGAAAACAGGACAGAACTTTTATCATTCAATCCATTTCCCCCACAACACAACGATAAATTTGCATGAAAATCTTCACCCAACTGGATGAAATCGCAATGAAATTCAGCGGCGAAGAACAAATTTCAAGTCGAAAGTATACGATGAAAAATATTCAGCGAAAACTCTCTGAATCACTTTGAAATTAATATTTTATTAATACATCAATTATTAATCTCACCATTTCCAACAAGACCTTATGAATCTGATCCCGTAAATATTTAAGTTGGTTTATTCATTATTTTCCCGTCTTTGCACCATAATATCTGAACGATGCAACGCGAGAGCACTGAAGCAACTCCTATAGATTTGAGCGTTTATTACCACTCTTGGCTCAAAATTAGAAACTCATCTACTTCTAGGCAAATACATTCAGAAACAAAAGCGCGAAAACGGTTTTAATTTGATGAAACAGATTTCATTAAATTGAATTGGAGTTTCTTGCAACTGACCATCACTCGGTACTCGGTTTTCCGGAGCATTTTAAAACTTCGTATTCCGTGCTCAAAGAAATACCATTCACTCTAAAATAATAGATGTAAGGAATCAGATTTAGCGTAAGTTATTGGAGGCATTGGACCTTCAACCTAAAATTCCATAATATAATAATATAATATGATATAACATACTTTATTCAGATTAATTTTCTCGCGATAGCAGACGGAAATTGTGTATACGATACACAGGATATATGCTAAGCAAAATTGTTGGTTATCGGATTAAGTTTTTCATAAAATGTCACGTAGAGATTCGAACGGATTTTCTTTCCCAGACGGTGTAGGTTTACATTCTTCGAAGCGTAATGCTCGGACAGCACAAAAAATCATGGCTGACGCGCGGAAACTGCAACTAAGAAAAATAACCATGCGGTACCATCTCTACTACTAGAAAGGGGGAAGCGGCGAATCTAATTGGCGTGAAGCCGAAAACACCAAAAATGGCCTCACGCGTAGACCAATGTCTAATAGAAAATCCCCATCAGAGTATGATCCCCATATTTCAGATCCGCCGGGGAAGTGGAAAAAGCAAAATTTCCTTTAATGATGAGACGAGGAAGAAAATCAGTAGCTGGAGAAATCTTGATTCGGAAAGTTTCTCAGTTCACTCGGTTTCGGTAAATTATTCTCAAACGAAGTCAGAAGAAAGAGTTATTCCAAATTAGTAAGGTGAAAATTTATGTTTATTCAGTAATACGTAATTGGTCTGAAGAGTGCCGAAACCTAAAGATTAAGATTAACGAGAGTTTGTATACTAGAAGAGAAACGGAATTTTCTGACGGGTTACATCGTTATTGAAATTCCCTAGATTACGTTCCGTCTATATAACTCCGCGGTGTAGAAAATACGTCGTCGCGAATTTTCGGGAGTGAAGTCAATTAATCGAAAAGCAAGGTAGTGACATTGCGGTACAATTAAGGATTAACCAGCCTACATCAGCACCGGAATCAACCACCGAGGATAAAGGTCAGATATTTTAATACGCTCTGCTTATTTTTGTTTGTGTCTTGATAGAAAAGCTGCATGATCTGCTTAAAATATTGAGGGGTCCAGAGTCCTGAAATCTCCACTATCTCTATTTCAATATCATAATTGTTATTATCGCTACGTTATTTGAAAAACCTTATAATCTCCCTAAGCTCAGTTGATTCTTAAATGTAATTTGTCTTTGACTTTGACGGGAGCTTAATTTTGTATTTTTGTCTGATTAGATGAGTTAAGATTTTGATTGTTGAAGAGTTGAATTTTCTTTTGACCAGTCGACCGGACTGGTTTGCAACAGTGTGTAAAGTTGTTACTTATTTTTTTATTCTCAATATACGTCTAGAATTTGATCGCAAGTTGTTTGATTTTCCCTACTTTTCCCTGGAGAATATAAACACTAAGTCCTGTCCCTACTGCGACGGGCCGTGCCCACACTTTCTCCCCTCAGGAGAAAGATCTTCAAAACTATTTTACATTTTTTTTAAATAATAACACCCCTTGATTGGTGGAAAGCCGCTCTTCCATCAGATCTTGAAGGGGTGTTCATTACATAGATACAATTCGCTTACTAGTAACGTCCATGATTGTGTATTCAATCAAACTTTTCATACGAATTTGGAGGGTGGTTTATTTTGAATTATTTAATACTTTGCCAACGTTTCAAATCCTTTGTGATGTTTTTTCAAGGCTAAAATATGTTCAATAACATCAATGAAAATGTACAGTTGTAGAGAAAGATCTGTCACCCATCTTGTATTCATTTAAGATATATCAAAATTTCGTTATAGGTAAATAATAAAATAATTATGTTTTCTGTCGACCTCGGAATAAAAGCTCAGTTTAACGAAATCGATCAATAAATATCTATTTTAATGCATTAGTTCTCCTATTTCGATGTACGGTTGTCATAACAACCGAACATAAAGTATTCAGGAGCAATACAAGTAATGTTACAACTCTAATGAAGCATAAAAATTTATATTGTTAAATGTATCTTTTATGCAAAATAAAATATACCTACCTCAATCAACAATTTATATTCAATTCATAATGCGAGAGACGAAAAAATCATGTAATTAACTGGTTTATTGATCTAGCGATTATCTCGAACCATTAACATGCTTGCTGCTTCAAAATATCTCGGCCATTAATCACTGCCATTAATGAGTAAGTTCATTAGATAAGATTATTATTATTAAAAAAAAATAAGAAGAATACAAGATCAGTGGCAGATCCTTCTCTTCAGCTTTCTTTCATTAATATTATTGTAAACTTGAAAAAGAATCACAAAGAATTCGAAACCTTAGCAGAGTTAGTATCATCTAATTCGAAGTGAAAACTAAGCCAAATTTCTGTAAAAAGTTTTATTGAATGGATACAATTTTTCACAATATTCGATGTGGTGATCCAAGGATTCACTTCAAGAAAGAGTAGTGGTGTAGGATCGGATAAACAGGAAAACGATACTCTGTCAGTTCGCCGACTTTTCGGAAAAAATTATTTACATCTTCAGGGCTAAGCTAGGCAAATGTATCTTCCCAAAATCACTTCATTTCATTCAATTTCGAAATCAAAATCGGTTGAAAAGCGGGGACAAACAATGCGACCGATCCTATGTAGAGACAGCACGTCGACAGACGTCTGTTTGCCTAGCTTAGTCCTGAAGATGGAAATAAATTTTTCCGAAACGTCGGAGAACTGACAGAGTGTCTTTCTGTTTCTCTAATCCAACATCAATAATCTATCTTGAAGATACAATTTTTCGTTCCCGATCGTAGTTTGTTCTCACGTTCCGAAAACAAGACAGAACTTCCTTCATTCAATTCATCTCCCCCACAACACAATGCTAAATTTGCATTCATCCAACTGAATTAAATTGCAGAGAGAGATTCAGCGACGAAGAACGAATTTCAAGTCAAAAGTAAGCGGCGAAAAATGTTCAGCGAAAACTCTTTAAATCACTTTGAAATCAAATTTTATTAATACATCAATTTATAGCACCATTTCCAACAAGACCTTAAAAATCTGACCCATCAAATATTCAAGTTGGTTTATTTCATTATATTGCACTATAATATCGGACCACCATGTCGATGCAACGCAAACGAACTGAGGCAAATTCAATAGTTTTGGGCGTTTAATACCACAGTTGGTTCAAAATTAGAAACTCATCGACATTCAGACAAAACTATTATATGATGATCTATCAGAAACAAGAGCGCGAAATCGTTTTCAGTTTGATGAAACAGATTCCATTAAATTGTCTTGGAGTTTCTTGCAACTGACCATCAGAACTCGGTTTTCCGTAGCCCTTTTAGAAACTTCGTATTTTGTGCTCAAAGAAGGACCCTTCATCAACTCTAAAACAATAGATACAATTCGCTAATTAGTAACGTAGACGATTATGTATTCAATTAAACTTTCCGTACGAATTTGGAGGATGGTTTATTTTGAATTATCTAATCTGTCACCCATCTCGTATTCATATTACATACCATTTCAAAATGTGTTATAAATAATAAAATAATTATGTTTTCCGTCGATCTCGGAATAAAAGCTCAGTTCAACGAAATCGATCAATAACTACCTATTTTAATGCTTTATTTCTCCTATTTCGTTGTACGGTTGTCATGACAACCGAACATAAAGTATTCAGGAGCAATACAAGTAATGTCACAACTCTAATGAAACATAGAAATTTATATTGTCAAATGTATCATTTATGTAACATAAAAATGCACTTCAATCAACAATTTATATTTAATGCATCATGCGAGAGACGAAAATATCGTTTAATCAACTGATTTATTGATCTAGCGATTATGTTGACCTATTAACATGATTGCTGCTTCAAAATATCTTGGCCATCAATCGCTGCCATTAATGAGTAAGTTCATTTGATGACCTTATTATTTATGAAGAAATGTAATAAGAATACAAGATTAGTGGCAGATCCTTCTCTACAGCTGCCTTTTATTAATATTATTTTAACCTAGAAAAAGAATCACAAAGGATTCGAAACCTTAGCAGAGTTAGTATCATCTAATTCAAAGTAGGAAACTACGCCAAATTCCTGTAAAAAGTGTCATTGAATAGATACAATTTTTCACAATATTTGATGTGGTGATCCAAGGATTTACTTCAAGATTAATTAGTGGCGTAGGATCGGAGAAACAGGAAAACGATACTCTGTAAGTTCGGCGACGGTTCGGAAAATTTATTTCCATCTTCAGGGTTAAGCTAGGAAATGTATTTTCCCAAAAATCATTTCATTCAAATCAAAAGAATCATCCAATATTTCGTTGCAAAAAGAAATCATTAATCGGTTAAAACGCGGGGTCAAACAATGCGAATAGAGACAGCACGTCGACAGACGTCTGTTTGCCTAGCTTAACTCGACTAGATGAAAATAATTTTTCCGAACGTCGGCGAACTACAGATGTCATTTTCCTGCTTCTCTGATCCTACACCACTAATCTATCTTGAAGATACAATTTTTCGATCCCAATCGTAGTGTGTTCTTACGTTCCGAAAACAAGACAGAACTTTCTTCATTCAATTATCTCCCCCAGAACACAATTGCTAATTCAATTGGCATGACAATTTAAATATTATCTTAAATTAGAACTCATCGACATTTAGGCAAATTATTTATAGTTATGAGATCATCTTCTCTAGGAATTGTAGACGTCAACAGCCAACACCTCGGTCCATCCCAGGAATTGTACTCGAAAGTGTCGACATGCAATTTCTATGTGTATGCACTTTTAGCTTTCTTTTGAGAGTGGACATTAGATTTAGTTCAGTTAGGAAGTAACTTCCATTAGACTCACTCCAAATCTTAATCTGTTAAATTTATCAATTCTTTATCTGTTAAGTTGTAATTGATATTTGGGAAAGAAATAAATCTTTTTAAAAACAGACTTTAAGAGACGGAAATCATAATTGGCGCTGCGAACAGGATATCGCAACGGGGTTTTAGTGAAAAGTGACTAAAATTAGTTTCCGCTTCGAAAACGTTCGACGTCTCCGAGGAACTCCCGTTGAGTTTTAACTCTTTGTGCGATATCGTCAAAACCACCATCAACATCACCTTCAACCCGGAAGGAAATCCAACTTCAACCCGGAAGGAATCAACCTACCCACTTCGACCAAGAAGGAAGGAACAACCCACTATAGGATGCAAATCTTGTGTAAGTCCTTCAAACCCATCCAATTTTTTCTTTTTCCTTTCATCAGTCTAATGACAGATACAAATTCTTCTCAAGAATTAGAGATAATTGCTGAGGATTCAGAAACTTTAGAATTAGGTTCACATATTCTTAGAAATAGTAGATTTCAACCTTACCCTAGAAGAAAAATGAATTCTAACCAAGCTTCTTCTAATACAGTTAACCCAATCGAAGTAATGTCTAGACAGGACTTACAATTGTTATTAAACTCAATTCCGGAATATTATCCCGGCCAAAATCTATCAATTTTCATAAACGAAGTAGATAATTTATTGACGCATCTGCAAGGCAGATTGAATCAAGATCTAACTTACGCACTGAATTTTTCGATAAGATCAAAATTGAAAGATGAAGCTAGGGACTTCATAGCTTTTCAAAATGCCTCTGATTGGCCCAATATCAGAAGGGTATTATTGCAAAGGTATGGAGATCAACGCAATGAAGACTTATTAGTGTCCTCTTTATCACAATGCGTACAACAAAAATGAAACATATTTAGACTATTATAGTAGGAATTCAAAAATTTGAGCGATTTGTTACAACATTTAACCCTGAACATAAGAGACCAAAACTATTTGTTATACAAACAACAAGATATTCAGAAACTAGCACTCAAAACATTCCAAATAGGTATTCTAGAACCATACAGATCTTACCTTAGTAACTTCAACTGCATTAGTTTAGAAGACTGTATTAATAGATGTCAATTTTTCGACAATAGAAAGCAGGAATGGGAATACTGCGAATTTCTGCGGAAATCTCAAGAACAACCAAAAAAGCTAAATTATAATCGTAATTCACCTCAAAATTCATATCCGACTCGTAATTACCACGAATTCCCGAAAGCTCAAAATCGGAATCAAAATTTCAATCCAAACTTTCCAAACAATGCTCAAAAATTTTCTAACCTAGTACCAACGAATAACCAAAATTTCGTAACGAATTATAAGCATCAATCTCCACCTGAAAATTCTGGAAATCCAAACGGCTTTCCTTATTGCATTAACACACCAATTCCTAATAACAGAGGATACCCGACAGCTCGCGAAGTGTTCGGACCAAAACCAGGTTCTAGTATGTCCAAAAATCAACAAAAGCCAACTCCTATGTCTATTTCGACTAGAAACACTTTTAGGCAACCTGCCGCTCAGTCGATCTCGACGAGAAATTTTTCACAAAACCGACAACAAGAAATTTTATTTCCGAAGAATTATTTAACGTTCAATCCGAAGGTGGAAATCCTGAAGATTTTGAATCTGAATTTTATGATCCAAACGTTAATTCTCAAGATGACTATGAAAATAATCTTACAGAAGAAGAAAATTTTCAGATAGCTGCCTTGGAATTCCCAGAAACATAGATCTAAATTGTGTCAAAATTAAGTCCAAATTGCCCTACATTTATTTACCAAAAATTGACCTCAAAATTTTGATTGACTCAGGAGCAACAAATTCAGTCATTAATTCAAAACCCGCGTTTGAAAAATTCTTCCAATTTTTATAACAGAAAAATTTAGCGTCTCTGGCTTAGGAAACACAATCACTTCAGATAATAATTTAAATATACCAATTTTATACGAATTAGGAATTTTTGAAAATATTCATTTACATGTAGTTGATTGGCATCAAAAATTTGACGCTCTATTAGGAACTTCTGATCTCCAAAGATTAGGTGCGAAAATTGATTATAAAACTCATACATTAGAAATTAATGATCTAAAAATACCTTTCAACCTCGAATATTCATCGTCCAAACTGAAACCGCGTAATGAAAAAGCAAAAAATTTTATTAAAATACCTGTTTCCATAGAAAACGGAAATGTCCTTCTACCTGAAATAAACTTTCAACAATTTTCAACTCCAGAATGTATTGCTCATGCTAGGAACGGATTTTGCACTATACCAATTTCTCAACCAATAGAAAATGAAGTACAAATTAATTTTGTAGAAAGAATACCTGTGAAATCGATTCACGAAACAGAAATATCAACCCCTCCATTAACACATCAAAATTTTAAACTTGCGAAAAACATAAGAACTGCTCACATGAACTCTGAAGAAAAAAGAGAAATCTTCAAAATATGTAATAAATTCAAGAATATTTTTTATAACGAAGATTCAGATCTTTCATTTAGTAATACAGTCAAACACAAAATTCGAACAAAAGATGAGGAACCTGTTTACGTAAAATCTTTCAGACACCCTCATCACATGAGGAAAATTATTCAGGAACAAATTCAAAAATTACTTGATGACAAAATTATACGTCCGTCAATTTCACCTTATAGTGCTCCGGTATGGATCGTTGACAAGAAAAAAGACGCATCAGGTCAAAAGAAGTACAGAATGGTTATAGATTATAGACGTCTTAATGATAAAACCGTCGAAGATAAATACCCTTTACCGAGAATAGAAGAGATTTTGGATAACTTAGGCAAAAGTTGCTATTTTTCTACAATCGACATGGCAAAGGCCTTTCATCAAATTGAAATGGATCCTGAATCCATAGAAAAAACTGCATTTACTGTAAACAATGGCCATTATGAATACCTTCGAATGCCTTATGGATTAAAAAACGGCCCGAGTACTTTTCAACGTGTAATGGATAATGTTCTCAAGGAATACCTGCATATTTTTTGTTTTGTTTACATGGACGACGTAGTCGTATTTTCAAAATCATTGCAAGAACATATTTATCACCTGAAACTAATTTTTCAGAAAATTCAAGAATATAACCTTAAAATTGAACTCGACAAATGTGAATTTTTGAGTAAAAACGTAGCATTCCTAGGACATGTCATAACACCTGAAGGAATATCGCCAAATCCATCAAAATTAGAAACTATCGAGAAATATCCCCTACCGCGTTCAGTTAAAGAAATAAAGTCGTTTTTAGGTTTAATAGGTTATTACCGACGTTTTATACAAAATTTCGCACATATCGTTTCACCATTTACAAAATGCTTGAAGAAAGGAGCAAAAATAAATTATCAAGATCCGGACTATGTTTATGCTTTCCAACAATGTAAAGAACTATTGACAAACGCCCCAATTCTGGTCTACCCAGATTTTGAAAAACCTTTTAAATTAACAACAGATGCTTCAAATGTAGCCATTGGAAGTGTTTTATCACAGTCAAACCGCCCTATAGCCTACTATTCGAGAACTTTGAACTCGGCTGAAAGAAATTATTCAACAATTGAAAAGGAATTATTAGCAATTCTCGATTCAACAAAACATTTCAGGCCCTATCTTTTTGGACAAAGTTTTACAATCGAAACTGACCATAATCCTCTTGTATGGCTTTACAAAATTAAAGAACCAAATTCCCGCCTCATACGTTGGAAATTAAAATTAGAAGAATTTGATTTTAAAATAATTCATACTAAAGGCAAGGAAAATAAAGTTGCCGATGCACTTTCACACGAATTGAAATACATAATCGAGAAAACGAATCACTTTTATCTGAGGATGATCTGAATGTAGAAATATCGTCCATCTTACCAAATGTAAATGAACTTCCCGAACTAGGTGACGAAGAATTAGAAACCATTCTGAACTCTCAAAATAACGAAAACCCTCCTGTAAACGAGGAACATGAAAATCCGAACAATGATAATAACTCTGATGCTACTATTCACTCTACTCAAGAAGACAACGGAAAAGTTATCCCAATTACGGAAACACCTGTTATATTTATCCCAATAGAATTATTATGAATATTGGTGAACAATTCAATTTGAAATACACTAAACCTTTTGGAAAAAATACGTATTGTGTATCAATAAGACAAAATTGTATGACAAACGATTTTTCGAACCTATTCAAAGAAATTCTGAGACCAAACGAATCTTATGGAATTTATTTCAGAGACAATAAATTGCGTTTACCCCTCGTCAGATTTTGTAAAGAAACATTGAATTACTCTGCAAAACTTGTAATCAGTAATAATTATTCATTGGATGTTACCTGTGAAGAAAATCAAAAAGAAATCATTTCAGAATATCACGACAAAAATCACAATGGCATTTCAGAAAGTCATAAATTTTTATCAAAAAAGTACTATTGGCCAAAAATGAAAAACAAAATAACAGAAATAATCAACAAATGTGAATTATGTCTTCAGTCGAAATACGAGAGACATCCCTATAAATTGAAATTCTCTGGTCCACTTCTTGCGAAAAGACCATTTGAAATAATCCACTTAGACACTTTTTCCTTTCTAAATTCAAAGTTTTTGACTATAATAGATCTCTTCTCTAAATATGCTCAGTCATATCTAGTCAAAGATGGTACAGCACTTACAATCCTCAATAAATTACGTCATTATTTTTCGCACCATAATATCCCCCAAAAAATTGTCTGCGACGAAGGAAGAGAATTTCACAACAAAACTTTCACGGAATATTGTAAATTGAACAAAATTGATCTTCACTTCACAACGGTGAATAATCCAAGTTCAAATTCTCCTATTGAGAGATTTCATTCTACAATCTTGGAAAAACTTCGAATTTTAAAATTGAAAAACCCTAATGAAAATCCTTCAAATCTTATGATTACTGCAACACTGATCTATAATCAATCAATACACTCAACTACCACCGGCTATTCTCCATTTAATTTACTTTATGGTCCCTACGAAAAACTACCAGAATTTGATCTGAACATGACCGTTTATGAACAGTATAATGAAAAAAGGAAACAAGAAATTTACCATTTTTTGACCATATTTACCAACGGAATAAGGAACGAGGACAGAAAACATTGAATAAATTAAACGAGAATAGAAATGACCCTCCCGATTTAGAACAAAGAGAAGTCTATGTTGAAAGAAACAGGCCCAGAAAAACTGACCCTCCTTTTGAAAAAGTTAGAGTCGATCAACAACAACAAAATAAAATCAGTGGTCTTACCCAAAAATCTAGAGAAACCACAGCTCATATCAAGAAAGTCAAAAGATTAAGGAATAATACTTGTTCTTTTCAGGATACCGCTAATTCTCCTGATACGGACCCCAACCAACCAGGCCCTTCAGGTCAACAAAATAATCAGTAATGGATACTTTGAAGAATCTCTTTGTAATGCCAAAATTCTTGACCACTACCACAATTTCCTTTTTTTCATAAACATAACCAATTTACAAATTAATTATGATCAACTCAATTACAACTTTATTGCTCTACAGAAAAATCGTACCATCGATGAATTATCTCACAGAATTTATGTTCAATTGAAATCAAATCTAGTTCAAATCGAACAAATATTACATAAATTTTTCAACAGAAAAATTAAAAGAGGCTTGGCAAATTTCATTGGAAAAGGAATTAAATTCGTAACCGGAAATCTAGATGATGATGACCTCAAGACCATTAACGAAAACTTAGAGAGCCTTCATCGAAACAAAAATTCTGAAATTGAAAGAATAAATAAATTAACTTCATTCGCTAACCATTTAACGCAGAGATATTCTGAAGACTTAGCTCTGTTGAACAATAACATTTTTCATACAAAAATACTTTTTGAAAATATCAAATCAACTGAGGAATTTAGAATCATTATCGAATACCAGATACTACAATCAGAAGAACTATTAAATACTTTACTAATGATTGAAAGAACACTTAGTTTCGCAATGAAAGAAATACCAAATTTAGAAATTATAAAACTTCAAGAACTTCAATTAATCGTTACTTATTTGGAAAGAATTTATAAACCACAGCAATTATCACCAATTGATCAAGTTCACCTGTATAAAATAATAGAATTTGCGAAAATTTCTGTCATAGGAACTGATGAAACCATTACATTCCTCCTTAAAATTCCTATCCTCAAAACCTTGATTGCAAACTACTCCAGAGTGTACCCTTTACCTAATAACCAAGATATAGCTGTAATACCTCCAAAGAAGTATTTAATCAAAATCAAGAATGAAGAGTATTGGACCGATGAAGTATGCGACTCCAGATTAGGCAGTTTCCATGGTTCTATGTCACCAACAACCAGTCAAAGAAACTTGTACCCTAGCATCACCAGACCAAAGTGCCAAACTGTTTTAATAGAAAATAATAATAATAGATCTTCAATGAACATTTATCAAGAACCAACTTCAATTCTCCAAGAAGCTGAAAAACTTCAAGACCAGCCCCTGTATTTGCAACCGACATCTCAAATAATCCACATAACGACAAGTGGTATTTTGCTTTGTTGCATTAATCACCGGAATAATTCTAATTATAAAGAACAGAGCAAGAATTTCCGAAGTCTTCTCTTCAGTCCGGAAGATCATCCGCATAGACCTTGAAGACAACACCAGGAAAGAAAGCGATAACGAGGACGTTATCTAAACTAAGCGGGGAAGAGTTATGAGATCATCTTCTCTAGGAATTGTAGACGTCAACAGCCAACACCTCGGTCCATCCCAGGAATTGTACTCGAAAGTGTCGACATGCAATTTCTATGTGTATGCACTTTTAGCTTTCTTTTGAGAGTGGACATTAGATTTAGTTCAGTTAGGAAGTAACTTCCATTAGACTCACTCCAAATCTTAATCTGTTAAATTATCAATTCTTTATCTGTTAAGTTGTAATTGATATTTTGGAAAGAAATAAATCTTTTTAAAAACAGACTTTAAGAGACGGAAATCATAATTATATGATGATCTAATGAAACAAGAAAGAGCGCGAAATCGTTTTAGTTTGAATGAAACAATTCCATTAATTGTCTTGAGTTTCTCAACTGACATCAAACTCGGTTTTCCGTAAGCACTTTTAGAAAACTTTTCGTATTTCGTGCTCAAAGAAGAACACCTTCATCAACTCTAAACAATAGATACAATTGCTAATTAGTAACGTCGACAATTCTGTAATCACTTAAACTTTCCATTACGAATTTGGAGGATGGTTTATTTTTGAATTATTATTACTTTGCCACGTTTTCAAATCTGTGTGGTGTTTTTCAAGGCTAAAATAGGTACAATAACATCACGAAATGTACAGTTGCAGAGAAAGATCTGTTCCCCATCTGGGGGCGTATCATCCTCACATATCAGAATGTGTTATAATATAAAATAAAATTTTTTTTCCGTCGACCTCGGTATAAAAGCTCAGTTTGAACGAAATCGATCAATAACTACCTATTTTAATGCTTTATTTCTCCTATTTCGTTTTTACGTTGTCACGAACACCCGAACATAAAGTATTCAGGAGCAATACAAGTTATGTCACAACTCTAATGAAACATAGAAATTTAATTTGTCAATGTATCATTTATGCAACATAAAAATGCACTTCAATCAACATTTTATTTATGCATCATCGAGTGACGAAAATATCGTTTTAAATCAACTGTTTTATTAATCTAAGCGATTATGTTGACCTATTAACATGATTGCTGCTTCAATTATCTTGGCCATCAATCGCTGCCATTAATGAGTAAGTTCATTAAATGACCTTATTATTTATGAAGAAATGTAATAAGAATACAAGATTAGTGGCAGACCCTTATCTACAGCTTCCTTTTATATATTATTGTACCTATTTTAAATTCAAAGTAAAAACTACGCCAAATTTCTTTAGAAAGTTTTATTGAATAGATACAATTTTTCACAATATTTGATGTGGTCATCCAAGGATTCACTTAAAGATGGATTAGTGGCGTACGATCAGAGAATCAGGAAAACGATACTCTGTCATTTCACCGACGTTTCGGAAAATTGTATCTCCATCTTCAGGGCCAAGCTAGGCAAATGTATCCTACCAAAATCATTTCATTAAAAATCAAAACAACTCTCCAATATTTCGTGCAAAAAAAATCATAATCGGTTAAAAAGCGGAGACAAACAATGCGACCGATGCGATGTAGAGACAGCACGTCGACAGACGTCTGTTTGCCTAGCTTAGCCCTGAAGATGGAAATAAATTTTTCCGAAACGTCGGCGAGCTAACCGAGTGTCGTTTTCCTGTTTCTCTGATCCTACACTACTAATTTATCTTGAAGATACAATTTTTCGATCCCAATCGTAGTTTGTTCTCACGTTCCGAAAACAAGACAGAACTTCCTTCATTCAATTCATCTCCCCCACAACACAATGCCAAATTTGCATGAAAATCTTCATCCAACTGAATTAAATCGCAGAGAAATTCAGCGACGAAGGACGAATTTCAAGTCAAAAGTAAGCGGCAAAAAATGTTTAGCGACAACTCTCTAAATCACTTCGAAATTAAAATTTTATTAATACATCAGTTAATCTCGTCATTTCTAACAGGAACTTGAGAAACTGATCCAGTAAATAGACAAGTTGGTTTATTCATTATATTCCCGTCTTTGCACCATAATACGGACCACCCTGTCGATGCAAAGCGAGCAAACTGAGGTAAATTCAATAGTTTTGGTCGTTTAATACCGCTGTTGGTTCAAAATTAGAAACTCACCGACATTTAGGCAAAACTATTATACAGGGTTGGGATAAAGTTCGGCACCAAATTAATATCTTTAAAACGAAACGGGCGATATTTTTGAAACTTGGCAGCTGAGTGTAATGGACCACAATGCATCTGATGAGCATATTTTTATTGATGAGATACTTCCGGTTTAACCGGAAATGACCTAAATTTTTTTTATTTAAATGGGACACCCTGTATATTTCTGCAGATTCTGAAAGAGCACTTCGTTTCGGATCTGTCCATACCAGGTTCCATGTAAAAATTATCGTGTTTATGTTAATCGACCAGCATGCTTGCATGAATTGAGAAGTTACTCAAGAAGTTGTTAATGGACTGGCATATTGCAGGAGGTGAATGGCAAGCACTTCAAACATTCAAAATTATTTTTTTTTAAATCATTTCCAATAAATTTTTTCCACTAGTAAAAGCCCTGTATTTCTTTTTTTTAGATTTTCATAAAAAATACGTCATGAAAAGCAGAAAGAGTTATCTACTACAAAGTATTTCGGTTTATTTCTCACTATTGATACAAATAACAACGATTTATTTATTTGAATGGATTTTTTCTCAAATGTACAAAAAAACTGAATTTCTTCTTTTTACAAAGAATTTTTGCATGGGACCAGATATGGACAGATCCGAAACAAGGTACACTTTCAGAATCTGCAGAAATATACAGGGTGTCCTATTTAAATAAAAAAAATTTTGGTCATTTCCGGTTAAACCGGAAATATCTCATTAATGAAAATATGCTCATCAGATGCATTGTGGTCCATTACACTCAGCTGCCAAATTTCAAAAAATATCGCCCGTTTCGTTTTAAAGATATTAATTTGGTGCCGAACTTTATCCCAACCCTGTATGTATGATGATCTATTAGTAACAAGAGCGCGAAAAAGTTTTCAATTTGATTAAACTGATTTCATTAAATTATCTTGGAGTTTTTTGCAACTGACCATCAGTAATCGGTTTTCCGGAGCACTTTTAAAAACTTCGTATTTCGTGCTCAAAGAAGAACCCTTCATCAACTCTAAAACAATAGATACAATTCGCTGATTAGTAACGTCCATGATTGTGTATTCAATTAAACTTTTCATACGAATTTGGAGTGTGGTTTATTTTGAATTATTTAATACTTTGCTAACGTTTCAATTCTTTTGTGATGTTTTTTCAAGGCTAAAATAGGTACAATAACATCAATGAAAATATACCTACAGTTGTAGAGAAAGATCTGCCACCCATCTCGTATTCATATTACATACAGGGTGTCCCATTACCCGACGTCAACCCGGAACGGGTGAAAAGGAAAGTAATGCTAGTTGTCAGAAAAATATAAAAAAAAATCTAAGTTGCATGATTTTAAAATAATGCGCATTTAAAAAAACACGCAAAATTCCACACCCTGTGACAGTCTTTTCGCTCCTTTTGCCACAAATATCAACTTTTTTCCAACTTTTTTCTTTGCTGTGTAACCTTGAATAATGTTTGTCTAAACTGTAATCAAAAGTTTGATACCAGCTGATCTAGGTTTCATAAAAATAGGGCTTACTTCTCAGAAAAAATTCGAAATAAACATTGCCTAGTTTCAACTGACTGTATTTAAAAAAAAAATGTACTACGTAGGTTTGACATGTTTTTTCAAAAGTTGGCGCATTTAGTAAGGATTCCATAATGGTATAATACTTGTTTAATTGTAGCTGCAGTAGTTCAAATTTATTTTCGATTGCCTTTGAATACACTTTTTCTTTAACTTCCCAGTAATAAAGTCCAATGGATTCAAGTCCGGTAAACGGGCCGGCCACGAGATTGGACCAGAACGTCCGATCCATCTTCCGGAAAAAAATGTTACCAAAAAAAATATAACCGGACTTGAATCCATTACTCTATTACTGGGGAGCAGTTAACGAAAAAGTGTATTCAAGGCGATCGAAAATAAATTTGAACTACGGCAGCTCCAATAAATGAGTATTATACCATTTTGGAATTTTGGAATCCTCACTAAATGCGCCAACTTTTGAAAAACATGACAAACCTACGTAGTACATTTTTTTCAATACAGTCAGTTGAAACTAGGCAATTGTTTATTTCGAATTTTTTTCTCTGAGAAGTAAGCCCTATTTTTATGAAACCTAGATCAGCTGGTATCAAAATTTTGATTACAGTTCAGACAAGCATTATTCAAGGTTACACAGCAAAGAAAAAAGTTGGAAAAAGTTGATATTTGTGGCAACAGGAGCGAAAAGACTGGAATTTGGCGTGTTTTTTTTAAATGCGCATTATTTCAAATCATACAACTTAGATTTTTTTTTATATTCTTCTGACAACCAGCATTACTTGCCTTTTCACCTGGTTCCGGGTTGACGTCGAGTAATGGGACACCCTGTAATATCAAAATTTCGTTACAACTCCAATAAAGCATAGAAATTTATATTGTCAAATGTATCGAATGTAACAAATATGTACTTCAATCAACAATTTTTATTAATTCATTATGCGAGAGACGAAAAAATCGTGTAATCAACTGTTTTATTAATCTAGCGATTATCTTGAACTATTAACATGCTTGCTGCTTCAGAATATCTGGGACGTTAATCACTGCCATTAATGAGTAAGTTTACTAGATAACATTATTATGAAGAAATGGACTTAATAAGAATACAAGATTAGTGGCAGATCCTTCTCTTCAGCTTCCTTTTATTAATAATATTGTACCTATTTTAACAATGAAATGTTAATGAATCAGAAGGATTCGAGTTAGTATCATCTAATTCAAAGTAAAAACTGCGCCAAATTCCTGTAAAAAGTTTTATTGAATAGATACAATTTTTCTATCACAATCGTTGTTTCTTCTAGCATTTCGAAAACAGGACAGAACTTTTTCCATTCAATTCATCTCCTCCACAACACAATGCTAAATTTGCATGAAATCTTCATCCAACTGAATTACATCGAAGAGAAATTCAGCGACGAAGGACGAATTTCAAGTCAAAAGTAAGCGGTGAAAAATGTTCAGCGACAAATCTCTAAATCACTTTGAAACTAAAATTTTATTAATACATTAATTAATCTCACCATTTCCAACAAGACCTAAAGAATCTGTAAATCCGTAAATATTCAAATCGGTTTATTCATTCTTTTCCCGTAAATCTGCAATGCGTAAAGTAAAAAATTCTGCGGAGCCTCACAATAATCTCGGACCACCCCGTCGATGCAACGCGAGCGAACTGAAGCAACTTCAACAGTTTTGGGCAATGTATAGGTTTATTCGCTTGCGCAGGAACTTGACTGATTGTTGGATATTGCTGCAAGGTGTTTCTGTATTTTCAACTTTGAACTAGACGCATTATTTGTCAAACGGTGATCAATGAGGAGAAATATTGAGGTGTTTAGAGTTGAATTGGTTCGATATAATCTCGAGCTCTGACGATAACTTCGCTAACACGTTATATCGGCGGGGTATTTTCATAAAAAGAGGTGAATAGGATATACACACATCGTCGAAAATATTGGCTTCCCTATCAGCTATCAACTTGTTTAATGAAATATAATTTTTTTTTGTGTGTGAAGTCTTCATATAGTTATAGTTTAAAAAGGGGTTACAGTTCACTGCAACCTCAAGGTCTATTGTGCCTGACCAAACCCTTCACAGCTCGCCTTCCAGTTCCAGAGATCTGATAAAATACAATATCTGTGAGTGCTTCTACGAGGCTAGTTCCTCACTCTTACAAGTTTCTCGCCCAAGGCATTCTCCCCTTACGCTTGCAATGCCTAAGCATTCCTTGACTAGGTGAAAGGGAGCTTCTTCCTCCTCCCCACAGAACCTACACTCGTCAGTGTCCGATAATCTCATCCTCAACAGGTGCTTCTTGTGGCGACCAATGAGGAGCTGTAATTGTTTCTTACCAAGATCCAAAAGATATCTGGATATCTTTTGGATCTTGCTATTTCAAAGTTCCGAAGGCAAGTGTATTGGCCTCTTCGTTCCTTTGATTCCCGAATGGCCGGGAACCCAGATTAAAAGACCTTATTTTTCTTGCCTACCTCATTGAGTTTGTTGCGGCACTACCAGATCATCTTTGAGTCGATGACGTAGAAGCTAAGTGCTTTAATAGCATCTTGACTATGTGAGTGTATGGCTGTATAGCACTTCTGATAGTTTCTTTCTAGATTTATATCTAGACATCTTTCAATAGCTGAGATTTCCGCTTGAAAGACACTCATACAGGAGCCTAGCGATAGTGCACACTTGGTACTTGGTCCGTATATCCCAGCGCCAGCTCCTGTAGAGGTTTTGGAACCATATGTATACCATTTTACGGTATTTTCTTTGAGGTTAAAGTCGGTGTATTCCCGTCCCCATTTCGCTCTTTTACTTAGCAATGTCCTGAAGTTTTTCTCAGTGCTTACTTTCTTGATCTTTACATCACTAGGGAGGTTCGCAGATAAGATTTTGTTGTTCAGAGAGGACCAGACTCTCTGATTCTTTATTCTCTCATTACCCGTACTTTCCTCAGATATTCTGAGGAAAGTGTAATCGAAATAACAATTACGCATGCCAAATATGGTTATAGTAGTCAAACAAGGCGGTTTTTGGATCACCTTGACCTTTGGCCTTTTGCGACCATGTTGCAAGGGCGTGACGTCATAGTGTGTGTGTGTTTCGGTAGATGTCGTTGGAGATGGTGAAAGTTTCTTCTAGTTGGTGTAGAGTTAAAAAAATTTCCGCTGGAGATCGTTGTATGTTTTGTTGGATGCATGAATGGTTGTTGGAGGATTCTTCTCGTTTTGTCGGAAGCTTAGAAGTTTGTCCGCAAGAGGTCGCATTCCGGTTTTGGTGGATGCGCTGTAGAAAAATGTTGGCGCGAAGGACGTGACGTCGGAATCGGATTTTGGGGTTCTGGGTTCTGGGGTCTTGGGACCTGATCCCCTATAATCGGCGCCTGCTGCGGTTATTAAATTCGTAGTCTTTGAATTTTTCAAGAACATGTCCTTGTTTTGGGGTTCTAGAATTGGAATCAACCTAAGAGTGTATTCGGTGTTAATTATCAAATTCGTAATATGTCTTTGAATCTGTTGAACAAAAGGTAGAAGAAAGAAACGCTCCTTTTCATCACATGTAAACGAAATTCTTTCTGTACTGGAGATTTTTTTTTCTAGAACATATTGTCTTGTTAGGAATTCGTTTCAATTGGCTTTGAAATTATACTCATTTACCGAGATCATTAATTAAGATTTAAATTATCTGATAAATTCGAACATTTCTTATCATAAATTTTAAGTTTATTGAGTTCCAATAAATATGAATCTACATGTCAATATTTTCTCAGTGAATCTTGAAGTAAAACCAATTCTCAGTATGTCTCAATCTCCAAAGACATTATTCCAAATGTGTAAAGAAGCTATAAGTCTTCTGTGTTTCATGAAGAACCAAAAAATATGGGAATTAAGGGCAGATCTGCCGTTAACAGTGTTTCACAAAATTTTATGTGATCATAGGAGATTGTGTTGGCCGTATCTAATGGAAGAAGTTGCTCGAAGTTCAGGAGATGAAGGATCTGATGGGAAATTACCATGTTTCGAAGATTATCCGTTCGGTCAAAGTGTGAAAAATACATCACAGTGGTTGTACTTATTGAGTGAGATTGATTGGAAAGACTTATATTCTCGAAAAAGACTGATGTGTCCATTACAAATATTAAAAATGTCGTGGTTTATCTTTGTGTGAATTGTGCTTTACAAAATGTCAAAAATAGCACCGGAACCAAATGTACCAGTTAAAAAATATCCATGTATTGATATATTCAAGAGATTTAATTCAGATAACAACAGTAAGGACAAATTGGTGTAGTGTATGTTTAAGACATCCATTGTTTTCCATTATGACGTATGTTGATTTTTGTAGAGCAAGTCATTTTAAAATGTATAAATGTTGGCATGACGTTTATTCTAGCAGTGACAGTTACAGTAATTAAAAAGCCTACCTGTTAGTTTTAAAGTCAAAGAATTTTCATATTGTTTCTTGACAAATTTGAAATAACGTCTTTGGAGTATCAGAGTGGTTGTACTTATTGCATAATTAGTTAGTTCAAACTACATTAAGTTAAAGCTGAAAAACAAATATCTGAATAAAATCGATGATTTCATCTTCAGTCAGTATTCGAATTTCAAACAATAACAATGGACGTGTATGAGTTTGAGAAATCTAAAAAATTCTATGATATTATTTGTCAAGAATTACATTTTGCATTGGTTTACCACAACATTGAGAAATTTTCCAGATGTCTTTCAGATTTGGAAATATTCACTCCAAACAATATTTTCAGAGAATTGGTGGTTCACGAACCGCCGCAGGCTATCATGAGACAAGTGTTTGCACACAAAAAGAAAAATTATGTGTTCATTGAAGAAATTAAATCAGCGTTTACTGAAAATGAAGTGACCTTGAATGAAGCGAAACTAATTTTGAATTTTGGTGATGTTTCATCCTATGACATAATGAATGTTCAGATGCTGTTGTCATCTAAAGAAAAAGACATGACAAATTTTCGAAAATATTCCAAAAATAATATTTGGGATAAATATAAAAAATTTAATACATTTTTGGATGAAATGGTTAGTTTGGTTGCATATTGTGGAAATTTTATGACTATTCATAATATGCTGAGGGCTTTCGAGATTTGTGAAATAAATTTTGAATTTGATTCTGAGAAGAATGAAAATCATAAGAAGGTCCTATGTTTGTTGGATAAAGGAATATCAGAGGATTCAAGAGGTGATGTGTCCTGGTAACATAGGACCTACACAAAAAACTTTTTATATCAGATAAATATGTATGAATAAAGAAAATTAATCAAAATTGATTTATTCATCTGAAAATTTCAAAATAATCAATAATAAATACAATTCAGAACAATTATTTTACTAAACCTAGATAAACCCAGACCACCACATAACCCTCATCAAGGTAATAGTAGGGTCTATACGGCATCACTACCCCCAACGGCAGCAACTCCGGGGGCAGCTCAACCCTCATTGCCCATCTGGCATTACGTACATTATTTGTTTATTCTAAGAAGAAAAATTCAATGAAACTGACGTGTATATAAATTCATGAAATAAACTTACCCTTTTCCCTTGGACAGCCTTTCCAAGGATTTTAAATTGTTCTGTAAGAATTCTCCAATTAGAAAACAAAAAACTAACTGCATTTTCGAATCTCACCACTCATTCTGCTATTTTTTAACGAAATAATTAAATGATGCATTTCTTATTACTATATATACAAATTGAAGTCTCCGATAAACGGATATTGACTGGATATGCTCGTAATCACGCTAATTAGCTGGAGAAATTATGTAGATAAACTTTGTTTATCTACATATTTTACGATGGCGACTTATAGTTCAGAGTCGGCAAAATAAGTATAATTACTCGTTTTATCACACATAGTTAGGATAAATAGGTTTTTGATCCTTCCGATCCAAAATATCGGATTGGAAAACTGAAAATTTTGAAGGTGGACGTTTCACTACAGGGTGACTGGTGACTGATTAACACATGATCGAAATAACAATTAACCATGCCAAATATGGTTATGCTCCGGCGAAAGTTATCGAGAAATAAAATATGTATTGGAATTTGGGGGTTGAATTTGAACACCCTGTATCCCAATGCGAGTGGCTGATATTTTCACTGATTAATGTAATGGAAATAACAATTACGCATGTGGAATATGGTTATTCTCCGACGAACCGTTTTCGTGTTATGAGATTTCAAATTATTAAGGTTAAATACGAACAGCCTGTATATTTCTTCGCGGGTGACTGATTTTTCTACAGATCATTCACATCAATATAGGAATAACGCATCCCAAATATGGTTGTGCTCCGACGAATACTTTTTGAGATAAAGAAATTTAATGATTCATGACAGAAAATACCATCAAATACGCAAAATAATCTTGATAAATAATTTGTCCGTAATCGTTTTATATGTTTCGCGTCAATTTCATCATCAATTCATATCCCCGTGTTCCTTTTTGCATGCTGTAATGAGATTCTATTATAAATTTTGGCTTCCGTCCGCCCGCCCCTGAGAACGGTCTGCGGTGGAACGGTCAGTTCAGTTTACACTGTTCCGAGAACAGTCTGCAGGGAACAGTCTGCCAACTCCACAGCGGTATCTTCCTTCTTTATTTCTGACTTTGTCTTCCAGCTTAGGGAAATCGTTTAGTATAGTGGTTTCCAGGTTTTCTTCCAATTCAAGAGAATTTCTCTCCATTTTCTCGTAAGTTATTCGAGAATTTTCTTCCATTTTTCGAAAAATTTTTTATCACTGATCATTCGAGAATTTTCTTCCATTTTCTCATTAATTTTCAAGCTCATCTGTTCAAAGGCTTGCATGAAAATTTTCATACTCACCTGATCCATTTCCCTCGCATGTGATCTCGTTATCGGCATCAAATAAGTTTCCAAAGAAGTCCACAATCCAATCAACACAGCACTTCAATTAACCCCACTCCAGACAGTGACACACCAATGTAACGTTTTTCGAGATTAGAACAAATGTCTTCTGTGCTGTATTTCCAATATTTATTGACACAACTACTTAATACATATGTCGGAGATTTGAGTTTAACCATTTCATTATTTGGCTAGGCGACATATTGTGTGTTGCCTGACGTGGCCGTAGACCAGGCGTCAAGTTTAAGTGAACAAGGAGGTTGGGGATTCCCCTGTACATAATGCGTAGATGCGATTTGCGTAAGTGAATTAATGCTGAAATGCATAAATGAGAAAAGACTGAAGCTGTTGAAAAGAAGGAATAAAGAAAGCAGTCTGATTTGAGAATTGACATGAGCTTGGTCTACGGACTCGTCGGCCAGTAATTTCGTATCGCAGTATAAAAGTTTCGTTTGAGTCCTTTTGTAGTTAATTTCAATGAGTTTAATCGAATAATTCGACATCAGAAGTGGGATCTGACTCGCAAACACCGTAATTACAAGAACAATAGTGAGCAATATCGCAAGTTTCAGGAACTTGCTGAGCACAGTGAAAAGTGATTTCGAGATCGAGTGATCATGATTTGGCTCTACACAAATTTACTCCTTAAGCATTAGGATTGAGACAAGTAGATGTCAATAATGTTGATGCACTAGAATTGATTTTTGCATCATCAAGAAGTTCTGTAAAAGGTAGTATAGTAATGCATTCTGTCGTGGAGGAAACGCCCTTTGATGGCAGTGGCGGCTTGTCCTATGAGGCAGGTGAGGCAGTGCCTCACCTAATAAATTCTGGAAATTACAAGTACCAATCGAATGAATCCAATATTTTATCATCTCATTATTTCTTCAGTCTCAATTCAATTACGATACTACACTGAGTCTCGGCTTTTCATATATCAAATCCTTCCTTTGTCTAAGATCAAATCTTAAGCAGAGTACGAACGTCTGTTACGTGTTACGTCTAACGTCACAGACGTTACGAATTTCTATTCTATATTCATCTCACTTCCTCTTCAAGGCGTAAACGGTGAGGTGAGGCTTGCCTCACGCGTTTCCTTGTCTAGCGCGTTATTCACATCGACGTGACGAGATCATAAACCTACCCTACCAGTGACGGCTCGTCGGGGTCGGCAGGGTCAGCCGGGCCGACCAAAAAAATAATCAAGAAATGGAAAATAATTCTCGATATTAAATTCATTCAAATTCATTCTGAATTATCGATTTCGATATTCAAATTGCCTGTATATTTAATATTTCCACTCAGAACAGAAAAATATATCTTATTCCGCCCAACATTTCTTTCTGGTCACCAAATATTCGTTTTCCAAAGCATCTAGCGATGTTCTTTTTGTAACAAACTAAAATTATAAATAATAGGCGACTTGGTGAGTCGGAAAACAAAATATTTTGAATTGTTCGGCCAGTGGTAGAGTGCTCATCGCAAATTTATAAAAAGTTTCGACGATGATAAGGTTAGGGAAAGTAGTAAAATTATGAAACATCTATTGAATATGATCCCTTTCCTATTGACACAAGAAACAATCATGAGAATTTTAAGGAGGTCGTTTAATCACCTCGAATTTAGACGAAGATTTCAAAAATTGTGTTTATCCTTCCGCGTCCTCGGTATTTTTGGTTTGTTCAAGAACCATACAGAGATTTATTTAATGATTCGGCGAGGTAATGAATTTATGAGGAGACAGACAGTGCAACGTACTTTTCTTGGGGAATAGACGAGACAATAGATATTAAATGTTTCTGTCAAATATTGACGACACGGTGAATTATCGGAACGATTTTTGGGGATTTTTCGATGTCCGTAAAAATTGAACCGCGAATGATATTTTCAATAACTTGTTAGACAATTTCAATCATTTAATAGAGCGACTAAATCATTTGGACAATCCAATGACGAGGCGGCTGTGATGGCGGAAAAAAATAAGAGTTCACAATGGCGAATAAAAAAACTCATTGTTATATAATTTTTTTTGGTCTGGCCGACCCACATCAGGAGGGCACGAGCCGTCACTGTACCCTACATAGATAAATAAACTCTTTTCTTTTTATTTATCTATGCTACCCTACGTTGTTTATCTATTGCCCTTTTAAGATGAATTTGAGGCTAGCCTCACTGGCAGTGAGTCACTGCCCCAACCCTCGATTCCCGATGTTTTCGTCAAGATTCGTCCCATCGTATTGCATATTCGGCACTATTCGGGTTAATTAGGGGCAAGGGCAAGCGGGAAATAGCGAAATAAGAAATAACGTTACGTTAGTGTTCACTTTGTTTGAGAGTGTGTGTGTGGTACTGCGTTTGCTGGTAAGTTTTTGTTCGTATTCGCGTCGTGTGAAATATTTTTAGAAGTTTTTTTTATCGGCTACTCATAATCACTACCAAATGGCTTCAGCGGGACCCAGTGAGTTGTCTAAAAATTCCATATTAAATGAGAATATCCGTAATTCACGTGATATTGTACTTTTCTTAATAAATCAAACACATTTTCGAGTCATTCTTACGAGGATAAATTATTTATTATAAAAGAAGTTAAGCGACCTGTTCCAGATCTGAGTAAATGTCTAGTGACTATCGGTGGATTAGGAAAATCAAATCGGGGGTTTCAAAATTCATGGTATGAAAAGTACGACTGAATTATTTTGTTGGCCGTGCATTTTATTTGCGGCAACTATACTAATTCCGATAGGGTTTGGTCAAAAGTCGGTTTTAACGATATGAAACATTTATTTCGGGGGCTATCGCTACACAATAAAAGTGCTCAACATATTTCGTCGAATTGCAATCTCACCATCATGAGAAAACGTAAAAAAATTTCGCAACAGCATTAATTGACAACGCGCGTCAAATAGAAATTCAAAATTTTAATGCCAGAGTAAAAGAAAATCGACAAATTCTATCAAGTCTTATAGATATAACGATGCACCTCTGTATGCAAGAGTTACCTTTTAGGGGGCATGATGAATCCGATGAGTCTTTAAATCGCGGGAGGGAATTCAAGGAATTAGTTTCTCTTATCAGTAAATTTGACACTAATTTAAAAACCTTTGTAGAAAGTGATAACAACAACAGATCGGTTTTTTCTGGTACTCTAAAACCATCAAAATGCTTTTGTTGTGAATAAAAAAAATTGAGGACGAAATTTCGAAATCTTTATTTTTTTCTTGGCAAGTTGATGAAACAACTGACATAAGCTGCCATGCACAGTTGTCAGTAATTTTCCGATATGTAATAAATGACCAACTTGTTGAGCGATTCATGGGATTTTATGATGTTAGTTCTGGGCGTTCTGCGGAGGATTTATTTCAATATTTATCTTCCAAATTCGGAAAATTCGACTTGCATTCAAAATTAGTGGCTCAAACATACGATGGGGCTGGTCATGTCTGGAGAACTAAACGGGTTACAGGCAAAAATCAAATCCATAGCACCACAAGCAATGTTTACTCATTGTTATGCACACGTATTCAATTTGGTTTTAAGTAAAGCGTGTTGTTCAATTCATCGGTTAAAGTTTTTTTTCAAGTCTTTCAGGATTTTCGTCATATTTTTCCAAATCAACAAAGCGTATCCAAGTTTTAGATCAAATTGGAGGAAATCGTATATACCTACAAATGTAGCAATTAAAATAAAAAAATGTTGTTTTATTTGCGGGTATTAGTAGCAGTTAGCTAATATTTAAGCCATGTTCGATCATCGCAAGCGGTATGTGAAGGTTTTGTTTTGATCGATATTTTGTAATTTGGTATTTGGGGTGAAATTATCCCTTCTGTGTGTTTAAAATGATCCCTGGAATCATTTACCCATTAATAGTTTTTGTTTACAGATCATGCCGAGAATTTATAAACGTAAAACTATTCGCCAAAAGAGGCCTGAAGAACATATGCAAAAGGCATTAGAGATGGTATGGCTCACAAAACCGAGAGAAGAGAATTTGAGGTCCCTGTGATGGTATTAGAAAGAAGAGCCAAAGGTAAAAATGAAATAGCTGTAGGCTCAGCTAAATAGTTAGGTAGCAAACAAACAGTGTTCAACCTGGAACAAGAACTGGAAACTTGTGACATGGAGTCCAGAATAATATACGGGCTGACCACTCAGGAATTCTTAACCTCAGCTCACCAAAAATGGCAGAAAGAAATAATTTACCGCATCAATTTTACGAAGCTAAAGCAAAAGCTGGACTTGAATGGCTTCGTGGATTTAGACGTAGATATCCAGACATTACAATGCGTGCGCGAGGTTTTAATAAGAATAGATGAATTTCTCTCGACTTTGAGAAACGCCCAAGAAAAATATTATTTTTCAACCCATCGAATATTTTTGTTTTGTGTGACTTGCTTACATACTTAAATTGTTATGAACAATACATATTATCATTCAAATAAACAGCAGAGTTTGTTATTTCATTTTTATTTGATATTTATTAATCATAGTACAAAATGATCCCTGGGATCATTTTGCCCCTACCCCAGGGATCATTTTATCCACAGGGTGTGATAAGATGATCCTTTACTAAACTTTTACAAAAATATATGTAATACAAAAAAAACTACATAGATGAAATGAAAAATAAGTGGGCAGATACAAAGTAAAGTAAATTCACTACCTTCAACAATTGAAATCTTGCGCGGTTTTGCCTTTAACTTTAGCCACAATTGAAATTTTCCCTTAAGGGGATCATTATACCTCACCTTCCCCTACTTATTTTGATACATTTATAGAAAACTGGATACAACAAATTCACAATCAAAACGCCGTAAAGGGGTCGAAATGGAGGATAAAACTCTACAGTTAAGGCAAATTTTTTTTTAAATTCTAGACATTATAGCGACCCAAATAGAAGTTAGATTTCGCGACATTGAAAACCTACATTTTTTCGATTTGTTAATAAACTACTCAAAATTCACCATATATGACAAAAAATTTCCTCACGAACTTTTGAAAAGCTTAACAGAGCAAACAACATTTTCGATTTAAATCAACTTAAAAGTGAACTAACTGTTCTATACAGAAACGACATAATTGAAAATTGCACATACCCTCACGAAATGCTGACTTTTTTTCACGATAATGACTTGAAATCATGTATGCCAGAATTATTTAAATTACTAAGTCTCGTTGTTATTTTGCCAGTGACAACTGCTTCTACGGAAAGAAGTTTCTCCGCATTAAAAAGGATAAAAAATTATATCAGAAATACGACTGGACAGGCGCGATTGAGTAACATCGCCAAATTTCCATTGAAAAAGGATTCATAAAAGCCCAAGACGAAAATAAATTCATTGATGAAAGTAATAGATCATTTTGCGGAACAGAAGAATCGTAGAATTCCGTTGATCTATAAAAAATTGTAATCAAGTCAATTTAGAATTAATATTTTTTTTACAACTTTCAGAAGTTATACATTGAGCTCGTTTTTTATTTTTTTATTTAAAGTTTATTTTGTTGTTTCAGAGTTTATGTCATTGATTTAGAGCTCATTTTGTTGATTTTGAGAGTTTATTTCGTTAAAGCATATTGTTTATTTTATTATCTCTCTATCTATTCCATTTTCCTTCATTTCCATCATGCATCTCCTTACCAGGCAAGAATGCTCTACACCTCCACGTTGGTTCTTGCTGGACAGCTGCATAATAACGATATTCATATTTAGAGCAATACAATATGTTGAAAAAGAGCTCAAAAACTCATATATGGAGCATCAACACCGAAAAATATTTTTAAGTGAAGTTAAATATAAAATGGTCATATAGAAATAATAAGATGAAGTTATTGGATTCAAAAATTCGAGTTATTAGTAGTGAATTTTGAGGATGATATTATATTATGCAACTGACAAAGTAGAGTTCACTATAAGCTTCATCCTCAAACTCATCATAAAATATATATACAGGGTGTTTCATCATAAACTGGACCAAACATATATTTTTTCGTGTAGGGGACATCGGGAGGATCTTTTGCTTTATACAATATATCCCGTTTTCGAAGCACAAGCGAGGTACAGGGTGTCAAACGTCATTTTTGAGCAAGATTCTTACGAGTGTGGTCAGTTATGTATATCACTTAAAATAACGGTTTTTGGTCAAATCTCAGTATTTTTGGGTCCTTTATTCAGAAAAGTTGACGAACTCCGAAAAATAATTTACAAAATGGCGGCAGACCTGCAATGTTCCAAATTTTTTTTAGCGGTTGTCAAATTGACTTTTATTTTCTGTATGAACACAATTTTCTAAGAATTTCTGTGAAAATTTTTTATCAAAAATCGAACACAAATTTTTTGGGTCCTTTATTCAGAAAAGTTGACGAACTCCGAAAAATAATTTACAAAATGGGCGGAGACCTGCAATGTTCCAAATTTTTTTTAGCGGTTGTCAAATTGACTTTTATTTTCTGAATGAACACATTTTCTAAGAATTTCTGTTAAAAATTTTTTTCAAAAATCGAACACAAATTTTTTTTACATGTCTACAGCGATGAAAAAATTTCACTCGAAATGGATGAAATTTTGTACAATTGTACTTCTTGAATTATCAATCACGAATATGAAAACAGAATTGTAAAATATCGAACGGTTTCGTTACTACAGTCATTCAAATGTTTCGTGTAGACCTCTGAAATAATGAAAAAAAATTTGTATTGAGTTCTAGAGTCAAAATAATTAAATTACTGCTATGTCCAAACATTCTAGATGAATTTATACAAAAAAAAATCAGTGAAACTCAGTTGGGACTCGAACTGACGTAGGTATTGAATAGGAAATGGTACTGTTCTAAGGATATTAATACCGTTGCCTGGCAACGGTAGTTCGTAGTTCATAGAGTTGGACATTTATTTGAATTTCAGTGAATATAATTTAGCCAGTAGTCGAACTCTATGAACTACGAACTACCATTGCCTGGCAACGAATATTATTATCCTTAGAACAGTGCCATTTCCCTATTTAATACTTAGGTCGGTTGGAGTCCCAACTAAGTTTCACTGATTTTTTTTGTATACTTCGTCTAGAATGTTTATACATGTCAATAATTCAATTATTTTGACTCTAGAACTCAAAACAATTTTTTTTCATTATTTCAGAGGTCTGAACGAAACATTTGAATGACTGTAGTAACGAAACCGTTCGATATTTTACAATCTGTTTTCATATTCGTGATTGATAATTCAAGGAGTACAATTGTACAAAATTTCATCCATTTCGAGTGAAATTTTTTCATCGCTGTAGACATGTAAAAAAAAATTTGGTGTTCGATTTTTGAAAAAATTTTTTCACAGAAATTCTTAGAAAATTGTGTTCATTCAGAAATTAAAAGTCAATTTGACAACCGCTAAAAAAAAATTTGGAACATTGCAGGTCTTCCGCCATTTTGTAAATTTTTTTCGGAGTTCGTCAACTTTCTGAATAGAGGACCCAAAAATACTGAGATTTGACCAAAAACCGTTACTTTAAGTGTTATACATAACTGACCACACTCATGAGAATCTTGCTCAAAAATGACGTTTGACACCTTGTATCTCGCTTATGCTTCGAAAACGGGATATATTGTATGCGGCAAAAATGATTCTCCCGATGTCCTCACACGAAAATATAGGTTTGTCCAGTTTGTCGAGTATGCTACGCAGGCATTATGCAAAGCTTTGTTTATACAAATGCCGATATGGTTCTGGTAAGCCTGAAAGCTGAATTGCTGACAAGAATTTCGGTGAGATAAAACAAATTCAGAAGGAATTTTCTGAATATAGTTAGATGGATGATGCATTTGAGATAATATTTTTGAGAAAGAAAATATAGATAATTGAATTGAAACTTTTTAGAGAACACATATTCAGCTGTATTGTAGAAATTGTTTTATAATTCGAAATCAATCGAATTTCTGAGTAGCTATACGAATAGTTGCTTGGAACAAGGTTTTGTAATTGGTAACGAATTTGTCGAGTTAAAAACCAGAGATCATTTCTTTAGGCAAGAAAGCAGAATTCAGAAAATTAATAAAAGTAGATTAATGAAGCATTGAGGTAATCTATGACAAATCTGTTCGTTTTGGATATAAACTAATTCTGAGAAAACATATGACGAATTTTTACAAATAATTCTGGAAAAAGTGTTACAAATAGTCAGAGTTGAACTGAAACTGTTTTAAGGTCACATATTGTAGTGTAGTAAATATTTGAGAAACATAATTCAGAAAAAGTAAAAAAAAAATAAGTAGATGTTCTTTTCCAAGACTAATGATGATAATTCAAGTGGAAATTGATGGTACTGAAAGATTGTGTGTCCACATCACAAAAATTTCTAATTCAGATTCGGATGAACACCTGATGACACTAAATATTTTCTATATTTGGAGTATACCAATGGTTTCAATATACAGGGTGTCCCGAAAACAATGGATAAGCCTGCAACTATAGATAGACCTGTCGTGGTCTAACTTATTCCATATTTTGACCTTAATGAAAATTCCACGGTTTCGGAGATATTCATGGTTTTCGTATCTTAGAAAATTTCCAAGTGCGATTAGTTTTTTGAGTGCCATTTCTACAATGGAGAGATATTCGTTATGGTTTCTTTAATTTCACATGAGATAGTTCAGCTATCGGAAACAAAGACTTAAATTCATCAAACTAGTGTAAAAAGTTAGAAACTCGTGAATTATAGAGAAAAATTTAAAACTAAATGAAATTTCCTTCAAGTTTGATGAGCTACAGTGTAAAAAAATTGTAGGACGCCCCTGGTAGACATCATCTTAAAAACTTGCTCAGTTATTGCAGATTCCAAAAAGGTATCATACACCTAGGCATTCTGTAGTTTTTCATTCTCGTAACTACTTGATTACCAAATAGTCGAAAAATTTCGAAAAACTGTTTTTGTTGTAATCCTTATTCTGAGCTCATGTGTTAAAGTCAGGAGGCCATTTTTGTTGGAATCTAGTGGAAAATTACGAAAATTATTTTTATTTTGAAAAAAGCAGTAGCGTATCGTTTCTCTGGTTGAATAGAAATATGGCATTATTTGCATTCAACACCCTGTATCTCGAAAACCTTACCGGACCTAATTGTATTTGACAAAATTTCTTATTTTCTTACATTCTGTACAGTGTTAAAAGAAAAGTATCAATTTAAAAAATACCCTGTGTTGCTACAATAGAGGTATGTGGAATATTCATTACAAATAAAATAAAACGAAATATTACCAAATTACTATTCGATGGAAAAAATAAAACGAATTAGTACCAAATACTTATTCATTGAAATGAATAAAGATTTCGAAATCAAACAATGAGTTCAGTCCTTCATAGCTTAAATTTATTCGTAAAAAATGAAACTCTGCTTGCATAGAACAATAATAACACAGCTCATTACGCAGTAAGAGTGAAAAACCACCTGAATGCAAAATACCCTCAAAGGTGGATAGGTCGGCTTGGCCCTTTTTCATGGCCCCCTAGATCACCGGACTTAAACCCCCTGGATTTTTTTTATTGGGGGTGCCTAAAAGATCTAGTCTACTCCAAGCCAATATCTTCGATTGAGGAGTTACGGGCTCGTATCCAAAATGCAGCGGCTCAAATTAATACGTCACATTAAAAGTGCGTTCATTAAAAGGTGTAGAGCGTATAAAGGGCGCAAGGACGTCAATTTGGACATTTATTATGAATAAATGTTCGATATGAATAATGAACTTATTGTTTTATTTTGCATTCTTCATTCATTTCTAATGAATAGTAATTTGGTAATAGTATTAAAGTTCTTTGAAAGATTCATACTTTTGCTATTGAACAATACCCATAAGGTTAAAAAATCAGAATAGGTAGGTTTAATGTTTAATCATACATTAACATTAACACATGAGCTCAGAATAACGATTACAAAAAAACAGTTTTTCGAAATTTTTCGACTATTTTTTAATCAAGTAGTTAGGAGAATAAAAAACTACAGAATGCCTAGGTGTATGATACCTTTTTGGAATCTGCAATAACTGACCAAGTTTTAAGATGATGTCTACCAGGGGCGTCCTACAATTTTTTACACTGTAGCTCATCAAACTTGAAGGAAATTTCATTTAGTTTTCAATTTTTCTTTGTAATTCACGAGTTTCTAACTTTTTACACTAGTTTGATGAATTTAAGTCTTTGTTTCCGATAGCTGAACTATCTCATGTGAAATTAAAAAAAACCATAACGAAATACCTCTCCATTTGTAGAAATGGCACTCGAAAAACTAATCGCACTTGGAAATTTTCTAAAAATACGAAAACCATGAATATCTCCGAAACCGTGGAATTTTCATTAAGGTCAAAATTTGGAATAAGTTAGACCACGACAGTGTCTATCTATAGTTGCAGGCTTATCCATTGTTTTCGGGACACCCTGTATATCAGTTTGACAAGATGATATTGATTAGAAGTCATTTGTGGCACAAAAAATAAATAATGAGTGGCTTTGACGACTTGACGAGTAAAAAGAAAGGCAGCAGGTATTTTTAGTGTTAATATTGATGATCAAAATGAAAATCAAAGCTCCTGTGTTGTTCAAGAAAATTGATAAACGATGTTGTTTACTGATAGTTACCAAAAGTAATATTTGTACCAATATTAATAGCAATCAGGAGATTATTGGAGTTCTTCAAGAAAGCACATTTCCTTCGATGAATATAGGCATTATTCAAATAAAATAATATGGAGTTAGTTGATGGTTTTGAATTTTTTGTTGGTGTGAATGCATTTTTGAGATTATCGATAAGAAACATAAACTGAATACCGACTGCAATTTTTCGAAAAAATGAGCTAGGTGTACGAAATATTATAAATGATACCTGAGTAGATTTATATAGTTAGCAATAATTATTGCAATGGTTTTCGTACCTTCAAACGTTGAAAAAGACGTTAGAGATCTGGTTGAGGAAAACGTTGAAAAAGACGTTAGAGATCTCGATGGGAAAAACGTTGAAAAAGACGGTAGAGATCTAGATGAGAAAGACGTTGAAAAAGACGTTAGAGATCTAGATGGGTAAAACGTTGAAAAAGACGTTAGAGATCTAGATGAGGAAGACGTTGAAAAAGACGTTAGAGATCTAGATGGGGAAAACGTTGAAAGAGGCGTTAGAGATATAGACGAAGAAAACGATGAAAGAGACGTTAGAGAACCAGATGAGATGAATGTTGAGAGAGAGAGAGAGAGATTTAGTGAAATAATGAGAAAGAAAGATAGATTAGGTATAGATTCTGATTATATCCATTATTCTGTTGGACTGTAGTTGCAAGTGTAAAACTGATCTGAATTGATAGTTTTGTCATGGCGCAAATAGCAGTTGGCATAATAGTTGAAAACGTTGAAGTAGTAGAAGGAGAAGCAACGATTTTGACACATATTTCTGGTATTGAAAACCGTTAACTTTTGAATGTGTATAGTTAATATCAGATATATCTGACAGGAACTCGTCTGATTTTTATTTCACAGACAGTCGGGGACGACTGTAAAGTCAGGATTGGCCGTGTCGGAGATTTGAGTTTAACCAGGTCATTATTTGGCTAGGCGACATATTGTGTGTTGCCTGACGTGGCCGTAGACCAGGCGTCAAGTTTAAGTGAACAAGGAGGTTGGGGATTCCCCGTACATAATGCGTAGATGCGTATTGCGTAAGTGAATTAATGCTGAAATGCATAAATGAGAAAAGACTGAAGCTGTTGAAAAGAAGGAATAAAGAAAGCAGTCTGATTTGAGAATTGACATGAGCTTGGTCTACGGACTCGTCGGCCAGTAATTTCGTATCGCAGTATAAAAGTTTCGTTTGAGTCCTTTTGTAGTTAGTTTCAATGAGTTTAATCGAACAATTCGACACATACAAGAAACTGTGGGATCGACACTGCGTTTCGCAGGGTCACGTTAAGCAAAATCTGAGTCACGTCACACTGCTATTATGTATGCGCAGTGGTATATAGTTATTAGATTCACAAAATTTCGCTGTGGCGCAGCGTGAGTAATAGCAGTGTTCCGCAGTGTCACATTAAACCTGCGTCACTTCACACTGCTTTTATGAATGCGCAGTGGTATTTATTTATTAGATTCACAAAATCTCGCCGTGACTCACGCTGCGTCACCTCACGAAACTGTGCGCATTTTGCGCCTTGCCTAACTGTTCGTGAGTCCAACACGCGCGTCTTTAGTTATGCGCTAACCCTGTCTAGAACTACCTAGACTATTCGAGAGAATTCCGGACGTTCCATTCCATTTTATCGGTGACGCGAACTTTCCACAGCGTTCTAAGATTGTAGCTCCACGAACGAGAGCTCAAAAGTACCTGCTCAGGGCTTTTCTTAAGTTTTTCTTAATTCCATGTGGTTCTCGAAATATTTCAAAAATCGAATTAATGGGCCAGCTAGCTCATTGTATTCCGATTATTCGAAAAATTACACTACACATGTTCTGAGTTGCGCCGTTCGATTTTTCCCGAAAGTTCTTCTAGTTCCCTGAAAAATCGAAATTGAGAAAAAGTTATCCCAGCTATTTGATATTTTTTTGCTCAGTAATGAATGGCAAAATTTGTGCTATATTCGTGTTGTCTTGTGACGTAAATATTTCTACGAAAATTAACCAGATTTGTCGGCAAATCACGAAAATAAAAGAAATTTAACCCGGTTCTTTCATTTGTTCACGAAACGACCAATTTTTCGATGGAATTTAAAGAAAAAAACGTCGCAAAGAAGCAAAATATCTAAATTAAAATTACCACCTAGGATGGGTATCGCTACGAAATAATATTCGGGTAGGTATCATAGACAAACTAAAAAATTAGATGAGCCACTCGTATATACCGCGCCACCTGTCGGAGTAGGAGACTAATACACGAACAAATTATTTTCAGTTTGATAGTTAGATGTCGTTGCAATCATAGAAATCCTATCGAGAAAATAGTAAGTATGTAAAATCATTATTATCAAAAACCTTTGAATTGTCAACTGACACAAGGAGTGGTTTGACACGTTCTTTTTGAAATATAATAAATTTCGATATGCCTGCAAGACTGAAGACGTGCTGTGTTATTGGATGTGAAAATCGAGATGCAAGAAGGTAATTATAAAATATATAATATATATACCGATTTGGAAATTCACATCGAGAACATACGATATACAATGCAGACAGAGAATTCTTCCCTACAGTTGCACAGATGAATAGGCGAGATAATGAAGTGCGATAACTGAATGAATTCAACTGTCTTACTGCGATAATCTAGTCTCGTCTCTCTCTTATCGCAGTATGGTAGGGAACCCGAACTACACGTATAGAATTTTTAATTTGTCAGGCTGCCCGTAATACTCGATTCAAGTATTCACTGTTGCCTACCATACTAAAGAATTACGCTCCTCTAAACGATAAGAGAGAGACAAGACTAGAATAAAGAAGTAAGACAACTGAACTCAGTGTGTTACAGCAAGTGATTGACTCGACTATTCATCTGGGCAACTGGACGGAAGAATTCTCTATGGAAAAGGTTTGTCAGTTAGAAAAGAAATAAAATAGTGTAATGTCACGAAAATGTTTTCTCTAGAATCCACCCTGAAAAGAGTATCATAATTCAATAAAAAGCAGCTCAAGAGATTGTTTGGGTCGTGTAATTTCATAACCAAATTGAAATTACAATTAAATTAAATAAGAATTACACGATTCCATATCAAATGGCGGCCCAACGTGGGGCACTGCTTTTTATTGAATTATGATACTCTTTTCAGGGTGGATTCTAGAGAAACATTTTCGTGACATTACACTATTTTATGTCTTTTCTAACTGACAAACCTTTTCCATAGTAACAACCATCTTATTTTTTTATATCCTGCCTACTCACATTAAAATACAAACTCTTAAAATTAACCATATCAATCCCCTTGAACCATATCAATATATTCTGTTACCTATGAGAATTAAGATAGTTTTCAAAAAAGTTTTTCATGTATTGAATAAGTTTAGTAGGTAAATACTCATATATTGTATTATTGAATCATTATTGTTATTAGGTGTACAAATAAGTTTCCGCGGTTTTTTATAAAAAATTAGGAATTTATTGTAAAGGAAAAGTACATTACGTTTTATTCAAAGTATTTTCCATCATTTGCCACTACTTTTCCCCATCTTTCTGGCAACATTCGGATACCCCGTCGAAAAAACTCTTCATCTTTTGACGCTATCCACAAATCTACCCAATTTTTGGTGTCTTCATATAATGTGAAGCGCTGCTCAGACAGACCATGTGCCATCGACCGGAACAGGTGATAATCAGAAGGGGCTAAGTCTGGTGAATACGGCGGGTGGGGTAAAACTTCCCAGTTGAGTGTTTCCAAGTATGTTTTTACCGGCGCCGCAACATGTGGACGAGCATTATCGTGTAAAAGAATAATTTTGTCGTGTCTGGAGTAGTAATGGGCGCGTTTTTCCTCAAGTGCCCGACTCAATCTCATCAATTGTGTTCGGTAGAGAGCTCCAGTAATGGTTTCGCTTGGTTTCAGCAATTCATAATACACGACACCAAGCTGATCCCACCAAATACAAAGCACGAGTTTTTTTCCATGAATATTCGGCTTAACTGTCGATGTTGATGGTTCGCCGGGCTTAACCAATGACTTTCTCTTCTTTGGATTATCGTAGTGAATCCATTTTTCGTCACCAGTGACTATACGATGCAAAATATTTTTTTTTTATATTCCTGGCAAGCAGCATTTCACTCATGCATAATCGGCGTTCAACGTCTTCGGCTTTAGTTCATATGGAACCCAATTTCCTTGTTTTTGAATCATTCCTAACGATTTTAAACGATGTGAAATTGCTTGTTGATTCACTTGTAGAGTAAGTGCAAGTTCTTTTTGCGTTTGGGACGAATCTTCCTCCATAGTGCTTCTAATTCCATGTCTTCGTACACTTTCGGCCTTCGGCCTTCCACTGCGTTCTTTGTCTTTAACGTCAAACTCACCGTTCTTAAACTTTTGAAACCATTCCTGACAACTTCTCTCACTTAAAGCAGCTTCACCATATGCTTCTAGAATCAATCGATGCGCCTCAGCTGCAGATTTTTTCACATTAAAGAAGTAAATCAAAAGTTCCCGCAAATGATGCTTATTCGGAATAAAACTTGACATTTTTGCACGAAAAAAATTACGTGATGCTGATACGGAATCACTAGTACTTTAAGGTTATGGCGTTGCTATGACTAAACTTGGGATATTACGTTTTACATCTGACAATTTCTCCATAACCTTCTGGTGGGGCCATCTTTTGACAAACCGCGGAAACTTATTTGTACACCTTATAGTTTTTGAGAATGTTTTCAATGCAATTATTAGTTTATTGATTAGATATTTATGAAATAAATCTGTATTTTCAATTGGTGATACCTATTTCAGTTAATAAATTTTTATTATCCAGAATTTGATTATTGATCCTCATTTCTCGATTCCAAAAGAAAATCAGATGAAAGTTCGTTGCAGGTATTATTTTCATGAAAATAAATTTCCTCACTCATCGATAACTTGCACGAAACCATTTCTGATTTCCTTTGGAAATTGAATTTCAAAAAACTTTTTGCTTCTTGTATATGGGAGTACCTACCTATTCAAAATGTGCACTACAGAATTCTTTTTGCGGCAGCTTTACGATACAGATTCCTTTTCCAATTTAGCTTTTTCACGAATTAGTAATGTTCTACAATAACAGATGGCGTTGAAGCTTGTTCTACTAGTGTCTCATCTATTCTCCGTTTAGTTAGTCTATGGTAGGTATACATAATTAAAAATGTATTCTGTAATACAGATATTCTTGACTAGAAATGAAAATGTCTCATTTCGAAACAGCATACATTAAGTTTCACGAATGCGTAGCCAATCAACCACGATGTGGGCGTGGTCAATTCGGCGCGAATTTGAAGTTGCGATTGACGGCACTTAAGTTATTACACGGGTGTTTTCCGAAATAATTCGTATTTGAGATATTATTGTGCAACTTCCTTTCGTTCAGAATTTTTCAGCAAAAACATTACTGAAGCAATTGAATTACGAGGATGTTAATTGATTTTTCCGTAAACTGATATTTTATGAGGTATTATAGAAATTGAAGTTTTTTCAGATGTGACAACGCATATATTTTTACATATTTCGATAGAGCTTGGAAATACTGTTCCAAAAATATAGAATAGGTACTTCTTGAACTTGATTTTTTTCAGAGGTCATATTCGAAATACCTTGGTACTGCAATTCATTATCTCTCGAATAATTAGGCTTTGGAATGTAACCCACTTCTCATTATTTTCGTATTTTTCTGTTTTTTTTCTTTCTGCAATGAAATACGAAAATTATTAGGAGTGGATCATGTCAGTACCACTGTCCAAAGCATACTTACATAAGACTCATGCAATATCTCAAATGTGATTTAAGAAAAACTTAAATATCCTATAGATTTGAAATTATAATCTCTATCGAAATATGTTGGAAGATACAGGGTGTACCAATTAGAAAAGCACATATGTGCTTACAAAAACCTAAAAATTGTGGAATGCAGATTGCAGGTATCGAATAATTTTTTAAAATTTTTTCACGAAAGTACGAGTTATTTCGAAATTACCATATTATTGAAATATGAGGATAACTTTCTTGGATGGAAGAAATTCAGAAATATCATTTTGGCTGTGAAAAATAGAAACATTATATTTTATATTGTGTCAAAGGGCAAAGGGGAATAATGAATAGAAACTAAAAAAACTATATTTTTCTATTTCTGAGAAAGAAGAAAACAATACATCTGTAATAATAATTTATATACAAAACTAAACTTCATACAGTGATAAGAAATAAAATAGACTGCAGAACAATCATTATCTTTATTATTTACGAAATATCAGGCTCCCAACACCCCTACACCTGATCCAAAATGTTATATTTGTATGGATATATAGTCATAAGGTGCAGAAAAAACTTAAATTTTCATGCCCAATACAATTTCTCAAAGCCCGTATAACTATACAAGGGCGGATATAGCTTTTTTTCATGGGGGGGGTAGTAATGATTCGAGATCGATAAATCAGGTTCAAAACTTGAAAAAATTTAATCCAAAATTTAGGAGGAATAATATAATAAGAATAAAAAAATAGTAGTAAAGTAATAGTAGTAGAAAAACAAACAAATGACAATATGTGCACCACGTTGCGTAACTTTTTCAAAGGTTTTCGATATTCATGGGGGGGGTAATTACCCCCATTACCCCCCCCGTAAATCCGCCCTTGTAACTATACCACACAAACATTACATTTATCCTCACCTTGAAAATGCATAATTACAGTGTCTCCAATAAGCTTGATAGAACTTTGAAATTGAATAAACAACAACAAATTAACCGATTTTGGTTCTCAAACATTTATTCGAAAGATATGGTGTATAAGTTTATGATTTAAACAAGATATCGTTCAAATGGCCTCCACGAGCTCGTTTGCAGACCTTAATTCGTTTGACCAATTTTCCATGACTCGGCCTAGCATTTCCTGTGGTATGGCCTCGATACACCTCGTAATGTTCTCCTCAAGGTCTTGAATTGTCGCTGGAGAGTGCTGTACACTTGTGATTTCACATATCCCCATAAAAAAAAGTCCAAGGGCGTTAAATCACACGATCTTGGCGGCCAGGCGATGGGGCCGTTTCTCGAAATTAATGAGTTTCGCCGAACTTATCGCGCAATAAAGTCATGTTGTCGTTCGAAATGTGTGGGGGGGCGCCGTCCTGTTGGAAATAAAGATCGTCGTCGTCACCAATTTCATCAAATTTCGGGAAGAGAAATTCACGCAGCAAGTCGCTATAGCGCTGGCCGTTCACAGTAACGGCTTGTCCGGCGTAATTTCGGAAAAAATACGGCCGATGATGCCACCACTCCACATCCATCCACACCAAACTGTGATCTTTTGTGGATGCAAAGGTCTTTCTTGCACCATTTGTGGATTAGAATCGCTCCAATATCGGCAATTCTGCTTGTTAACGAAGCCGTTCAGCAGAGAATGAGCCTCATCAGAAAAGATGATTTTCTTGTGGAAATCTGGATCAGCTTCTAACATCTCTAGAGCCCAATCTGAGAACGCCCGACGCAAACTATGGTCATGAGGCTTCAGCTCTTGTGCCAGCACTATCTTGTAAGGATGTAGGCCCAAGTCAATGCGCAAAATCGCCACATTGTCATCCGAGAGAGCCCCATTTCTTGCGAGCGGCGATTTACGGACACATTTGAATTGTCGCGGACACTGGCCGAAACGGCGGCGATATTTTCAGCGCTGCGAGCATTTCTGCGTCGTACAGGCACCTTTTTATCATGAAAGAAAACTCACTTTCCAACTTTTTGATTAAACGTCTGATTTGCTGCTCAGATGGAACGAAACCATCACCATTTTTCCGTTGAAACTCTCTTCGCGTGGCCACCGCGAACGCGAATTTGCGTAATAAATTTGGACGATTTCCAAACGTTGTGTGAGCGTGAAACTTTTCATGGTAAAACTTTGAACCTTTCTGAATAAAATGACACTTCGAACGTCAAAATTGACAAATATGGCCGCCAAAACCTTACAAAGTTCTACAACCTTATTGGGAAACACTATATATCAATCACAATATTTACAATTACATACATATATTACTCTGAATCTAACATATTTGAAAACATTCTACACATCACCCTTTCCTAAAAATTACCTAGACAGAAAATAACATGTGAAACATGTGAAAACTGATTTATATGAAACACTCCACATCATCCCTCAAGTATGTACATTCCCCAATAGAAAGATACAATAATGAAACAAAACAATAATTCACATCAACTAAAAAATGGAACTATTTTTTATCAGGAAAATAGCTTTGCTTCTCTACTTTCCTCTTCTTAGATATATGCTCCGTATGTCCAATTTTATTTTTCAACTTCTGAAATTCTGCCATGAATTTGTCAAAATCATCTTCGGTCAATGTTTCAACATAGCAGTCAAATTCTTGCTTAGCAATCTGAAAGTATACTTAGTTCTAATACAAACCAAAAAATAAATGCATTAAATTAACACCTTTTTCCTATCTTCGAAAGTGGTAGTTGGTTTTAGGTCGCTCAATTTCCTGAAGAAAAAAGTTGACATCATCTTGGTAACGCAACCTGGTGTCTACTCCTGCAGCCAACTTCTCGACAAGGTGTTCTTGAGACTTAGATAGTCTTTTTGTTCCGGGATCATCATCATGCCCAACATGAGTTTCCACAAATGTGACCGTCAATGAACCTAACAACAGATTCATAATTTGCATTTCTACTAATAAGATTTACTAATTAATAGTTGTTACCATCTTTTGAGATTATGACTGTAAATCTAGAGGGGCATATTCCTTGAATGTGTATACTGCCTTGTGCCTTTGACTTTCGTGTTACGTTGTTTACACAGAACATAAAATATATATATATAAAATAGGTTTGATTAGCCCACAATAAAACGGTACTGAACTTAGTAAATGTTTTAGAGTTCTTATGGATGGCAACTGGAAAAAGGCACTCAGATATCTATATAATTTAGGACTCCTTTTATAAATAGAGAGGGCAAAAGATTTATCTTGGATAGTCCATCTACGACTGGTAGGGGCTTTATTAAAATTTCGAAATTGTGACTTTATAAATTGCTTGGTTACTTCATTTACTTCTTCCTCTATCAACTGAAATCTACCATCGTTGTATAAGTTTTTCAATGATTTGAATTCCTCTCTTTGATTTTTCAATAATGATTTTAATCTGGATAGTTTTGAAGTAACATTTCTGTGAATTTTATACATGGACATCTGTTCGGGTGACAGTTCGGACTTATTTAAACTCAATTTTTTAAGAAAACCATTTTCTTTCTCATGAATAAATGAATAGGGGTCAGAAGTTTCAGTACAAGTCTTGGAACATGTTGAATTATTAGGATGTGGTTCTGTACTAGGAGGATTTCTATTACCAACACAACTTTGGTCCACCACAAAAGTTTCATCAGAGGACTCGGAATATACTGAACTTGACTGACCTTGAGGATTCAAATGAGCCGCATAATCGTGATCAGCCAGTAAAAATTCATAGGACTTGCTACTAGATTGGGTACTATTCAAGGCAGTTGAATTATCACGAACTGGAACATTGTTGGCAATCGAACTTGGAGTGGTATTCACAGTTTGCAATTGTGGAAGGTTATCAGCAAATAGACATCTTGGCTGGAACTTGCTGCTTCTAGTTTGATCGTGGGAATTAGATAATTGTGGGACAGCTGTTTTGTAGAGATGACCTTTAATGGAGTTCTTACTGAAATCAGAGGCTGTGAAATGATCAATACATAAATGAAAATTGTTGACATTTTTGGAAGGACTAATTTCACAAATATCCTTCCAAATTTTGCGAACAGCAGGGTCTGTCGGAAAACGAAAAAATCTTTTATTTTCACTACCTGGGGGGTTATTGATATAATAAGAGTTTTTACAGGACGGGTATTTGCAGGAATATTTGACCTCTTTTCGAACCAATGCCACAGATAAAACAGAAGCCATAATGTACAGTAATTATATGCAGAAATATCTAGAGTTCAGACAAAACAAACTTTTCAGTTATTGTATATAGAAATAAAAATATATCTATGTATTATAATATCACATATATCCTGATTTTGTCCATCAGTTGAAGCCTGAAATAAAGTTACACGATTAATAAATTAATGATTGCCCCGAAACTTATTGCACATCAAAACCTGAAAAAAATGGGGAAAATTTACAGAGATCATCAGATGATTGTCATCAGGGGGGTGAAACGCTAGAAGCACAGAACATAAAATATATATCAACACTTGTATTAAAAAGTCAAGTTAAGTCACTATAGGTAGTCACTACACAGTACACAAAAAACAATACACTGATTCATTCGGAAGGCAAAGATACATCCAAAAAGAGAATGATTACTAAAACCTTATTGCTTATCAAAGAAACACAAAATATAACTTCAATGTCCTCACAAATACTTTCATATTGGCTATATTAAACATTATTATAACTTTTTCACTTCCTTCTTCGACTCAAACAAAACAACACACAAACAATAAAAATGGCAGCATTGACAATGACCATAGATAAAATATACTACTATACGGTATTCGTTTTGTGGAGTTTCGTGCTCCTGAGCTTTCCAGTACTTGTGCGCAGCCAATGGCAAGCCGTATTCGAGCTTTTGAGTTACTCAGGAGCACGAAATATCTCAAAACGAATAGGCATATAGATGGAATCTCAGTGCAAATTCTTGTTCTTTCTTATACATATATACAGCTACTTAAGTACTTGTAGGCGCACGCCAAACTCTTACAGCCACTGAGGCGGTAATGCTAATTTAAATATTCAATCAATTTATTCAATATGACTTGAATGACACCAGCAATAATTTCACCGTTGAAATTATCCGTATGAGCACAACAAGTAAGAGAAAAAGAAGATTTCCTACGAACTACACTAGTAGGCCAAATGTATCGAAGAAAGTCGGCTAAAAGCTCATTAATTTGACAGTTTTATGTTTGTGTAAATATGTAAATGATCATTGATGTTTTTCAATTAAAAGGTGCTGTGATATGTCTGAAACTCAGTGGAGTGCTTTGGCGATAGTCAAGTTGAAAAAACAATTCAGTCACAGTGAAATCAACTGTCTTTGTTCCAGAGTTTTTGTTCGGTAAGTTACTCATTAATCTGTCAATTATATGTCAATAATTTATCCCCTCTCGTTATGTCAAAAATTGAATTTAAAGCGTGTTTTCAATAAAAACCGTTTGGTTTTCAAATACTGGGATTATCATATTTAAATAAATATAACTGATGTATTCAGGAAATAATTTTTCAAGAACATAAAATGTCTCTTGATAGCTCAGGTGCTACGAAAACCCCTGATATAAATGACTTCGTCGTAGTCAAACCAATAAGCAAAGGTGCTTTTGGAAAAGTGTTTTTAGGCTACAAGAAATCGAATGATAAAGTGATGTATGCAATCAAAATGATGAAGAAGACTGAAATGGTGAACAAAAACATGGTAACCCAAGTAGTAAATGAAAGAAATGCCTTGGCACTAACAAACTGCCCATTCTGTGTTAAATTGTATTACTCCTTGCAAACATCTACTTCAATATATTTAGTGATGGAATTTATGGTTGGTGGTGATTTGAAATCACTCCTTAGTGTTTATGGATTTTTCGATGAAGCAATGGCCTCGTTTTATATCGCAGAAGTTTGTTTAGCCTTGCAATATCTACACAATCATGGCATTATACATAGGGATATTAAACCAGATAATATGCTGCTTTCTAAGGAAGGACATGTGAAATTAACTGATTTTGGATTATCAAAGGTGCTAATTCACAGGGATTTAGAAATCTCAGATTTTGAAAACACGACTCCAAATTTATGTGCTAGGACTCCTGGACAACTTTTAAGCCTCACTTCACATCTTAGTTTTGGTTCAGGGAACTCCAAATATGTCAGCATTAATACCAATCCTAATAATGATTCTATATCAGATTCATTTAGTGTTATTGAACCCCAAAATAATTCATCTGTTCTTAAAGAAAGTAATAAGACTAATTTAACTTCGAATAAAGTTGACCTATCTAAACGGTTAACAGCTTTGTCAGGAGTTAATTTTTTATCAGCAGAATATACAAAAAACTTAAGTGAGACTGATAATAGTTCATATCATACGTGTAATAGTAAGGAAGAATCAACTAAGGATACAAGCGATAACATAACTAATGTGTCTGAATGTTCACCAATTAGTAGAAAAATACCCACACGTTATGGACTGAGTAATGTGAGAGCTAAGCGCAAGTTACGCTCTCCTTCTCCCTCTAACTCCTATAAGACGTATGTCCGAACAGGCCTCACAGGTCAGATGGAAATACTAAAATTGGATAAAACTAGTCCTTTGAAGGGAGGTGTAACATTCTCAACTCCTGTTCAAACAGATAAATCAAAGGTAAAAACAACAAGGTTTGAGTTACCACGAAGTACGCAAGAGAATCAAAAACCTTTGAGCAGCAAATGCAATAATGTAGTCAGCCCCATCATACAAACTGCAGAGAGTACGCCAAAGTCTCCAAGAACTCCTTATCGAACACCAAAATCTGTAAGAAGAGCCCGATGGAGCTCAGATCAAAGAATTTTAGGTACCCCAGATTACCTTGCTCCAGAATTGCTGCTAAAGCAAGGTCATGACTGTGCAGTAGATTGGTGGGCTGTGGGGGTATGTTTATATGAATTTGTTACTGGATTTCCCCCATTCAATGATTCTTCGGCTAAAAAGGTTTTCAAAAATATCCTCGAACATAACATTGAATGGCCTACAGGAGATGAATCACTGTCGATAGAAATTATTGATGCTATCGAATCTTTACTGACCCACGATCCAGAGCTGAGACCTAAAGCCAATGAAATGATGAAAATGGAAGCATTTAAAAATATCGATTGGCATAATCTGCTATCAATGACACCACCCTTTATTCCTGATCCGTTTGACCCACAAGATACAGGATACTTTCAAGCAAGGAATGAATTACTGAATTTTAACCTTTCAAACTTTGATTTGATCTGATCAATGGAACATCCTTTTTGTAAATAATGGGTTTTACCTCGTTTTATTGAATTGATTTAACTTAATTGTAACTAATTGAAATGTCATCAATTAATTGTACCTAAACTGTAAAAAACTTTGTCATATATTTTGCAGCTATTAATTTATTTTTATTTATTAACAATATTAACCAATGATGCAAAACTTTTTTAATCTTTAGTATTTTTACCGCTATATTCAAGTTTCTAGTATATGAAAAAATTATGGCTAAATTGCTGCTATTTTATCTAAACTTGTAATTTTACCGTTTTACATATTTTCAATTCTTATTCAACAAAGTTGGAATTATCTTGGTTGCAGTATGATTTTAAATCCAAATAGTGGTGATGTGTATGTAAAAAATTCCATACTGTGAAACTGTGATGAAATAAAAATGTACAACATCAACAATTGTCTTTTGTTTTTTTACTTTTGTCAATGTGAGACATACATGCCAATGAAATGACTTTTCTGTCGAACTCGAATTAACGTATACAAGATTAAACAGTAATAACACATTTTAATGTTGGATTTATTATACAGTGCAACCTTAATATAATCATTAATTATGTTGACAAAAATCCTTCCACAAAAAAAATAGACATAGCTGATAAGTTCGGGATTCCCGCAAGTTCATTGGCTACAATTTAAAATCTAAAGATAAGTTTTCCGACGAAACTGGTTTGCCTTCAAACATAAGAAGATTGAAACCGTGGGAAACAAACTACAATTTATGACTTTTTTTCCAATCAAGATGAATAAAATCAGATTTAGGCTTTTATACCAATTGTTGATTTATTTTCACCTCTTTTTATTTTGTTCTGCGAATTTTTGAAAAGAAAAAAGCCTACCTACTCACTTTATTGTTTTGAAAAGAAAATATAAAATAAATGAGTAATTTGATAAAATGAGTTTTCATTTAAATGAGCAAAATTAGTTCGCTATAACAAGATGAGTACGTAATGTCGAGGTGAATAAAGCCTCGGTATAACAAATTTTGGACCAACCTCACCTCAATATAACAAACCTCAGTTTTACGAATTACTTGATATAACGAATATTTACTAGTTCCCTTCCGATTGTTATATCGAGGTTCCACTGTATTTTGATTTGCAATATTGTCATGGGTAACCAAGCATAATGTAGTTAGAAACAATACGAGAAATGTCACAACTCTTCTGAAACGTAGAAACATAAAAATTTATATTATGTCAGAGTAATGTCATGTAAAATAAAAGGCTTACAATCACCAACTTATACTCAATACGTAATGCGGTCGACGGAAAAATCTTGTAATCAAACCGTTTATCAATATTGATTAATAAGCTTGTTGATGTCGAGATTCCTTGGAACCTTCCAAAAAAAACTTCGAACGACTATGAAACATAACAAAATCTAAAAATATACGCAATTATGTGCAGTCGTTAAAACTCTAACATATACATCACTTATTGACACTACTGCAAAATCTCACGCCAAATATCAAATGATGCCCTTTTCAGGATGATAACTTGAGGAAATTGAACTTGACCCAAATAGGAATAAAACATTCTGAAATAGGTAGAGACAGATGAAAAAACCTTAGATAGCACCAATAGTTTTTACATCGGTATATATGTGCATAGTGTCAATCACTATCAGGGTGTCAACAACTGAACCTCCCACCCTATATCATTCAATATCAAAAATCATGCCATGTTTGCCTACAGATTTTTCGAATTTACAATAATTGAATAAATTGTCTATTATTTCAGGTACAAAGCTGAAAAATACGAGTCATCCGGAGATAGTCCAGAAGAATTATTTTTAACAGATACTTCTGAAGATATTGTGGAGCAAAATGTGAAAGGAAAATTAGATGTGAGTTGTCTTTTTGAGAAAATCTTTGTCATGAGAAGTGATCAAGACTGCCCGAGATAATTATTTACCATTTTAATAATTTTGCAAAGTTTATTATTTATGCTGAAAATAAAAGTTGGTTCAGCTTTTGTGAAACAATATAGTTTCCCAAAATATAGGTATATGCAACAAACTTTTACAATATAGAAACTACTAGTTTTTATACTGTGCCCAGAATTCTACAGCGTTGCCAGATTTACCATTGCTCAACTATTACTTTATCATGGTTCGCTAAGTCGAGCTTAAATCGGACTTAAATTAAAGCTTGTCTCAATAAAGGCTGTCTAAGGTAGAAAAGGGTGCAAGTGACCATACGTCGAATATCCGCATTGGATATGCCAGATCTTAATTCGGGTCTTGAAATGCTTTTATCATTCAGAGCTATTCTTGATATTGTTGAGCTCTGATAGGGCGAAATAGCTTCCATGTTCTTTGAACGTTGACGTGATTCGCTCCAAAGTATGAGTGTTATATTGTTTGGTTTTAATTGATTGATATAATTCTCGGCTTTCATCGACTGGAAATCCATCGGTTTAGGCATGTAAGATGGGGTCGGTCCGCCAAGAAGAAGCGATTAATATCCCTTTCGATTTGTTATATCGAAGTTCCACTATAATAATAATAATAATAATAATAATCTTTATTCTCATAATCAAATATGTGCACACACATGAGAAGAGAACATGTCAAGAGAGAGATTACAATAAAGTATTGTGAAAATATTCTTGTATATTATATGGTTCTAGATTCAACAGAAACTCAAAAGCTTTTTTTTTTAATTTTTTAAAATCATTAATTGAGCGTATATTCGAAGGAAGAAAATTAAAAATTTTCATACACATAAATTCGACACTCTTCTTGCTAAGAGTGAGCCTGAACAGTGGGTATAAAAAAGGCTGGGTGTGTCTGGTACAGCTTCTAGAGACATATTGACTGAAATAGTCACTGTTATTTTTTATAAAAAGAAGACAGCGATATATGTAAAGTGCAGTCACAGTCAGCAATCCACTCTCCCTGAATTTTCCCCGACAAGTCTCCCTGTATTTCATCCTTAACATCCTTCGGAGAGTTAGTTTCTGAACCACAAAGATTCTATCCAAGCCAGGGCTAGACCCCCAGAAGATAATTCCATAGGACATAACTGACTGAAAGTTGGCATAATAAACAACCTTCAGAACTTCCAGGCTCACATGCATTCTCAGAGAAAACAATGAGAATGAAGCCGACGCCAGTCTTTTTGTAAGATGTTCGATGTGCTCACACCACTTCAGATTCCTGTCCAAATGGATACCAAGGAACTTTGTTGTTGCCGATATATGCGCATCAGTGGTGCCCAAGAATATTGTTTCAGGGAGAGACTGTCTAGTTCGATCTGTGCAAAAACAGACATATTCAGTTTTGTTGATATTAAGGGTCAGTCCATTCTCCCTGCACCAGGAAGTTATCTTGGAAATCGCATCAGCTGAGGTCGTTTTTAGCTGCTTGGAGATGTTTGGAGCTCCTATGAGCAGGTTTGTGTCATCCGCGTACACAATCGGAGCCTGACTTTCTGAGTTGAACACTCCAGGAAGATCATTCACAAAAATATGAATAGGAGTGGTCCCAAGATGCTTCCCTGTGGAACTCCCCGGGTGATAAGCTCCTCTTCAGAGGCATATGTGGTGCCATCAACCATAATTTCAACCCTCTGCTTCCGATTTGACAGGTAGCTTTTATGAGGTCCAATTGTCAACCTCTTATGCCATACCGCTCCAACTTCCAGAGCAACAATCTGTAGTCCACACAATCAAAAGCTTTTGACATGTCCAAAAAGATGCCAAGAGGCACCCTCCCCTCCTCAAAACCTCTCAGGATCATCCTGACTAGTTCATAAATTGCGGTGTCAGTGCCTTTGTTTTGCATAAAACCGTGCTGTGCATTATTAAATAGATTGAATTTTTTGAAGAATTTCAGAAACCTATTTGCTAATATTTTTTCAAAGATCTTCGAGAACGATGGAAGAATACTGATGGGTCTATAGTTCCCACAATCCTCAGCAATTCAAATTAATTTTTACTAAGTCTATTCTAGTTAAATAGCTTGCTTCAACTTTTTGTCGAACAGAAATGTGATAATATACATATATTTTTTTTAATATATATTATATGTTTATCTCTGTGGGATTTTGCACCGATATCGATGTAATTTGTACTTGTTTAAATAAATAAATAAATTTAGTTTTTCCTTGCTTAGTTATTTCCTTTCTTAGCACTTCGAACTAAGCAACTCTGAAATAAATCAATTGAATAGTGCAATTATTATACATTATATTTCGGAGTGATCATTTGTAATCAGGTTGTAAAAGAAAATAAAATTCCGAAATCACTGAAAATTGGAAAATTCTGAGTAATTGCGTAATTTATTAAGTTTTGGATATAACTGGTCGTGTTTATTTCCTTCTTAAATCTTCCCTTCAATAATAATTGCTTATTTTATAGTTTCATTTCAAAATAAATTCGTAAATCCTAGTTACAAGTCAACATTCGATTCCAAAGATATGGCTTTTGCACAATCTTGCAACCAAAAGGTATGGAATTATTATGTATTTCGTGTTAGTATTCGATGTTCCTAAGATATATTGATTTATGTCAAGAACAATTGATGTAGTTGTCAGAATAATAAGAAACACTGAGCCCATAACCAATTGTAAAATACGTTGAACAATGATGATAAAGATATAATTCTTGGTATTTATCACTCGGAAAAGCTTAGCACGTTTATGCCGATTGCCACGTGTCGTCTAAGCAACGTTTAAGCCCTGAAATGACGTTTCATCAATGGAAGAAACGTCACTTAAGGGCTTAAACGTTGCTTAGACGAACGGTGCAATCGGGCATTATGCCCGATTGCACCGTTCGTCTAAGCAAATAGACAAAATAGACGTTGGTAGCATTACGAAATTCACCGGACGAAACTATCACAATGGATGTTCCAGCTGAAATGTGCCCTGAAGGCAAAAGGACTTTATGGTCTTGTAGATGGAACAATGAAAAAACCAGCTGCAACCCCGGCTGCAGGATTAGATGGTTGGTACAGAAAGGACGCACAAGCTATGTTTCTTATTACATCAGCCATGGACTTCGAGCAGATAACTCTCATAGAAAATTGCGAAACCTCGAAGGAAATGAAAGAGAAACTTGACTCAATATATTGTCAAAAGTCAGAAGTTAATAAACTCATGGCACATGAAAAGTTTCACCAATATAGGATGGATCCAAGTGACTCTGTGGCAAAGCATGTAGCCAAAATCGAAAATTTAGCACAGCAAATCAAAGATTGTGGTGTGATTCTGTCAGTGAAACTGCCACAGTAACTAAAATCTTGAACACGTTGCCACTGAAATATAGAAATGTAAGGCAAGCCTGGCTGTCAATGGATGAGAGAAAGCAAACAGTGAAGAACCTGACTGCCAGACTCCAAGATGAAGAACAAAGCTTGACAATGTTAGAAGAAGAACAGGAAGCTCTCGCAACAATGACTTTGAATACGAAGAAGGAAAGTACGCCGAATGCAGCTAAGAAGAAAAGATTCGCATTCAAATGCTTTTCTTGTAATAAACGTGGTCATATGTCAAAGGACTGTTATGCTTCAAAGCATTCAAATCAAACTGAATATAGTGAATCCACTAGAAGAAATGAAACAGCACTAAATATTGAAATAAAGGGGCTCAATATCACACAGTGTGATGATGAAATCTGGATCCTAGACAGTGGTGCTTCAGCACATATGTCCTATAGAAGAGATTACTTCTCTGAGTTCAAAGAACTTGAAACCCCTTCTCATGTGTATCTAGGAAATAGTGAAAGCCTAGAAGTGAAAGGAAAAGGCACAGTGAAGATCCAGAAGTTAATAGATGGACATTGGTTTGACTCTTACATACAAAATGTACTCTTCATCCCAGACCTGAGAAAAAATCTTATATCTGAAGGAGTTCTGACGAATCGGAACATGAAGATAATCAAGGAAGGTACTTATGCCAAAATATATCAAGGAGACGACCTTGTTGCTAGTGCTTTACAACAGAAAACAAATAATTTATATGAGATGCTTATTCGTACTGTTTGCAACAACACAGAAGCAACTGTAACAAAACAAGAAGCTGTATTGATTGAGTTCACAGATGATAACTTCGAAAATCCAATGTCAAACATTCAGCCAGAGGATAATATTCAATTATACGAAGAAATCGAACCTGATGAAGATAATGGAAGACCACGAAGAAACGTCAAGTTTCCCGAAAAATTAAAAAATTGATTTTGAAGTGAGCTAAACCTGGTGGAACTAGAAGTTCCAAATACCTATGAAGAAGCAGTTCACTGCGAAAACGCTGAAAAGTGGATAGAAGCAATACAAGAAGAAAAACATGCTCTAGAACAAAATAAGGAATGGATTGTACAGAAACTTCCTGAAGGACGAAAAGAAATTGGATCAAAATGGGTATTCAAACTAAAATGTAACAATCAAGGTGAAATAGAGAGATATAAAGCAAGACTGTGTGCAAAAGACTTTGCTCAAAAGGAAGGACGATTTGACTCAATTAGAGTAATTCTGTCGGTTTCTGCCCACGAAGGATACAAATATTTTCACAAAAGCAAAAGCTCTACTGAAAGAAGTTTTCAAAGACTCAGATATTTGTTGGGCATGAAATTTTATAGTGGTTGGGACTTAAAATAAGTGTGTTCTTAGTGTTCCTGCTGTTATTTACAACACTCAATAAGTGGGAGTATTGGAATTATTATGTATTTCGTGTTAGTATTCGATGTTCCTAAGATATATTGATTTATGTCAAGAACAATTGATGTAGTTGTCAGAATAATAAAGAAACGTTAATGCCCGATTGCACCGTTCGTCTAAGCAACGTTAAGCCCTGAAATGACGTTTCATCAATGGAATAAACGTCACTTAAGGGCTTAAACGTTGCTTAGACGAACGGTGCAATCGGGCATAAACGTGCTAAGCTTTTCCGAGTGATAAATACCAAGAATTATATCTTTATCATCATTGTTCAACGTATTTTTACAATTAAAGGACGTATCGCACTTACTGCGCATGCGTCATTCCGTTAGCAACAAATCGCCGCCATCTTACATGCCTAAACGATGGTTTACCCATCGTTTCAATTAATTTTACTGATTTTTAATTATATTAACAAAAAATTGTTGCCAACCCCGTATGCACAATGTGAACTAAGGTGATATTTTTTTTCAGGTTGAAAACGAACCGGTGAGTTGTTATTGTAGTGCATCTCATACAGACACTTTATCGACTGACGAGCACGACAGTCTCAGGGAATCTTCAGAAGGTAGACCACTTCTGAGGAACGATAGCGGTACTGATGTAACAAATTCAGGGAAACAAGATATATTTCTTGAATGGCAAAAATACTGGTCCCTAAACGGGGAGAAACTAATCTGGGAATCGTGGATAGCTAAATATAGTGACTATATAAATCCGGAATATTTAAATTTTTACGGGGAAAACAACGCACAATCAATAACCGAAAGCAATATAAAAACCGAAATCGTAAAGCCACAATTAACAAAATTTAATTTCGATGATAGCGAATTGAGAAATAGCCAAAAAAGTAATACGAAAATTTTTCAACGAGAATTATCAGAAAATGAGGACACAGCGAACAATGATATTTCCGAAGGATGGAATCCTTTATCTCCTCTAAGCATCGATTGTGATACAGAGAACGAGCAACTTCTGAGGCCTCGGTGCAGCTCCCATACAGGCAGTTCTGTGCGAACTGTTGATTCTATGACCAATGTAACACGTATGACTGTATCCTCGGTAGATTTCAATAAAAGTCCATCAGATAGTCTGTCTTCCGTGAGTTCAGTGGAAAGTTCAGTTAGTTCAACTACCTCTGAGGAAGAAGACGGAGAAAATGGAAACGAGTGGAATCATTTATGGAAAATACATTATGAAGAAGAATATCTCATTCAATACAATAAATTTCTTTCAGACAGAGGTGATTATTTTAATCTTTATTGCATGAATTGAATGAAGACTTGAGTAGAATTGTTCTGAAGTATTTGATTATGCCATGATTATAGTTGTTTTGTGGTATTCCTATAGTAGTTACTTCGGACCGACATATTTTAGACAGTTAATCAGTAGAAAATCTTTCTACTTTGAACAAGCATGGTGAGAAATTGAAGACGTGACTGACGACAAATTCAATTAGCCAACTGAGATTTTTTCCATTCTTTATACGATCCGGAAAACTTCATTTTACGGCCGCAACATTTCAACTGTCGCTCACATCGTTTTCATGTCAAATGATGGTTTTAGGGTTAAATCAGAGACATTATTTCGACACTAAAAGAATAAAATTGAAATTCTGCCAACAGATGACAGATATTTTTGCACAGAGGACCCTAAAGACAGGAATATGAAGTTTTCCGAACCGAAAATGTTGTCGCCATCAGTTCTGAAACAACGCGAAACAGTGAACCCTTCTACTTTCAAACATCTCAATAATTATACCATACTAGGTAGAACTAAATACACGGTGTCCAGGTGATTGATATCAATAAATTATTTTAGATTGCTCAGACTTGTGGCTATCCAAAAATACCACATGTATATTTTAGGCGATTTTTTGTAATTCTCGAGTTATGATTTTCGAGTGTTTTTGTAATATATTTTGCCAGATAGGTTTGAAAAATTCGTATCTTCTTATGCAGTAAGTATTCCGCAGTTTCTATTTTGTCAACATGATCGTCCTGAATGTTGCTTCAATAAAAAATATTCAACTGCCTTAAATCTCTGCAAGCTATCCAAAAAAGGGTTGAAAGCTAGAAATTCAGTTTTCTGTAGGATGTACTCAAACATTAATTTTCGATTTAGAAATTAAAAGAGCATTTGGCTAAGTTTAAAAACTTTTCGGAGTCCTAAGTTACGAAAGTCTTAGGAAAAATGGTACTTGATCGGACGTTTTTCGTTGTAAAAAGCATCGGAAGGCGGATAGGTTTAAAATAATTGAAACCCGATATAATTTGTTTTTCTTCTTTTAAACATTTTATTGGTAAATTGAACTTCAAAATGGGATTCAGAATTGATTTTAATTGAAATTTCTGAAAAATATAGCTATAGCTCACTGATGGAAAATGTGAACATTCGTCAGAATTGCTAGTTGTGAAATAACCTGCTATGGGATAAGTAAGGAAGGGAACGTCATATTGAAAAATCACTATTCACTACTATAAATTTTCAGAATCCGTTTCTCCAACTTCAATACATCGACAAAGTTTCAAAAAGTTACTGGTCAATTGCCTGAAGCTACACGGATGTTCTTGTTTTATTTTTCTTTCCGCTTCTGAAAGTTTTACCCCAATTCTGTTTGGTTGCTACTTCCCTTCACGTACACAAGCTCTCTCTAAAATCCCAAACAAAAAAATTGATGGGGTTATTTATTTCCGTATTGATGAGACCAAATATGGCGAAAGAGCTGTCTGTGGACGGTCTGTAATAATTCTTTGAATGTTGGTGAGACTGTCTCCGAAGTATATTTTTTTTGATTAAAATTATTCTTCATATTCATTATAAGGGTCCATTATTGTTGATATGAGATCGTATAGTCCATCAATAAGTAAAAAGCCAGATAAATTATGTAAAATTCGCTTTATTCCAGTCAAAAGCCCATTTGAATCAATTTCCTTGATTATCTTTCGGTAAAATATCGCAACCGCCACTGGTTAGAGATGATTGGTCTACAGTGACTTTATACTAATGATCTAATAATATTAAACAAAACCCATCGGCAGAAAAACTCGTCCACCTAAAATTTTACTTAAGTTTAACGAACGTAATTTTTCAAATTCTTAATACCCTGTGAAACAGTAAGACTATTCTTTTCGCCATCTTTCAGTTTTTATTTCACCTTGATTTGAGACACGTATTCGAATGAAAGCCTGGAATTTTATAAGCACTCCAAGCTCTACTAGGGGAAAGAATCACATGTTTCGTCTCCTCGAAAATAGGTTTACTAATGCATCATTTACTTACTTTTCTCCTTATTCACGCGAAGATTCGATTTCTGTTTTGAAATGAAATTGAAGGAAGCTTGATGTGCCCATACAAAATTTTCGGCAAAAACTTTTAATTTCGTTTTCCGCGGACCTCGAAATAAAAGGTGATTTTAATATGTTTTAAATTGCTCATTAATGATACATTTTAATGCTTAATTTTTTGGCTATTTTAATGTGCAATCCCAATGGCAACCCTTCACAAAGTATTCAGAAGCACTACGAGAAAAAAATTTGGAAACTATACTGGAACATAGATACATAGAAATTTTGTTATATCAAATGTAAGTCTTGTGCAAAATCGGGATGTACTTCAATCAAGAATTTATACACAATTCATATTGAGATCGTCGGAAAAACTTGTAATCAACTCGGTTATTAATCGGGCGACTAATTATCTCGAACTATAACGCATTCGCTCCGCTTACGCGTTAAAATATCTTGACCATTAGTCACTGTCTTTAATAACCTAGTTAATCAAATAACAATTAGTGAGCCGTAATTTGGCTGTTCTTTTTGTTTAAAATTCCTGTGGATTATTAAAACATCAGAAATTGCTTTCTTTCCTAAACAATTCGATACTTTATTTGAATACGTGTATCTTCAGAATAAATCAGATATCAAGGTGAAAAACTGAAGGATTGCAAAAAATATGGTCTTTGTAATGAACTGAACGCAAACTCTACAAATTTGCCGAACTGTTTCACAGGGTGTTAAGAAATTGGACCACAAATAGATATATGTTTTTTTCACTCTGTACAGATGAGCTATCAACATATTTGGAATCTTTATGGAGCTCTTTCAATACCGAAAATTCATTTACAATTTGCGTAGAAACAATTGGAATCATTGAAAAAATTACGAATGTTCTTAGACAACAAACTTTAGCAAAATTTAGCGGTGCCGAGTTTTGCCGTTGAGTGTAGTTTAATATCATAAAATCATTGTTTTATAGAAAGTCACTGTAGATGGGTATCGTCTGACTCACCATTGGGGGAAGTCCGCGCAAAACTGACCCAAATCAGTGAATAACAAACGATTTTACTCCGATATAGAGATGCTGGACTGGCAGTTGCAATTTATCCCGTAATCTGTTATTTCTATTTCTGTTCTGGAATTGTGAAACTGATCCCGTGGTCAGAAATTTCTATTCAAAGCCGTGGAACTGATTCCTAATTGTGAGACCAACGAGTTCAGGTATGATCAACACAATATCACACATTTAACTCTTAAAGTTGAAAAAACTCCCGTTCCAAATTAAGGTTTTTGGGTTTTTCGGACAATTTGCATTGAATCGGAATTTTCGATAACGTCACACTTGGATTTGCAAATGCTTCACGATCCGTTTTTTTTTTGCTAGAACTGTTGGAACTGATTCTTGATACTTATTGGATTGACCAAGTGCGCGTTTAAATCAATTTCAAGCGATAACCGGTTATCATTTTGGTTAACCAATTGCATTCAAGCGGTTTTGGTTCAAAGTAACGTCATGAATTAGCCCTTGACGTCATTGTTTTGAACCGCAAATGACCAGACTCAAGGGATGCGTTTAAACTTCTGGTTATTAGAAAAGTAGGGTTGTACGCGGCAAACTTCAAAAGTTGTTGAAAGACGAAGCATACTTGTAGAAGATATTATGTTATTTGTGAGCTTAACCACGTACGATTCATATTGAGAAAATTTTTTCAACAATTTCAATTATCGGCTTAGTTTCATTAATTTAGGAATTAAACTCATCCATTGAAATTTTTAAGTTAGGTTCCAAAAGCTTCTGATATTGTTCGATTGTAACAAAATGTTCTTCTTTACTTGTATAATGGGATAAGCTTTGTTTTACAATAAAGCTCTTGACTGTTCGGAAAAATTAGGAATGTTCATCGTAACATTAAATCTACGTTTCAAACATAATATTTTGGGATGCATGGAATTGTTGCATAAATATAAATATAACTATACTGACAATTGACAAATAACCAGAAACCGCATTCAAGCGAAGAGAGCGAGGCCGGCCGGTTATTCGTTCTAGGACAAAAAGGGAATAAACAAGGGCTGAACCAATGATAACCGCAGTTATTATTGGTTATCCGCTTAAAATTGATTTTAGAAGGTTTGTTTTGGTTCCGAGTTCAGGAAGGTTCCTCATGCGCTGTTGCGAATTTAAACACAAATTCGAAATGTGCGCGCTTGCGAACCGTCCTGATCAGTTCTTGAGCGTAACCAAAACAAACCCAATATGTCCCCCGTCTAACGATTCGGCTCTTCGCTTCGCGCCCCTAGATGAGCGTCCACACGTTTGATTCAGTGCAAACCTCTTCGGTGGGAAACAACGCTTCGCGCCTCTTCGCCCAAGTAAGCGTCAACCTTTAGAGGGACAAGTGATCGTTAATTGAGGTAAATCACACCCCTTATTCCCTATTAAAATTTTAGAGGTGATAGCCCCTACACCTAGGGTTAAGCAGAATTCGGCTTACAATTTTGCTCAAAATATGTCCTCCTCCGAATAAAAATTGACCTGTTCCGGTAAACATCCTTGTCGCGACATAATTGGCCTGGAAAATTTTTGAATTGTCACCGTGTAATGCATTATCTATTGAAGCTTCCTGCATGCGTTATGAACGAAACAACAATTTAACTTCATTTATAGTTATTTAATCAACTAAGTTATTAAAGACAGCGACTAAGGGTACGTTCAGATGATGAGCGCTCAACGCGCGTTCTGCTAACGCGCGTTTACAACTACATATATCTTGTTTAGGGACGTTCAGATGATGGGCGTTCAAAATACATGTAGTTGTAAACGCGCGTTAGCAAAACGCGCGTTGAGCGCTCATCATCTGAACGTACCCTAATGGTCAAGATATTTTAACGCGGAAGCATAGCGAACGCGTCAATAGTTCGAGACCATTAGTCGCTTGATTAATAACCGAGTTGATTACAAGATTTTTCCGACAACCTCAATCTGAATTGGGTATAATTAATAATTATAAATAATTGATTCTCATTATGCACAAGACTTACATTTGACCTAATAAAATTTCTATGTATACAGATTTGAAAATTCACATCTGAATTATACGATATACAATGCATCAGACAGATAATTCTTCCGTCTAGTTGCACAGATGAATAGTCGAGATAATCACGTGCTGTAACTGAATGAATTCCTTTGACTTATTGCACTAACCTAGTCTTGTCTCTCTCTTATCGCAGTATGGTAGGGAACCTGCAGTATACGTATAGAATTATTTAATTTGTCAGGATGTCCAAAATACTAGATTCAAGTATTTACTGTTGCCTACCATACTAAATGATTTATGCTCCTCCCAACGATAAGAGAGAGACCAGACTATAGAATATTGCAATAAGACAACGGAATTCAGTGTGTTACAGCATTGGCTCGACTATTCATCTGTGCAACTGGACGGAATAATTCTCTGTCTGATGCATTGAATATCGTATGTTTCAGATGAAAATTTCCAAACCTGTATATGTTCCAGTAGAGTTTTGACATTTCTCGTAGTGCTTCTGAATACTTTGTGAACGGTTGCCATGAGTATTACACATTAAAATAGCATAAATCGAGCATTAAAATGGGTCATTAATCATCAATTTCGTACACATTAAAATCACCTTTTATTTTGTGATTGACGGAAAAAAGTGATTCTTCTTGTGAATTACTTTGATGCACGTTTTTTCGATTATCTTCTCGATAATCATGTTTATTATTATATTTATATATTTTTCAGATTATAACGATACTCTAGAAGCATCTTACAGATTGAAACAATCTAGTCAAAACAATTGCCAAACTAGGTATAAAGCAGACCATTCGAAACTCGAAAATTGTTCAGAAAGTAAACATCTAGAAAATATATTTTCTGAAATGGACATGGATAAAACAACTGGAAATTCTGATTTGTCAGATAAAGAAGAGCCGGTTTGCGATGAAAGATCTCAAATGATAGCCCTTGGACTGCCTGCTGCATTCGGTAAACACAATGATGACAATCCTGAAGAGTCGACAGAATTATCTAAAAAGTAAGTAGAGAACTTATTTCTAATAATTATTGCTGATCCTGATCATCCAGCCATACAAAGTCTTGGCCCTCCTATCAACTCTCAAATTTTTGAATGTAATGACAATTTTTCGTTTGTGGAATAACGAGAGTTGTTATATTGAGAGTATTCCTTAGAATCCGGGAAAACCAATTTATCGGTTTGACTGGGCAAGAATAGTAGCTCTACTCTACTCTACTTATTTATTTATTTACTATGGAATACATACGGATGATTTTCACATCCAAAAAGGTTTTCACAAAATATTAATCAAAAGTGCATACATGAAAATACATTACAAATTCCCCTTGGTCACAAAGAATTACAATCAATCAAAAAACAATTAGATGTTAGTTACTGATGAGGAAAAAAATGACATGTGCTAGTTATTGATCAAAATAACACCTTAATGTTGACTCCATACAGAAGTGGCAAAATTGAGTCTACTGAATATAAATGAGTAATATACCACCAACAATAATGCGTCCACACTCTTGAAGTCCTGCATTGTCTGGTAATATAACCGAGCATTTTATTACTATTGTTGACTACAGATTCAAAATGTTCATGAAAAGAAGTTAAGAGTCTAAAATTATTCCTAAATCTCTTATTTCGTCCGTCCTATAGAGAGTTGTATTGTCGATAGAATAATCGAAAAGAATTGCATAGCATTGAACCAAATGGTGACCCGCTCATCTAGGCGACGCGAAGGGAAGAGGCTCATCGTTAGACGCGGGACAGATTAAACGCGCACTATAGGCATCTGAAAATAAGAATGCAGCGCCACGGTGGGCAATTGCAGAACTATAATTTTAACATGGAAGGATTTTGTTGTATTGTTTATGTGTATATTGGCTTTACTGAAATTTGGATATTTTATGAATATTTTAAAATTTCAGACATCTATAATGAACGAGTGTATTACTGTGTATATTATATTTTTATTTTTTGTGAAAACGGTAGGTGTCATCATTTACTTTAGCCATATTGAAATATGGATAAGGTTAAGGCTGTTGATGGAATTAAGAAAAACAATTTTAGTTTTCGAACAGTTGAAATAACATTATTTTATTATATTCAAACAGTACTTTTTTTTTCACAAAGCATTATTCAGTAGAATTTTTTGTTTAGACTTCTTTGTCTCAACCTTTAAGTTCTACTACCAGAACTAGAACATTCTGGTTATTTCTTTCTTGTAGTCGATCCAAGAGGAAGATTTCTGGAATGCACAGCAGTCTTTTTCCAAAACTTTATCTGTTGGGAACTTGGATCTGTAAACGATTAACTCCATGAATCTAATCTAACCTACAAGTTTTGTGTAATCCGAACTCACCCCGATAAAAATAAAAATTATCGTTGTATATAAAATGGAAGGAGGAAACTTTTATATTTCCTGTGATTGGTTTACCAATTTTAAGATTCAGTTGTCAGGTGTTGCATTTTCTTCGTCAGTTAGCATAATTTGAAATATACAGGACTTGCGATTCTTTTATATTATTCTGATTACTTAGCCTGCTACCTGATTCCGGATTAACATCGACTTCTGGGAAACCAGGTATAGGCCTCGATTAATAATAGTAGGTATATGGTCAAAAAATTCAACTTTATGAATAGAAAGTGGAAACTTGTCTTGTGGTCTTACAGTCCCGAACAAGTTGTAGAGGAATTACTTTAATGACATTTTACAGACGGTTGCCGATTTCTTAGAAAGGGTACAGAGGAGGTACCGTAGGTACTGCAGTTCATGACTACCTATTAAAAATCAATTACGAATTCCTTTTTCTTTGATTTTGGGTTATCGTACTCTGTCGAGGGTAACTGTTGATTTAGATGAGTCACGATTACCTGAAAACTAACGCTATTGTTCACAAAGAAGAAAACCTATTTGAATAAAAGAGAGTTTCAGTCAGTCTGCATCAAGAAGCCTTTGAAATAACAAGTTCTTGGAGAAGACAGTAAAATATCGTCCCCTATCAGTGTAAAGTTAAATCAGTGTTGTGCAAATCATCAAAAGTTAGGAGATTTTAGGATAAATGTATAGGCCAGTAAACCAGGCACCGCCAGTAGTCGGGCAAAACACTCATCAATTGAGGTAACTCAAAAAAATCTGTTGTAGCAAAATTTTTCTGAATAAGAAGGGATATAACGAACATTCCTAAGTCTTTTTTGACTTGTTTCTAGCACTGACATATCAAAAGCGCCGACAATTTAGCAGGGTGTTCCATTCACTTGGCTTAGTAGGTTTTATTCAAAGAAGAAAAGCCTTGAGCAGGTGCTTTTGATCGTTCATTTCTAGAGCAATAAGAGACTTGAAATTGATGCCAAATATATAAATGTAGAATCTCAGCACAATCGAAATAATATTCTGGAAATTATTCAAAAAATGAAATATGTAAAGAATGAATAATTAAAAAATTTCAATTCTATGGTTCTGATGATGCGATATTCTTGAACTCTTGCATTGATATTCAGTATATTAGTCTTGATTCACATAATAAATTTCAATGTTAAGAAAATATAGAGCCTCTTCTTTTAAATTTGCTATGGTTCTGTAACACTTTAGCCATAAAATTTTGCAACGAACATTCAGTATATCAATCCTCAGTCACAAACAAAATTTACTCGAATCGAATATGTTTTTATGAAAATATGAAACTTTCCTCTTTTCAATAATCCAATTGAATTTCCTGTGGTTCTGTTTACACTGTGCCCACAAAATTTTGTATGAGGCTTATTATGAGCTTCATGCGTGTAGCCGCAACATCTCATTTCGATTGGTCCGTTTTGTCTGAGATATTGAAAACAAATATTTTGAATGGCCATATTTTATGGAACACCCTGTATGATTTGGATGGTTAACGAACTTAACCGAGGCATTTGGGAACCGAACTCACCCTGAAATACACAAGTCTCTAGGACAATCCCTTCGAAAGTTATCGTGCTTACGGACGGCTTTACGAATAGAATTGATTTTTACCGCGGATTCGTCATCCAGGAAACCCTATCGTTTGAAACCATTTTCGGCTGAAAATTCCAAAAATTACAGACATTTGGGCAAAACTTTATAGCACTCGTTTAACTAGAACGAGAACATCTTAACGTAGCGTCGTCATTACCAATGTGTTTAAGTGACTACAAATAATACACGTTAAAATGTTTTAATTTTCTTCATCCGAAGAAAAAGCAAGATAGATTTTTGTAACGTCATGAACTAAGAATTCAAAAATAATTGTTACTTCGAAATATATTAGTCATTTATTTTAAGTAATACTTCAACACCCTGTATCTCAGAGAACGAAGCATTTGCGGAAAAGAGCTACATTCAGGGTGACTTACGGGAAACGGATGTTTTTGAAATGAGCAGTACACAATTGATTTACAAGATAGTATTATTTTATGGTTACACAAATAATTATTATTCCATACCATGTCATGAAAAGTTACTTCTTAAAAATTACATCAGTCATGTGGTGCCCATCTGCTTCAATACAGGTTTCCAGCCTCTGTTGAAAATCTTTGGAAACTCGGGTCAACATGTCACCGGACTTGTCCTACTGTGATTACTTCTAGTGGGGGTTTTGAAAGAGTGTGTGTATGCTCACGAACCCCGTCATTTATTGAACTTAAAATACGCAATTACAGAAGTGGTGAATTTGATTTATCAAGACATGTTGACCCGAGTTTCCAATGATTTTCAACAGAGGCTGGAAACCTGTGTTGAAGCAGATGGGCACCAAATGAATGATGTATTTTTAAAAAGTAACTTTTTCATGAAATGGTATGTAATAATCTTTATTTGTGTGACTATAAAATAATAGTACTTGTACATTAATTGTGTACTGCTTCATGCTCATTTCAAAAACATCCGTTTCCCGTAAGTCTCCCTGTAGTATAATGTCATGCAAAATCACTAAGTGAAGTTTGTCGCATTTATTCAAGGCCGTAAGGCAAGGGGGAGGCCGATAGGATCCGGACCAATACCTCCTAGAAGAGAAGGCCTCAGGGCTGCCGCGTGACGTAAGCATCAGGAGTGCATCTCACTCAACGGAGCTTGAGTGATCGTGTGTAGATTTCTCGATTGTTTCACATTATAACTGAATAAAAACTTGACTTTATTATGGTTTTCGGTAATATGAGGATGCCAGTCATCATCTGGGCCTTTCATTGCATCCCACCCGTTTTATTAGTATTTATCTCGGTATTATTATCAATAGAACAGATTATCAATATGGTATGAATAAAGAAAGCGAGGAGTTACTTTAGATTCATCATTATATAAAAAAACTTTAATCTCCTCCCCTAATAAAAACGTTTGTACTTTCAAATTTAAATCAACTAAAACAGAATATGTAATAACAGGCCCTGGTGAATATTTCAGTCTGAATAACAGAACTTTTCTTCATGAACTATTTTATTCCATAACTTAGGCAGCTTGAAATTATTCAAAACATTAAGGAACGTTTTAAAATCTTCATATGAAAGCAACTTCTTATTAATTTCCCATTCTTTTCTACTTTCCGCTATAGCTTTTTCGAAATTCTCTTGTTCAAAATGTTCTAATTTTTTCGTCGACTTACCCTTACCTTGATATCTTTCGATAAATACTTAGGACAGTTTGGAAACAGAGTAGGAACAGCATCTCTTCTTAACCTAGGGATTTTCAGAGGTACTGTTGCTGTATGGCCAGTTCTAGAATCCTTAGCTGAAGTGGATTTGATGAAATTATCGTCTCCAAAATGTTTCTCACAAACTCTGCTGAAAACGGATGGTTTAAAATTTTGCCTAGGAATGGCGGAAATCCACTTTTTAAGTAAACACGAATCCGTTGGAACTTAAAAACGCGTTTTTATAATTTCCCCTACACCCCGGAACACAACACATATTAGGCATTTTTTTCTCACTGAGTACTGAAAAGTACTAACAAATATGTATCACAAAAGCACTGAAATACAATAATAATTATTCACGCTGGTTTAGCAACAGGTTGAATAACTTCGCAAACCAAACAGGCAGGAAGTGCAGGCACGCACCGACACCTTTCAATAAGTGCACTTCGAGTGATGACGTCACAGCTGTTTTCGATAGACCCATCTGGCCTTCTCTTCTAGGAGGTATTGTCCGGACCCCCTTCCCCCGAAATTTTTTCGGAAGTAGGTACAAAGGTTGTCATTTGATAGACCAAAAAAAGAGATCTTTACCACCCAAGAATCCTTCTTGGCTACGGCCCTGCTCTTATTCCAAATTATACCCAGTGTATTGCCCATGTTTACACTCCCCACGGAGCATTTGACTCGTCTAAAGCAGATACCTCTTCATTTACCGAAGAAATCTTCTTTTATTATATCAACAATAACATTGTTTCAATAGTGATAATATAAATTTCTGTTTTAGAACGAATGCCGATCTAAGTAGTTTCAACGCATCGAGAAACAAAATCAAATCAGCTTTCAATCTTCTTGGTATAGAATTCGATGAAAACAAGGATGACTTGATGGGTGGCAAGGTAGAATATAAAATGAAACACATTCGATCACAAAATCGTCTGTTGAAACTACGTGGTGAAAAAAAGCCGAAGCACACTTTCTTTGATGATGATGGAAATCCAATTCCCGAAAAACCTGAAGAGGTAAGTTCAAAAAAGTTATATCATGAAGGTACTGGAATAAGATGAAATATTCCTTTTGTGTCGGTTCTGAGTATGATTATGATATTCATTATTACTCCTTCCTTGAAGCCCCTCAGAAGCTATCAAGCTTGTGCGACGTAGGAGAATCAGGTGGTTGCAGGAACTGTGTGAAGGTGTTACGTTACGGGAGCTATGCTGCTATGCGCACAGCTCTTATAGCAGCGCTTGAGGTCATCATGGGCTGAAAAGTCCCGGGCCTAACAAAGAAAACACGTTTTGCTTTAGTTCAAAATCAGCTTTATTCATCAACGTAATCTTCATCAAGGGCTACGCAATCATTCCAGCGCCGCTCTATAACATTTCCATAACACTTTTGTAAAACGATTTATCTTTTGACTCAAAATAGGCCTTAGTTTCAGCGATAACCTCTTCATTCGTGAGAAATTTTTTACCGGCAAGCATTTTTTTCAGGTCTGTGAACAGCCAGAGCCAGTAGTCGCTGGGAGCCAAATCTGGCGAATACGGTGGATGTAAAAGCAATTCGAAGTTCAATTCACGTAGTGTTGCCATTGTTTTAATTGACTTGTGACATGGTGCGTTGTCTTAATGAAACAAAATTTTTTCTGTGCAATTTCGGCCTTCAAACGCTTCAATAACGCTATGTAATATTCACTGTTGATGGTATTTCCTTTCTCAAGATAGTCGATGAATATTACACTACGCACATCCCAAAATACCGAGGCCATAACCTTTTCTTTCGATTGTTGTCCTTTCGGGCGCTTTGGACGAGGTTGACCAGTTGCTGTCCACTGTCACTCGATCGTTCTGACCGGAGTGAAGTGATGAATTCATGTTTCATCCACTGTCACATATCGACGCAAAAATTCCGTTTTGTTACGTTTGAACATGACCAAACACTGCTCAGAGGCATCAACACGTTCTTGTTTTTGGTCATCAGTGAGCAAACGCGGCACCCACTTGGAACAGAGCTTTCTCATATTCAAATGCTCATGCAATATAAAGCACTACTTTCGATATATTTACGATGTCAGCTAACTTGGAAAATTTAGAACATATTCATTTTACTTTCAGGAGGAAAATCGTCAGAGTATTTTATCAGATTGTTCTGAAACTAAAATAAGTTCTGCAGAAGAAGATGTAACAACTACCGAACAATCTATGAAACCGAACCAAAATGAAGAAAGTGAAGTTGATCTATCTAAGAAGCGAAAACGAAGGAAAAAAATCAATATTCCACCTGAGATAAAAAGAAATTCCAAGTTGAAGAAATATTGGATGAGGAGGTTCTCACTTTTCAACCGTTTCGATGAAGGAATAAAACTTGATGAAGGTAATTTTGAATGGGATTAGCATCAATCAATTTTCAGATTTTCTTTGCTCGATTGTTCCTGGGGAAACGCTCAAATGTATGTAATTTCCGAATTTTGCGCCTGGAGTGGACTCACAAGACTCACTGATCAAGTATCCGAGGTAAAAAATAATTCTGTCTGGCCGAGGATTCGAGTATTCTCGAACAAATGTGTTAAAGTTTTGAAATTTTAAGCGTATGGGTTAAGGATACCGCGGTAGAGTCCGTTAACGTTCCAAATCGGTTCAGTAGATTCGGAGTTATCAATATTCAAAATATTGTTCAAACTACTCATTCCATCATTTCGAAATTTGGTATTTAGGAACAAAATAGTGACGCGCAAAATCGTGCAATCAGACAATTAAATAAAAAAAATATCAACTTTCTATTTTAAAAAATATATATATTGTCTAATCAATATAAATCAATTTCAAGCAGATAACCGGTTATCATTTTGGTTAACCAATTGCATTCAAGCAGTTTTGGTTATTTTTGGTTCAAAGTAATGACGTCAATTAGCCCTTCGACGTCATTGATTTGAACCGCAAATGACCAGACTCAAGAGCTGGGTTAAACTTCTGGTTATTAGAAAAGTAGGGTTGTACGCGGCAAATTTCAAAAGTTGTTGACTGACGAAGCATACTTGAAGAAGATATGTATTCGTGAGCTTAGCCACGTTACGATTTATATTGAGAAAACAATTTCAATTATCGGTTTAGTTTCATTCATTTAGGAATTAAACTTATCTATTGAAATCTCTAAGCTAGGTTCGGAAGTTAACGCATCCAAAAGCATCTGACTTATTAATATTATTCAAAATAGAATTGTTCGGAGTTCTTGAAGATTGCTGATATTGTTTGAGTATAACGAAACATTCTTTCTTTATTTGGATAATGGGAAAAGCTTTGTGTTATAATTAATAGCTTTCGACTGTTAGAAAAAATTATGAATTAGTGTTTAAGTTCCCAAAAAAAGTTTTATTAATAGCAAACTTTACTGTGACGAGTGAGATGTAGCCAAATACCACAGCGATGTCAATGTGAATTTAAATATATTGAATAGTGTCCTCCTGTATATTTTTCGGTAATATTTCCTCTTTGAATCATTTCTGTCAGAACAAAAAAACTTTTTTTTGTCAAGCGGAAATTCTGGAAAATATATGTTCATCGTTACATTGAATCCACATTTCAAACATTAATATTTTGGGATGCATGGAGTTGAACTTGAAGCATAATAATTTACATTTGCTAATCGAATTTTGTATTTATTGCATAAAACATAAAAAAATATAAATATAGCCTAAATTGACAATAACCAGAAACCGCATTCAAGCGACGAGAGCTGAGGGCTGGTTATTCCTTCTAGAACAAAAGGGTATAAAGGGAATAACCAAGGGCTAAACCAATGATAACCGCAGTTATTATTGGTTATCCGCTTGACATTGATTTTGGTATTTAGGAACAAAATAGTCACGGGCAAAATCGTGCAATTAGAAAATCAAATAAAAAAATATTGTCTAATCAATTCACGAATTTCTGGTCACTGTAACTCTCGAACAGAATAAGTTAGGACTTTAAATTTTCATGGTAGATTTTAGACTTTTCCATCTGTTCATTCCATATGTAATTGAAGTATGATGGAAGCTTTTTTGCACGCTTTTCATTTCTTAGAACAAAAGTTAGGATGCAGGGTATCATAATGAACTATTCTATGAGTTCATAGATTCAATGGGTAGAAATTTATGAATATTATGAATTTTTGCATTTATATTTTGCTTAATGTTTTACAGAAAGTTGGTACTCCGTTACACCTGAATTGCTTGCAAGGAACACCGCCGAAAGATGTAGAACTGATGTAATAATTGATGCTTTTTGTGGAGCTGGGGGCAATACTATCCAGTTCGCTTCCACTTGTAGAAAAGGTAATGAATATCTTCTATAAGAAAACTGCTTTCTTTTGTGATTTTTTTCTTATTTTGACTTTTTTCAGTGATAGCAATTGATATTGATCCAAAAAAAATCGAACTTGCTAAAAACAACGCTGCCGTCTATGGTGTTCTTGACAGAATAGAATTTATTGTTGGGGATTACATTTCCATGGCTCCTCACCTTAAGGCAGATACTGTCTTCCTAAGTCCACCATGGGGTGGGCCCTCTTATGTACGCTCACCAACATATGACCTCGAGACAATGCTGCAACCAGTTTCATATTCTAAGTTGTTAGAAGTGACAAGGAATATTTCCAAGAATATCGCAGTTTTCCTTCCTAAAAATAGCAATACCTATGATGTAAGTATTGATATGAATGATAATATAAAACCATAAACTGGGAATAATTTTCGCAAAAGCTAAATAGAGGAAATGCAAGTGAATGATGCACCAGGGGCCTATTGCACCAAAATACTTTGCAACTTTTCACTTCGCTTTTTGACAAATTTTCAAAGTGAAAATTAATTATGTTGCACAACATTTCTCCCAAGATTTAATTTCTGGGAAGTGTTTTTCACTTTGCACTTTTCAATTATGAATGCGTTTGGTCCAACATTATTCATTTGAAAAGTGCAAAGTATTTGGTGCAATAAGCCCCAGTATAGGTCAAATGTCAATTTTGGCTTATAACTCGAAAGCAAAAGACGATGACAATGGGGTTGACGGCATAATGAGTTTCTTGAAAAAAGATGACCGCAATGTGCCATTCATTTTTCTCTATCTCAGAGTCTAAAAAGTTGTAGTTCACGAGTCACTGGTTATGGTCACCCTGTATAACATAATTACCAATATTTCGCGTGTTGTCAAAAACTGCATGAGTTTCCATTTTTGGTGAAAATTTTGAATTGAATACTTATGAAATGCATCTATTTGGTATCACGCAGAAATAATTTCTTTAATTTGTCTTTTAGAAAATTCACTTAAGTTTCTAATTTTGATTTATAATTGATATTTTTTGTTTCAGGTTATGAAGCATGCTGGTGAAAATGGATTTGTAGAAATTGAACAAAATTTTATTAATAATAACTTGATAGGTATAACAGTTTATTATAATGATCTTATTAAAAAGCAACAATAAAATTTAAAAATGATATACTTTCATTACAAATTCAACCTAGAAGTTAATATAAGTTTAAGCTTCTGTGAGGCGATATACTTCAGCGATGTAACTGAATGGAGAGAAATGATGAAAATTTTTCTTATGCTCGATTAAGGCATTTCCTGTTGAAATAATATTGCGCAAAGTAGGAGACGAATTGTTCTTCCCGCCTTCCAAACTTGGGAATGTCTACCTGTAAATTCTCCCACATTCTGGGTGTGAGCCCCAGTGTCAGGGTCAGTGAAATTTTCACTGTGGTTAACTGTCAAATGCTAGAAACCCTCCTGATTAAAATAAACATAGGATCTCATACGATCCGATATTACAGTAGTCCCTGGAAGGATATACTGTAGAATTAGGTCAATCAACCATAAAACTCCTTTCGATCCCATTGAAAACTCATTGCCTCTCAATGATCCTACCCCAAGAGTTGAGCTTTACAATTAACTCGTCAGCCTCTTTGAAGGTCTTCTCCACCTTAAACAACTCGGCCACGCACATGTTGGCAACATCTGCTTCGGTGGTCAAACCTTTGATCAATTTTAGAAGAGTGGAAACCGCTGCGAATGCATTTCCGCGCTTGACAACCGACACAGAGATAGAGACCTTCAATTTATCCATCGACGGCATTCTAACTTTTGGACGACCCTGGTATACACGAAATAAATTCAATCGCGAAATTATTGTTACGGAAATTAAACTTAAAAAATAAAATTTTAATTTGAACAATTCCGGATTTCAGCACCAATGGTTGCAAATGACTACAACCAATTTAAAACGACAATTATTAAAAGATTAAGGAATTTATTGAATGAATTTTTGTGTGCACTTACTTCGAGAGTTAAAAAAGGTTTCTGTGCTTTCACCCCCAATCTGGTACCAAAACGTGGTTGAGGATGGGAAGAAGGGATGATTAACCTTTTCTGCACCGGCTTTGTGGTTATCACTTAACTGTTTGAGTCTCACACACTTCACTCGAAATTGCCTAATCAGTTTTTAACAGGAGAAAAGGAATTGAAATAGATGAAGATGATAGATGAATTTTTAAATTAGCAATAAACTTAAGTTTGATCATTTTCGAATATATGCGCATTGTGTGAGAATAAAAATAAAAAAAGTTTTATAGAAGTGAAACGAATAATTTAGAAAAACTGAACTTCAATGCAGCATCGCTGGCCTTTTGAGCTGGTCAGACCATCTAGCCAACGAGTTCTTGAACAAGTTCACTGTTCGCAGTTCTACCACCCCAGTAGGAAGTCGATTCCAAGCATCGAAAACTCTGTTATACAGGAAGTGGCTCCTTGGTGTTGTCCTGGATTTGATTAGAAGAAGAAAACTTTCTTGGATTTCCTTTTGTTCCCACTGAAAATCCAAAGAAGTTTTCTTCTTCTAATCAAATCCAGGACAACACCAAGGAGCCACTTCCTGTATAACAGAGTTGGTCACTATTTCCTTTTGTTCCCACTGAAAATAGTGACCATCGATGACTCAACTCTGCTTGTTTTTGCATTTACCACTTTGTTGATGTCTGCAATTTTATCATATCCTCCTATAAGTTTACACTTCTGATTCATGATAACAACAGCAAAGCATGCTTTCTCCACAAGAACTTGTACAATGTACAATGATTCTTCTTGAGTAGAACATCAAATTTCTTCATTAAGTTGTTCCTTCTTAGAGCAATAAAACCATCATGCAACAAACCAGCATATTTCTTGGGCTGACTAGTTGCTGTTGGAAAAATTGTGCTTCATTTATCTGTAAGACAACATTTCACTTACAGGATATGGAGCAGTCTTACTCATCCCAAAATGTAGCAATTATTTAGGCCCACCAATTGTTATGTTGATATGGAATCGGTAACTTGATGTTTTCAACTGCATAACTGAAAAAAACACTATGTATATAAAAAACATGATAGTTACATCAATTAAAAAAAATCAATATTTTTCGATTTCTCATCAGAGATCAAAGTGTTGGGTTTCACAGTCGCAAGTGGAAAGGAATCCATAGAGGACTCAACTTTCGGCACTAAAACTGCGACTCCAATCGCTGTTATTTCATCATTAAGAAACCATTCATCTATCAAATGAAGCTTAAATTTTCTTGCATGCTATTGTGAAAAAAATATACTTACCCATAGGTCAACCATCCATTCAAGGATATTATGGGTGAAACTGCACTTATTTTGTCTTTGAATGCTTGGACCCCTGCATATTAGGTTACTTTTAATACTGTGTTCAACCATGCGTTCAGAAAGAATAGCACAATTGCACATAGCTTAATCATTTATATTTTGCTCTATTTCCGCAAAAAAATATTCGTGGTTTGGTTGATGTAATTTTGTAATACACATTACCAAACATTTACAGAAGGGAAATATGAATACAATCATATATAAAGTGCACCTTTGAAAAGACCTTTGTGCTTTGGGTACAATCGTAAAGCCGGGTTCTCAGAGCTTCGACGTGTAGCTCGCGACACTTATTCCAACCAATCAGAGAATATAAACACAGTGATTATATTCTCTGATTGGTTGGAATAAGTGTCGCGAGCTACACGTCGAAGCTCTGAGAACCCGGCTTAAGTCGTAACATTAAAATTTTCAAACTGACTTTTTTTAAGATTCCTGGATTGGATTGAGGTTAATTTAATAAATAAAATAAGTTAAGACAGAAACAGAAATGTCAGAAAGAAGGAGAAAGCCACAGAAGTCAAAAATTCTGGTTACACAGAACGAAACAAAACTGTTTCAAATCCTCAATCAGAATTTTATATGTCATTCCTTATGAAGAAACAATTATCTACGGTAATTTCTGAGTCTATAACTAAAAAGTTATATTGATTATTGCCATTATTGGCTCATTTTTTGAAACTGATGAATGCGGTTAGTTCTATGTTCTGTGGGTTAACCGCAGAAATTAACCTTCGACATGACATATTTGACAACTAATTGACAAATGACATTGCAGTTCTGATGTTGATGTTTGATATTTTTTATCTTCTATCAAAGAAATTAACAATAATTACGATAATTAGCAGTATCAAGGTATGCCTTTTGTGAACATTTCACTTATTTAGCATTAGAAAATAATTTTGTAGAATCGAAGGTTTTGGTATAATTTCCCAAGTAGTTATGTACATTTATACAGCTGTACATTGTTGTCGAATTTGTAATAATTATTCACCTTTATTGATTTCGCTCACAGAATAAGTCGCTATAATATTATATAAATAGCTCGTAGTTATTACTACAGAGAATAATATTTGCACATAAATACGGGTAATATAGTCATGCTATCCTCTTGAACAAGGTGTTCTACAGCTAGTGAACTGCATGTAATTCACGAAACGTTATTAGTATAATTATTATCAAATCAACAATATTTCTCCTACTCCGCCTACTACTAAAGTCCTAACAATTGAATCGAACACTCAGTTTAAGGTTTGAATAAATTTAATCTTTTGAGTGTTAGAGATTTTCTAAAATTAGTTGATAGTGCTGGAAAGATTAAAATAATTTAAATTGCTTAGTACACTGTTTTTTCTCTTCAATTTTTCCTCATTTAAATTGGCAGAATTTATTGAGCAGAATATGGTGTAAGTCAGTACTTTGAATTGAATCATTAACTGTAGCAATCTAACTAACTAGGAACTAACGTTACGCATTAACTGTAATGTAGAATATTATTCTTTATGGAATAGAAATTTGGTGTCTGAAGTGGTTGAGGTAGAAGTATACAAATTTTATGAACTGTGATTCATTTTTAAGTCTGATGATGGCAAAATAATAAAAAAAATACAAATATCATTTTTTGGCTCAAGTAACATTAAGTGTAAAGCTAGTCTTCTTCAATGTTGTGTTGCCAAACAATTTATTTCCATACCAATTGGCGAGGTTGGTTGTATTGATTTTATGAAGTAAAAGTTGATAATATAGTACATAATTATGAAGATAATTGAGATGACCTAGAAGGGTGAAATAATTTGACATTATTTCTGTAGAATTTCACATTAGTATACGTGTTGTTACTTCACATCTCTTCTTTAAATTTCAACTTAATTAAATTTGTCATCCAGATAAGTTTGAAAAAATTTGTATGGAGTTTCAAATGACTATACATACATGCAGAACCATTGCGTTAACTCGGGGTTTTGAAAGATAGGGGCTTGAGTAATTATTTGAGAATTATATTGTATGGCAAATGATTCTTATTTGAAACTGAGATGATGCCTATTAAATTCAATATCATTCAGTTCGAATTTTGTAGCTTTAGCTGACAAAATTTAATTCATTTTGGGTATTGCCAGAAACAAATATGTATATGCATACAAGGTCCCACTCTGCAATTTAATTGCTGTCCAACCAGACATGAAACTTTTTTCATTTTTGCAATGCGGCACATTTTGTTATGATCACTATTGAAGATAGCAGTTGAAAGGTACAGGGGAAAAACCGGCTAAGTCAGTTAATATTGGAATTTTACTCATATTGGTGCAGAACATAATGGAAATACATATTTCAATGGCCTCCATTGTATTTGCAAGAAAATTAATTCTGTTAATCGCAAGTAATTTTTTATTTGCACAGAGGAGGAATTTAATCACATTCAAAGAGATTTTTTTCAAAAAAAGTTCGTTGAAAATGAGCGTGAGCCATAGAAATCTTGGTCATCAGGAGTAGCTTCAAATTCGTGAAACTCGATAGTTTTGAGAGAAACAGCTCAAAACATTGTAATAATGTAGAAATTTTGAAAATAGCTAGGGAAAAAATAGTTCAGGATCACATTTTGAGAAGTTATTCACAATTTCAGATCGAAATACGCTTATTTGAAAATTGACACTTTTTTATACAGGGTGAGTCTTTGACTTGTACATATATTTTAACCGTAGATTCCTGAGGTCAAAAGAAACACATTTTTCCTCTACCATTTTTTCCGATTCGGCCTGGTTGAAAAGATACAGGCTGTTGAAAATCCATGAAAAGCACACATTTTCAGTAATATCTCGCAAACGATTCTTCAAATGAAATGATTTTTGAAACATAGTTTTTCATGAATATGATTAAGCTTCCCGACTACAAAATTCCAAGTACTTCGATGTTGAAAGAAAAAAAATCTTAGAAATTCGAAAAATTAGGTACTTTGGCTGAATGCAACTCTGTCGAAAATATTCACAGAATTCAATTTTCCCTATGTGGTCACTTGGACAAATTTCAAGAATAATTCGAGAATTTGTTACCTATCTGGAATGATGAATGGTAAGAGAACTAGCGGATTTTCTTTGAAAATGGGGTTACAATGAATAAGCTCACCTCTATACTTCTTCAGTGTAAATCCTTATCTATTCAAGCAAATTTCCACAACACTTTCGAAATACCTATTGCAATTTTGTTTCGTTGAGCTTTGACATACGTAGATCCAAATTTACATTACGTTAGAATACGTTCATTTCTCATTTATTCATCATATTTATTACTACTAAAATGACCTTAATAAGTTATTATTCATGAAGTCGTATGATTTTGAAAAACAAACTAACCACAGAACACCGATGTCAAAGAATCTAGTGTCACGTCTGTGACTTTCACCATGCGGACCACAGAACATAAATATGCAGACACCCCTTGGAATTCAATCGCCCCAACTGGTGTTTTGAACGTGAGATGTCATGCGTGTTATGGTTGAGTTGTTGTTTTGATTTCAGAAACTCTTGCACGGAAGATTTCAAGAGATACTGAAAATGAATGCTTTAGCTAGAATAGGTGGTTTAAAAGTTGATCCGATATAATCAAAAATGAAGTATACATCAAGAAGAGATTATTCTGCTTTTCATCACTAGCAAAATTTTGGATGAATCAATCATTACATTAGAAAATATACAACTGGTATTGAAAAAGTGAGTTTATATTTCTTTCTTTAATACAGCAGCTTATTTGAAAATTTCGAATGGTATATCTACTCGTTTCTTTGATACAATAGCTTATTTCAAAGGTTGAATGCTATATCTCGTACTCGCAAAAATTCAGTGGTTAGTTTACCAGTGGCAGCATAGCTCATTCTGAAAACAAAAAAGGGCTATATCTTCTTATTTAGGCCTAATCAAAAAAATGGTAGAGGAAAAAAGTGTTTCTTTCGACCCCAGGAATATACGGTTAAAATATATGTACAAGTCAAAGACTCACCCTGTATATGTATGTATATTCCGTTCACTAAAGCTTGAGCGCATAGTAGGCGTTTGTTTATTTATCTGAAGTTGTCAGTATTTGCTGTCATAACGTAAAATAAAGTCAAAGTTGCCGAATGTACCTGCCTCGTCCGACGAGCTTTCGAGTTGTCAGAGAACTCTATGCAATATTGATAACATTGCGAATAATCTGACAAGAAAATAAACAACATAACCTAAAATTTTAATATACACAGTGGAATATGCCAAATTTCCATGGCCAACTACGTCTCAAACTTTCGTGAACGGACTATATTTGAATTTTTCGCGATGTTGGCAATGTCAAACTGTTCTGAAATAATTCTAGTCACATGTCGTAGGATCAAATCAATTATTTATTTTAATTTCACAAATTTCATAATGCGGTCGACCATATGAGAGTAGTTTTGTGTGAACTTGTTATTTGGAGGCAATTTCAAAAACCGCATTGGAATTGGAAAAAAATGAGTAGATGGAAAATGAATAATTGCTACAGAATGATTTGATTTTACGACATACAAAGTAGAATTATTTTATTAGTTTGAAATTGCCAATATCACAAAAAATTCAAATAAATCGAAGAAAGGAAATTTTTTCATTGTCGAATTGCGATCTGAAATTTTGCACATGGACTAAAAAAATGTTAACCCGAACGAACTTTTTCTTTCGAATATTACAAAATTTTCACTGTTTTAAGTTTTACAGCTTCGAAGCAACATCTGGTGACCAATTCACATTCATTCTTTGAGAAAAAATTCAAGAAAAGCCCTGAGCAGTAGCTTTTGAGCACTCGTTGTTTGGCTGAGCAATAAGACTATTACCTCAAAATTTTATGTGGGACTTGAGATTGATACCAAATATATAAATGCAGGATCTGCATAATCGTAATAATATTCTGGAAATTCAAAAAATGAAATCTGTGAAAAATAAATAATCAAAAAAATTAAATTCTATGGTTCTGATGATTACTGACATTTTACTATGTCAGTGTTGATTCGCAAAATAAATTTCACTCGAGGCAGTTATGCTGTTATGGAAATATTGAGATTCTTCTTTTCAATATTCCAATTGATTTTCTATGGATCTGTTTACACTATGGCCACAAAATTTTGCTTATTATGAGCATCTTGCATGTGGCCGCAACATTTCATCTCGACGGGTTTCGTTTTGTCTGAGATATCGAGGAACAACAATTTTGAATGGCCATTTTTTATGGAACGAACCGTACGATTTGGCTGGTTAACGAACCGAACCATTTGGGAACCGAACTCACCCTGAAAATTTTTCAAGGACAATATCTTCGAAAGTTATTGTGTTAACGGCTGGACGGCCCCACGAACAGAATTGAATTTGATTACGAATTCGTACATCAGGGGGTCGTACCCTATCTTTTGTAACCATTTTTGGCTAAAAATTCGAAAATTACGTCATTTGGTCAAAACTATAAAGCACTCAATAGAACGATGGCTCAGAAAGACACCATTACCAAAAATGTTATGTTGATAATGAACCTAATATTTAATGGATATTCGACCTAGTGAACTAAATAACCAGAAATAATAATACTTACAGTATTGTTCGTTAAACAGTTTTAATATATTGAATAACAAATGACTTGATCATAGATTGACTTACATCATATTCTGAGATTCTTTTTAACTCTATTCTCAGATTTTATACGTTAACGTGCCTATACGGTATCCTGAGATGTATTCTCGACAATATTTTCATGTTTTTATAATTTCGAAACCAGTGTGATCGATTGATATTTGAAAATTATTGTTTACCAATTGATTTATCTTTGAATAGATCTAAACTTCTAGATCTCTAATGAAATTTTCGAAATATAGGCAATAGCAAGTTATATTTTTCGTCGACCACCTCTGGTCCAAAATTCAGAAATTACAGAGAATACTGTTTCCGTAGGAACAAAAGCGCAAAAATAAAACTTGGTCATGGTCCTTGCGGGTAACTTGTTGAACTTCTCATAAAAATTCATAATGAATTAACGCATCAGTATCCGGTAATTCCGAGTTTATAGTAAAGGTAAGGTCAGATGCATCCGTTTGTCCGACGGCACGATGATACGACGGCTCTCCTATTGGCCAACATTTTGGCGCCAATAATCATCCGATGGATGGACCCGTTCGTACGACGTCGTATAAAGTTAAAATATTTTAACTTTTGTCCGATATCGGATGGAACATAACTTCACTCATGACCTCAAACGTTTCGTTTTCTTTCTGTTGCGATTCGAGTTCATCTACAAGCCAGTTTCGAAAATGAATAATAATAGATCGTTAGTAAAAAAGAAAAGTTCTACAATTTTGCTTTTATCGTTATTATTAATTAGAAGAAGGAAGAAAAACGCAATAAACAGGAAGACCTGGTGCGCGCAATATTTAAACATCGAAAAGATCACAGTGTTTATTATAATTTACTACAAGAAATGAAACTGACCGATCACGAAAAATATTTAAATTATTTAAGAATGTCTAGGGAGACTTTTCACGAACTTTTAAACTTATTAGGACCCAAATAATAAAGATAGATAATGTAAGGGAACCTATTTCAGCAGCTGAAAGACTTTCTCTTACAAAGGCGAATCAAATATAAACGAGACTTTTCGCTTTTCAAGCAAAATAGTGGAGGGAGAACGTTCCTGATTTTTTTGTTGTTGGGTAGGTTTGTCAGGAGTAAGGGAAGCACGTCGGATTGCCTCATCGACCTTCTCGGTGTCCACTGTGACGATGTTTGAGCAAGCGGTTCCTTCGTCAATTGCGCAACGTGTTGTTTTCTCCACTCCTTACTCGCTTGTTTAGACTCTAGGGTGTAGTGGTGCACCCATGTTTCATCGCTGGTGATAATGTGAGTGAGAAATTGGTCCCCTTGTTCCTGAAATCGTGCAAGAAGACGCCCACACACCTGAAAACGATGCAACTTCTGGTCAGCTGTGAGAAGGCGAGGAAACCACCTGGCGCAACCCTTACGGTACCCTTGGTCTTCTGTGAGTATGGAGTAGGTGCTCCCATAACTTATCCTGGCCAAACTTGCAATTTCAGAAGTGGTACGACGTTGGTCGTCTTCAATAAGCTGTCGAACACTACTGATGTTGTTCGCTGCGGTCATGGCTCTCATTTTCAACACAATCACGACCCTCCACCAGTGGCGGCTCCTCAGGGGAGGCAGAGGAGGCCGGGCCTCCCCTAATTTCACTGCATTTTATTCAATTTTAAATTCAAGTTTAAATGAAAAATAATAACGTTTCTATATCTGTATTATATCCATCATTCTATCTACTATCCAAATCTCAAATTAATAAACATTTGTTTATTATTCAGCGATCTAAAACATTCATACATTATACGCAACACAAAATACGTATACTACGTATTTTGTGTTTGCCTGCTATATACGTAACGTAACGTAACGCAAACTCTTAGCGGAGGAGGCTCGCCTCCACGAGTCGAGATTCGTTAGCCTGTAACATTTCAAACTTCTTCAAGTGAACGGTGCGGGAACCACTTAAGTTCAAGCTGTAGACCACGTGACCGGAGGCCCGACTCCACCAGCCTTCTTTCCTCTTCTATGCGAACGAGCTTAGCCGAAACTGGCGTCCGATCGGGCCGAATCAACCCCGATCATCGTGGATGGAGATCAGCTGTTGTTTTGATTTCCTCCCTTTTTATTAACGAAGTATTAATCCTTTATCGTTCTACAGTGGGTTTTATAAAGCTTGATCGGGCAATCAAATCGTTGATTTTGAATTAAGTCGATGGTTTACCTCAAAAATGAACTGAAAATTGCACAGAAATAATGACATTTCATTCATCACCGTGATCGGAGTTTTATGAAACCCGGCATTAGCGTGTGGTTTGTAGTTTTATGACATTTTTCGGAAAAGTATGTTGGGGTAAGATTCCAATATTTCAGCAAGAAAGATGGAAACGGAAAGAAGAAGTGAGAAAAATAATGCAAGTAGTGAACACAAGATCCTGTAGATTTTATTTTGAATAATAATTTCAGTAGAATGCCTTCCGATGATAAAATTTTCATAACTCAAGTAATTAAGATACCTCGACCAGCAATGTTAAATTTAATTATTAATTCTGTTCATAATGGTTCGTTTTGCGTAGAATGGTATAATACATGCTAGTGGCTGACAGGAAGCCAAGTTCGAAAGAAATTATTTTGTTGGTGGCGTGGTCTTGGGCCTCCTCTGATTGAAATCTCACGAGCCGCCACTGCCCTCCACGAACTGTTTATGCCATGCAAACACTCTGGCTTGCGACAGTGTCTCTTATCCGAACATTGACAGTCAATCTCCTCAAGATTTTGGCCCGTTTTAAGCCTTCTGCTACGAGAAACTTGAATACAACACGTTGCGAAATTGACGGAGGTACCTCTTGATCAAACATCGTCATAGTGGACACCGACAGGGTCGATGATTGAAGCCCACGTACTTCCCCTACTCCTGATAAACCCACCCAACAACAAAAAAATCAGGAAAATTCTCCCTCCACTATTGTGCCTGAAAAGCGAAAAGTCTCGTTTATATTTGATTTGCCCTCGTACATTGAGGTGATTTGAACAACCAAACCACAATACATATGTTTGTGGCAAACACACACACAGATATAAATATATATGAAAATAGGTAGGTACGTTGAAAATCTTAATATTAATAATTATATAATGTAATTTAACGATACTTATTAACGATGGGATCATTATTATTATCTGAATAAGTCAAGTCTGGTATCTATAGATACCAGGAAAGTAAACCTAGTTCCTCTAAATTCAAAATTTCCCGCCTTTTATCATGTCATTTCGTACGAACGTACACGGAAGCATGTGACAGACGTTATCGGATGATCATTGGCGCCAAAAATATTGACCAATAGGAGAGCTGTCGTATCATCGTACCGTCGGACAAACGGATGCATCTGACCTCACCTTAAATTGCAATTCCCGTTTTGATGAATTGAAACTTGATACGAAGTGATTCCATGTGCTGGCACATGCCAGCAATATTCATGAACAATGCACTGGATTAGAAAATAATAATCTGAAAGAATTGAAACTGGATGTGATCTGGCGTACTATAAATAATCAAAATCAAGAGTGCACCAAGATTAAACAAGAAATTGAGGAATTGAAAAAAGAAAATCTCGAATGAAAAAAAAATTATCGAAACAGAAAAAGTCATGAAAAACAATAATTGCCAAAAAACAAAATAATTATATCAGGTTTTGAGAATGAAATCGATACAAATGAACAAGTGAGAAAGCATGCAAAACAATACAACTCGTGAAAGAGGATATAAGCAAAGATGATGTCGAATGCAACAAAATTGGATACAAAGAAAAACCCAGTATTAGAATAACGTTCAAAAATTATGAAGACAAAAAATCTGTGATGGCAGAAGAACGAAAAATAACTTTTAGCACAAAAAAAATGGATTACCAGAGGACAATTTCATTTACATCAATCATGAACTTAACCGATACCTCTTTAAAGAAGCTATAGAGTTCCGGAAACAATTCAATTATAAATTTGTTCGGGCTAATGAAGGAAAGTTTTTCCTGAGAAAAACTAAAACAAGTAAAAATTTTTTTATCAACAAAGAGTCACAATTGAACGAACTGAACTATGAAGATAACTAAATTTTTTAATTTTAGAGGTGTGGGAGATTTTAGCTGTAGAAATACGAGGGGTGAAGTAATATACATATACTTACCAGGACCGTCTTATAAACATTGTGGGTATACAATTAATACGACAGAAAATGAATTTACACTCAGTATACAGATCCCAAAAAAATATTTGAACAACTCTTAAGTAGTAAAAAGAGCATCATCATAGGGGATATTAACTTAGACATTAGGAAGCAAAATAAAGAACTATAAAGAAATCATTTTGTCCAATTCTTATAAATTTTTGAAAACCATACACTATAATAGAGTACAAAACAACTCGAAAACAAATATTGATCATATTATATCTGATCATAAAAAAATCATAATAAACCTGGCAACGATGATAGAATCCTCGAATCATAAAAGTTTAGTCACTACAAAAATACTGGATAGATCGAAATTATGAGTACTGTAGAACAATTGAAAACTCTAAAACTAGATACTAAATTTGATGGTGAAACTTTTGTTCTTATAATTGAATAAGTAAAAATGAGGCAATAATACTCAAAATGTTGAAAAAAAATTAAAATAAACAATGGTACAATAGAAGAATAGCAAAGATTGTTAGGAGAAGGGATAAAGCTTGCATAAAACACAAAAAAAAACCTACAAACATGAAATTAAAAAAAACATGGAGTTCAAATAAGAAGTATACAATGTCACTAGAAGATCAAAACTGGAATATTTCGGTGAAAAATTCATGAATGCATGCTCAAACACAGATAAGCTATGGAAAACAATCAAGGAATTAATCAAAACAAGGAATGTAACTAAAAATAATTCTAAATTCTTTATGGAGATACAATTCGATGATGAATCTATTGGAATGTATGATAAGAAAACAATCGTTTACATTTTTGGTTGAAGAATCACGAAATGTTGAAAATTTTGTCGAAAATAACATTCCAAGAGTATCTCAATAGATTAGACCGATCATTTATATATTTTTTGTATTCGTGCAGGATACCGTGCGTGGATTTTCCTAAATGATATTCAATGAATTCAGTAAATCAGTTGATAGTAGTAACGACCTAACACACTAGACGAAATTTTCAGTTATTTGATAATGATGTTATAGCCAGATTGATTTATTTTCCCAACTGACTTTTGCATTTTCTGAGCTAATTTCATAAGCGCTTTTCTGGAACTTTCTTGATCAATAGGCCATTTTACCAAATAACTGATAAACAGTTTATTTGCTGTTAATTTATAACCTGAGTAGTTTCCGAAAAGGCATATTAAATTTCTTACTCAAATCACGAAATAACGAATATATTCACCTGCTGGGCTGGTGGGAGAAGTGATTAATAATAGAAATAATGTGGTCTTTTGAGGAACGAATAGGCTCCCTGAAAATTGAATCCGTGGTTTTGCAGTGATGAATAATTATTTCGAGAACATGAAATTGTCTGGAGGAATCCCCTATTTACCTGTGGCTTATGCCGTGCAATCATTTCAGTTCTTCAATTTTATATCGTGATGTTTTGGAGTATACGAGATAACTCTCGTTATATTTTAGAATTGGACTACCCTAGTGTTGCAATGTGGCAGCTGAAAGCACCGTAAACATTGACATTATTGATATTATGCATACTCGAATCGATTATACATACAAGTGCTGTGTGTGTTGTTATAGTGACTTTAATGATTCATCTTGGCCAAAAAAATTCCCGACAATAACACGAATAACCGCTGCATAGCCAATAGTGATCGTGCCAAATCTGCATCATTTGCCTTACTTCTTTGAAAACGACAATGGCAATGCTGTTACTGCAAACTCAGAGCGCTATGCGGAAATGGTAACCAAGTTCTTTGCACCTGAATTAAGACGAAGACGTGTTGCAATTCGGCTTGTGTGGTTCCAACAGGATGGGGTGACAGCCAGAGCAATAATGAATGTTATTCATTCTCTCCCCGGATTCCCTGGCCGCCTCATTTTCAGCTCCGGTGACGTTCATTGGCCTCCTCGATCCCCAGATTTGGCCATATGCAACTTTTTTCTGTGGAGACACCTCGACGCATGTGTTTACCAGCACAAGCCCCGTACTTCGGAGGAATTGAAGGAAGATATTTGCATTGAAATCTTCTTTGTTGATAGAGCATCGTCGGAAAGAGTTTACGGAAACTTCCAAAGAAGACTCTGGCATTGTATCGCAATCGATGGTCGCCATCTGCTGTGATTTTCCAGTCATCAAATTCCTAAATGCCTTGTAATACTAAATACAAATTTGTCAATAAAATATTTTTGAGGAAAAATTACCGAGGTTTTGTTTTTTAATCTTCCGACCTTTCTGTCGGACCCTATAATTTGATTCTGCTGACCTAGAGAGCCTCCGTTTCGTCTTCAATGCCCTTGAATGTACAGGGTGTCCCATTCGTTTTGTCCTATCCCCTTGTATAGGAACTCACACATTTAATCGAAAAAGGTTTCTTTTATTGTATAATAATTTCAAATGGCGTCGACAAAGTTATAATTTTTTAAATGGAATACCCTATAAATTATTATATTTTTGAAAAGAGCTAAAAAACACGAGTTCATTCATGTATAACATTAAGGGTCTATAATGTTTCGTTCCGGATTTACGGCTAGTTTTCAGTGAAAATGGGTCTTCTACAACCTCCGAATATCTCGAATTTTTTAAGAGGAACACCCCATATAGAGTTACATCATTTGAAAGATCTTTTCAAGACGAATCTAAATATGTAGGGTAGCATAGGTCTGAAATCAATTTTGGAAAAGTTATAGACGACTTATTTATGTAATGTTGAAATTTTATAGCATAATCATTTCAATATATCGTTGTTAAGGTTACGATATTATTGCCATGAGCTGCTTGATTTAGAGGAATTTAAAAGCAAATCCATCCATTAAACAAAATAAATTTATTAATCATCTAATCGAAACACAGTAAATGTTCTAAATGACCACCATTTTGGGGAATACTTTTAAATCATGTAACTCAGTATAGGGTGTTCCATTCGAAAAATTCGAGATATTCGGAGGTTGAAGAAAGACAATCGCATTGATTCAAATCGCTGTCTATCAAATTGTTCGCGATTAAAAAAAGAAAAGACATCTAAATTGAAAAACTGCAAGTTTCATTCAAATCCATTCCATGGGGACTTTTTTTATTGCAGTCCTAAGTTGGACCCATTTTCATTGAAAACTAGCCATAAATCCGGAACGAAACATTATAGATCATTAATGACATGAATGAAATCGTATTTTTGAGCTCTTTTCAAAAATATAATAATTTATACAGTATTCCATTTAAGAAATTATAATTTTATGTCACCGCCCTGTATATGAGCTCGACGCCATTGTCGCCATTTTGAAATTATTATACAATAAAAGATTACAGTAATACGAACATATTTCATTTGAATTTTTTTTCAATTACATGTATGATTTCCTATATAAGGAGATAGGACAAAACGAATGGGACACCCTGTACAGTTCAATCAGGTATATTCAGAATATGTTTTTTTTACTCACCTCCCACCATACACCCGGTAGTATATTATTCAAACAAATCTTTTCTGCTGAGGAACTATTCTAATAACAGCTCTCCATCTTATAATAATACTATTATTCCTTCTAATATACATTTAAGCTACTATTAACAGATTTACAGTTTAGATAATATATTTCACTAGTTTGTAGTTAAAAGGTATCAAGGTTGAGGTGTTAATAAATTATTGCAGGTGGTAATGGTGAGTTGACAAAACCTACGATGGACCTCAACATTCACTTAACTAGATCATAGTTTCGAACTAACTCTATTCTGGTGGTTGGTATTCTTTTCTATTCACTTTGCACCTTAATGGTAAAGGGTTGCATGTTCACTTAGCCGAAGTAAAGGGCAATCCTCTGTGGTTGCACGTATTCTAGTCATCATTGCTAAAACCAAAATAAAGCTAAACCAAATGAAGTTTTCCAAAGAAAGATTACGGATTCATGAATGTGAACTGTGCAAGAAGAAGTTCCCTTCTAAGACAGATCTAATCAAACATGTCAGGATACATACTAACGAACGTCCCTTCACTTGCAAATTCTGCGGACTTGGTTTCAGACAGGCTGGTTCCCTGAAAAATCACATTGCCTGCAGGCACTCTACAACATTGCAAAGTTCAGAAATTTTCATTTGTAGCCACTGCGGAAAAGCATTTCCCATAAAAGAAAGACTGAAATTACACCTAAGAACTCATACAGGTCTCAAACCGTATTCTTGTAAGTTGTGCCCAAAGACGTTCGCCAGAGGAGGTCAGTTGGCACAACATCAACGTACACACGATGGTAGCAGGCCGTTTGTCTGTAGAGTTTGCGATACATCATTCACCACATCAGCTAATCTTAGATCACATATGAAACGGCATTTAGAAATAAGAGACTATACTTGTGATGTATGCGGAAAATCGTTTTTTAGAAGAGATGCTCTGGTGAAGCATTTGAAATGTTACCATAACAATCTAAAGGCATATTACTGCGATATTTGCAAGAAAGAATTAAAAGGTCATCTTACCCAACACATGAGAACTCATGCCAAAGATAAACCACATGGTTGTGCCCATTGCGGGGCAAGATTTGCCCAAAGATCTCAATTAACAGTTCACCAAAGAGTGCATTCTGGAGAAAAACCTTACAGGTGTCAGGTTTGCTGGAAAGCATTTGCTCACTCTACTGCTCTCAAGCTCCATTGTCGTTGTCATACTGGAGAAAAACCTTTCTCATGCAAGTTGTGCGATACTTCTACTTCGTTTTCGCAGTTACCGCATCTGAAAAAGCATATGCTTTGCGTTCACAAAACAAGCAAACCATACGTTTGTCTCGACTGCAATAGCTTCCATAAAACTAAGAAAGAACTCGAGTTACATTCTAAAACTTGCGAGTCGGAAGAGAAAGAAACCTGAACCAGAGACACAGAAGAAGAAGAAGTACCAAAAGTTGGGGCAGCTATGGCGATAGGCAAAATGAGATTTCTTCTTGCAATTCTTATCAAGAAAATTTCTTCACCTGAACGTTTGAAAGAAATAGGGTTCGATAAGAGATTGATTGATGATGTGTTGATAGATTCTATCAAGAGTCTGGAAGGAAACCTTGCCAAGATAGCGATCTCACTACGGCTGAACGATTGAAACTGAACGTGCAGATTCTGTTGGAATGGACCGTTCCAGAAAGATACATGCAAAAGTTTAAACTGGAACAGCGGTCTACAGAGGAATTACTGGAAGAATTAACTTCGTGAATATTAAATAGGGTAAGTCAGGGTGATATGGCGAATCGGGTGAAATGAGATTTACTATATTTCTTTATTTCTTCCGAGTGCACAGATGTCGCTTAATGTCTGAGTACCAGCTACTTCTGATGATCCGTTCAACGTGCACCTGCAAAAAGTTGGCCCCGTTTTAAAAATCGTACTAAATTTGTACAAAAGTATTTGCGATGCTCAATAATTTTTATACGTTGCATGCGTTTATAGAGATTGCTTTCCGTAACGAAGGCCGAGAATTATTTCTTGATATAGTCTGCCTTCTTAGTTTATTTATGTAATACATAACCTAGAAAACATGGCCTCTAATATTTCCTTTTTCTTGCTGTGCTATTCACCGTTTCACCAATAATAGGAATTGGGAGATATTGTGATCCTCTGGCATGGGTGAAATGGTGAAGGATAAAAAGCGTATTTTTATAAGTTTTGTCGAGGGTTTTGTGGATGCATAGATTTTAAAAAATATTATAAAAGATATATTTTCTGTTGAAGCGGAAGGGCCTAGGACGAATCGCAGCTTTTTATCTTTCGTGTTTCTTCTGGTTAGGTATGTTCGAGGGTTTGTCACTATTCCAGCAATCACCATTGTTCCAGGTAAGGATGCCTATATATAGAAGAAAAATTAATTGCTTTAGCTGACGTTTTGAATTCTCCAGAAATCATCGTTAAACTCCGAAACAGAAATCGTCAAAAAAACAATCGAGTCAGTGAAAAGTGGACCAGATGCTAAAGGAAAGCTCAAAGGAAAAACCATAGCAAAAAAAAGCAAACGGAAAATCTTAGATACGTAACCTAAGAAATGAAAAATGTCCACCACTGACGCCGAATCGGAATCATCTCTGGATGTCGACTTGCAGGACGAGGATGACGGCATGGACGATGATGAGAGTTGTTGTGTAGGATGTGGTGAACTTGACAGTTGCACTAAAAAGGACGTCGATTGGATGGAATGTATTAGCTGCCAACATTGGCTGCATGAAGATTGCACAAAATATGAATCCAGTGTAATTTGTTCGGTAAAAAGCAAAAGAAGTAAGGTCACCATTTCACCCTTGAGCATGGGTGAAATGGCGAATTCGTTTTGAAAAAAAAAATCATTTTCCAGAGTTTCGTTATGCCTTGAAGAGTTTATGGTACTGTTAAGTTGTTGTCTCAATATTTTGCCAAAGAAAAGTGTTTTCATTCTGTTTAAATATGAATTTTGTCTTCTACACGGCTTTTTTTTTTCTTCACCATATCACCCTGACTTACCCTACTAGACGAATTTGGAAATTGGAGGTAATCATTTTGATTATGTGTACTGAGAGGTCTTCGTATATTTATTTTGGAAATAGTAATTAATGATAATGGAGAACTTGTGTGCATTTCTTATTTTTTTGCAAACTATTAACATAATTAATTACATCTAAGGCATTTCGCAAAATCACTGTGAGTGAGCCATTGAACACAATATGACAGCAAATGTTGCCGTTTTGATATTAGGTCAAACATATGAATTATACAGGGTGTCTACTTTTAAGGTGGCCAAACTTCAAGAGGGGATTATATGAGTGATTTGCAACAATATAACACATGGTCGAAATGTTGACGGTTATTCTTCAATTGAACATTTTTTGATTTCTCGAAATATTACCAGTTTTTTCTTTAAAATGGTTTTTATTCAGTTTTTCTTGTAGTCTCATCAAATTTGACCACATATTCGGAAAAGGCAATACATTTTCTATTAAATAAGAGAGTTTGTATACAGTATAAACTCTTATTGCGGACGTGGTAAGGAGATGAATATCACGATTCTGAAGGCAACGAAATTAGTCTATTTTTTCGATAAAATATTACTCATTATGCACACGTTTTCTTTTCAGTGAAAAATACCTCATTTAGTATACTTTCAAATGACATATCAACTTTTGCGCTAGCTGCTCATCCTCCGCCATAATATCATGGCTAACATGATAACGAAAAAGTCTAAAAATTTCGAATATAAATTTGTTTTATTTTGAAGCTCTTAGTGATCGAATTTCAATGTAATCTCATGAAAAACATCAACTCATCTCGAAACAAAATAATAACAAAAAAATTAACCTCCCCTTCAATACATTTGACACATCGTTTTTGACGCATTTCTGCACAACACATAGACTTTTTCGTTGTTATCATGTTAGCCTTGATATTATGAGGATGAGCAGCTAGCACAAAAGTTGATATGTCATCCGAAAGTACACTAAATGAGGTTTTTTTTACTTAAAATAAAACCTGTGCACAATTATGAATATTTAATCGAAAAAAACATTGGGAAAATAGGACTAATTTTGTTAACTTCAGATTCGTGATATTTATCTCCTCATCACGTTCACAATAAAAGTTTTTACTGCACACAAACTCTCTTATCTTACAGTAAATTTATTGCCCTTTCCGAATATGTCAAATTTGATGAGACTACAAGGAAAACCGATTAATGATCATTTTAAAGAAAAAACTGGAAATATTTCGTGAAATCGAAAAATGTTAAATTGAAGAATAACCGTCAATATTTCGACCATGTGTTATAAAACTTTTTTTGTTGCAACTCACTCGTGGAATCCCCCCTTGAAGTTTGACCACTTTAAAAGTAGACCCCTGTATAAGTGAAAAAAGGAATTTGTACAATGAAAGTATAATATATTCAAATAATGCAAGTAATAGTACCGTTTGTGCTAATAGTTATTCTGAATGCAGAAGTTATCCAGTAGAGTAAGAATGTTACCTGTTGTCGCAAGAGTCAACTGCTTTTTGAATTGTATTATACGGTCAACTACATTCCCTCTCTGACCTTAAGGCATTATCGAATCAGTCTATTATCTCTAGTCCTGTTTGTGCTACGGACTAATGCAGGCAACTATTTTGATAGATAAAAATCAACAAATAAGTCATACTTCCGAGCATGCTCCCTCAACGTTCAAAGAATCTTCAAATAGTTAATATCATCTAGAACATTCACAGAGAGCTTTTACGGACTATTGGGTCTCTTCGGTGACCAGATATCTTGTGACTCTTGTGAATTGATTCTGGTATTATGCAGAAACAACGCCATCTCGGAGAATCTTTCAGAATAACCCTCTCAGACTGCAATATCATGGAATCAATACTTCTCACTGAAAATGCACAGCTATCTGGGAATGCTCTGGATGATATTTCCTCTTTGTAGGTTCTAGGTTCCATTAACTTCTGGCGCGACTCTCCGAAGTATTTATAACTTTGATATTTGTTGGTTTTTATCGATTATTATAATTCTGTACTATTACACATTACTGCAATTTTAACTTTCGGGGTAATGTGAGGAACCTCAGCTCTCTTCGATGAAGCTATCCATTTAGCTTATTCGGAGAGACTGATTAGTGTTCGTCAATGCGGTGGCGACATCTATTGGCGGAACGGTTGGAAGATCGAAAGTAGAAGTTGTTCTCTTAGACTATTTTGGTTGATCATAAAAATCCCTCTTATCTTGCAGTGAGTGGTACTAGTATAATAGTTCACAGAATACTACATAGAAATCAAGAAACGACTTACTGCAACGTTGCCGAGTTCTTAGGTTTTATGTGAATATGAAAAGCGTATAGTTTTTGCTTCTATTGCAATAATTTTTTACTTCGAAACATCCTCTTTAACGTTCTTTTTCAAAAATATTGTGTTCGATGGTTCACCAGATGATATGCTTTTTACCCTGGAATCTGTTTGATAAAAAATATGTCTGCATGGAATGAGAGTGTGCATACAAATACTTTTTTCTGGTTCTTTATGATTAGGTTAATTGTCGAAGAAATTTTGGTAGAAATAAATCGTTTTTATTTCTGTGAAAGCTTCATAGAAACTTTAAGAATTCATAACCATACGAAATCGTTCAAATGATACGTTTTATGCAATATTCAAGGGTGCTCAGCTTAGTATTCAGTTTCATTCAATTGGGTGTATACCTGAAATATCCTTGGCTCAATTAAAAATAATATTATTGAATACTTGCGTGGAATGACTCAGAGTATTCAGACGCAGAAGCTTAAAATGTTTTTCTATCGATTGAAAGTAGATTGTTTTTTTCTGTCGATCGGAAGTAACATTGAGATTTAAATTTCTGATATAATTGTTTTTTGGTATCTCTAGGTATACACTTTTCTGCAATTTTGAGAGGTTATGAATTCACTTGTTATTTTTGTTGTTACTTAGATGCAATATTTCAGATAAAGATATGTGTTCATTTTGATATTTTGTGTTGTTTCTTGCCTTTATATGAATATATGGAGAGACATTATAAATCAAAAACTTGGAAAATGCAATATTTTTTTGGATTCTTCATTTTGAAATGACGAACTTTCTGAACGAATGAATCGTTATAACTTTATGTATTGGCGTCAAAAATCAAAACGAATTCACTGATTGTCTTACTATTGTAAATTATTTAGTTTAGTATATATTTTCTAGTGAAACCCAGAAATATATTACTATTATTCACAAGCATATTATGTAATATTTTTTCAATAATTATCTCGCAGCCATAGTTAAATAATATATTTTTCAACAATTTTTCTGTATATTGTGAGAAGGAAAGGATCATCTCTTTCTTCCTGGTTTCGAAAATTTTCAGTTGCAATTCGTATTCATAAATGCAATTTTTATGGTTTCAAAGTTCTAGCTTGTCATTTTATTTCGAACCGAGTACCGTGTTATGAGAAAATTAGTCTAAATGAATGAGGTTGCAATACTTTTTTGTGCCATATATTATATTTTTTCTAGTCTTTTGATTTCAAATGCCAATGTTTTGTGTACCTTCTACTACAAAAATTGTAAATTTTAAAAATATATTGTATTATATTACTCGGTGTATTTCATAAATTACCCTCCCTTCATTTTCTCATATTTCGGGGAATGACTTTGATATTACCAATGGGGGTACATACAGGTTGTTTCATCATAAACTAGGTATTAAATAGGGAAATGACACTGTTCTGAGGATATTAATATTCGTTGCCAGGCAACGGTAGTTCGTAGTTGACAGAGTTTGACTGGTATTTGAATTTCACTGAATCTAATTTAGCCAGTAGTAAAACTCTATGAACTAAGATCTACCGTTGCGTGGCAACGAATATTAATATCCTTAGAACAGTTTCATTTCCCTATCTCATACCTACGTCGGTTCGAGTCCCAACTAAGTTTCACTTATTTTTTTTATAAATTCATCTAGAATGTTTTGACTCTAGAACAAACAATTTTTTTTATTATTTCAGGGGTTGAATGAAACATTTGAATGGCTGTAGTAACGAAACCATTTGATATTTTATGATTCTGTTTCCTTTTTAGTGATTAATGTCAAAAGAAGTACAATTGTGCAAAACTTCTTTCATTTCGGGAGAATTTTTTCTTATCGCTGTAGACATGAAAAAAATTGTGCTAGATTTTTGAACAACTCTTTTCACAGAAACCTTGGGAAAATTGTGTTCATGCAGAAAATAAAATTCAATTTGACAATCGAAAAACAAATCAGGAGCATTGTAGGTTTTCCGCCATTTTGTAATTTTTTTCCGGAGTTCGTCAACATTTCTGAATAGAGGACCCAAAAATACTGAGATTTGACCAAAAACCGTTATATATGTGTTATACATAACTGACTACATTCATTAGAATCTTGCTCAAAATGACGTTTAACACCCTGTATCTGGCTTATGCTTCGTAAACGGGATATATTGTATAAGGCAAAAATGATTCTTCCGGTGTCCTCTACACGAATATATACGTTTCTCCAGTTTATGATGAAACATCCTGTATACAGGGTAGCTGAGACTAAACGTTACTAAATTCACTTTGCTGCCATTTGTGTGGTTTAAATTTTTGTGCGTCAATTTTTTGGAGGATTGTAGCTTGGTTAATTGTTCACATGTTGCCAAAAAAGAATTCTTTTAAATTAAAATCTTTTTGGAAAACTCGTAATGGAATTCGAACGTAATGATGTAATTGCACTGTATTTGTCTGGAAATTCACAAACAGCAATAGTCCGTTAGCTCCAGCATTTGAATGCGAATAAAATGTTTGTGAAACGAACCATAACTCAATACGACGATACTGGTAGTAGCATCGCTAAACGCCACATCAAAAGTCATTATTCGAAAGATGAAGAATCGATATTCAACGAAATCCACGTCGAAGTGCCAATCAATTAGCAGCATACCTGCTTATTTCATGATCCAGCATTCAAACCATATTGAAAAATGAACTACCCAAGATATATTGTTAGTAAAAAAATAGCAGTATACTCGAAGCCATTTTCAGAAGTTACATTTGTGAAAGAGAGCTTGAACTCGCGGATACTTTGTGTCCAGAAAAAAGAAAAAGTTTGCAGAAGTACCAATAAAAACAGTCACAAGACAAATAGATGCAATAGCTGAAAATATTAAAGTCACTCTTGGAAAAGTGGTGGAAACATCGTAGCTTTTTCCATATTATTGGATGAAAGCACTGATACATCATAGTTAGAAATATTCAAATTCGCAGTCGATCAAAATTACAGAAGACTTGCTTGCGCTAAAGCCAGCCTCATATTGATGCTCTTGTGAAAGCAATCCTAAACTCTATCCAAATCCGAGAGGCCAGCGTAAACAAACTAGCGATTAGTTCGCTCTTATTGGTCGAAAGTGAGCGTTCCTGAAGCTTCGACCCATAAGAGCGACTTAATCGCGTTTCTAGTTTGTTTACGCTGGCCTCTCGGATTTGGATAGACCAGTGATTCTCAACCTGTGGTCCGCGAACGGCTTTCATGTGGTCCGCGAAATGAACAGTCATAAAATAATAATAATTATAATTCTTCATTAATCCCTTCGACATCACCCAAAGAGAATGTACAGGACAGGTCAAATGAAATGAGTTCCTAGTAAAAGGAAAATGAATGCAACTTATCAAAATAAATACACTAGTTATACAAAATAAGCCAAACAAAATTTATGCGAAATAGTCATCTGCAAAGTATTCCGCTATACTATAATAAAATTTCTCAATCAATATGCGTTTGATAGTTTTTTTGAATTTTAACTCATTCAATCTCTTGATTTCATCTGGTAAATTATTGAAAATTTTAATCTTGGCTCTTGGGACGTAATTTAATGCACCTGCCTATTTTTCTTAACTCAAAATGTTTGCAGTATTGTGTTGTTGACCAGAACCAGACGACAAAATGCGCCCGAATACAGGTTTTAAGTTTATCTCATTATACCTATTATTCGGAAATATTGATAATAATATCTAAGTGGTCCGTCAAAAATTCTGAAAGGTACGAGTGGTCCTCAGTGGTGAAAAGGTTGAGAACCACTGGGATAGACTATAGAGGTGTCTCATTAGTTAAGAACTAGTAACTGATGAGTTACGCAATTGTTTTTTTTTGTTAAATTATATCAGTTCAACTTTTTCCATCTCTCCTAATGTAAGGAACTTATCCCGTAACCACAGACGTGGAAAGTTTGTCACGCGGAAACAGACGTGTGGTCATATACAGGGTGTCCCATTACTCGACGTCAACCCGGAACCGGGTGAAAAGGCAAGTAATGCTGGTTGTCAGAAAAATATAGAAAAAATCTAAGTTGCATGATTTCAAAATAATGCGCATTTAAAAAAACACGTAAAATTCCACACCCTTGACAGTCTTTTCGCTCCTGTTGCCACAAATATCAACTTTTTCCAACTTTTTTCTTTGCTGTGTAACCTTGAATAATGCTTGTCTAAACTATTATCAAAATTTTGATACCAGCTGCTCTAGGTTTCATAAAAATAGGGCTCACTTCTCAGAAAAAAAATTCGAAATAAACAATTGCCTAGTTTCAACTGACCGTATTGAAAAAAAATGTACTACGTAGGTTTGGCATGTTTTTTCAAAAGTTGGCGCATTTAGTAAGGATTCCAAAATGGTATAATACTTGTTTAATTATAGCTGCTGTAGTCCAATTTATTTTCGATTGCCTTTGAATACACTTTTTCGTTAACTGCTTCCCAGTAATAAGTCCAATGGATTCAAGTCCGGTGAACGGGCCGGCCACGAGATTGGACCAGAACGTCTGATCCATCTTCCGGGAAAAAATGTTATCAGAAAAAAAATTTCCAGAGAAAATAATTTTTCCAAAAATAATTTTCCGGAAAAATTTCTCTGAAAATTTTTTTTCTGTAAAATTTTTTCCCGGAATATGGATCAGACGTTCTGGTCCAATCTCGTGGCCGGCCCGTTCACCGGACTTGAATCCATTGGACTTTATTACTGGGAAGCAGTTAACGAAAAAGTGTATTCAAAGGCAATCGAAAATAAATTTGAACTACAGCAGCTACAATTAAACAAGTATTATACCATTTTGGAATCCTTACTAAATGCGCCAACTTTTGAAAAAACATGCCAACCTACGTAGTACATTTTTTTTTCAATACAGTCAGTTGAAACTAGGCAATTGTTTATTTCGAATTTTTTTTCTGAGAAGTGAGCCCTTTTTTTATGAAACCTAGAGCAGCTGGTATCAAAATTTTGATTACAGTTTAGACAAGCATTATTCAAGGTTACACAGCAAAGAAAAAAGTTGGAAAAGTTGATATTTGTGGCAACAGGAGCGAAAAGACTGTCAAAGGGTGTGGAATTTTGCGTGTTTTTTTTAAATGCGCATTATTTTGAAATCATGCAACTTAGATTTTTTCTATATTTTTCTGACAACCAGCATTACTTGCCTTTTCACCCGGTTCCGGTTGACGTCGAGTAATGGGACACCCTGTATATTGTCCCCTCCATTAGACATATTGAATTATCCCAAAAATCCGAAATTTTTTTATGTCTATCAGTATAATATTAGGTTGTCATCAAATCTTTCTTGTCCTTTCGTTTGATAGATTATATCAATGCATTTGGTAATAAACTGCTATTATTCACGATATTTGGCAATGGTTTAATTTTTTCAATACATATAGAAAACGCATAGAGGTACGCTTTTATTCCTGTTTTTATATCAAAATATAAGAGTGAATGAACATAAAACAAATATTCAATTAACAAAAAAGGCAAAATGTGAAAAACTGCAACGCATATTTTCACCCATTTTTCAAGTGCACAGTCTATGCAAATTCTCCTTGTGCATTCCATACAAAAAGGAATCTTGCATACAATACAAATATTGCTTGTTTTTCTTCTTCAAATGGTGGACATCTTCTACAAGATTTTCTTTATTCAGTTTTTCGTCTTTCAAAGTATCATTTTCTCTTATTTTTAAATTTTCCGATACTCAATCGAATTCTGCGTGTTATATGATAGTTCTTGAATCTTCGCTCCATTTCAGGTATTACCAATTTCATTGACAATTGTTCGATGAATTCATATCTTGTTAGTTTTGGATTATCGCTGTAAGACTGATGGAGTATATATGAGTTCACAGACGAAATGTCTACCATTCTGAAAAAAATTGACATCGGCCGTCAGAGTCTAAGTCACTTCCATCACTACCAATTTCTGCCGCCTATTTCAGAACAGTTTCTTCAAAATTCTCATCACTTAATTTCACCCTTTTGGACGGGCCACATTCCGCGTTATCAGCCAATCTAATTGAGAAACCAACACGTAAATCGATTAGGTTGTTTCGCGAAAAACTTACTTACACACAGACGTGTGGTCTTTCTGACCCCTCAAAATTTTTCAAGCGCGATATTTTGAAATACGATCAGTAAAAACTACTTGCTTCATTCGCAGATGTATTCAAACTGGGGTGCTATTCTTGACATCGTTCGCAACTTTGCGCATATACGCACTTGCGCGAACGGCTATTTGCGTATACGCACCTTAGAACGATGGAATGGCAAATAAAAAATTGTTGTTGTACGAACACTGGAGAGAGATAGAGGCCTAGTGTCGCCAATCACAATCGAGCTAGCTGAATTCAAAACGTTGCCAGATCAACTTTTCAAGACGAATGAGTGAGATACTTAAAAATCAAATGTGATTATACAGTATTGATTTCTTGATATTTGAAGAGCTTGAATTCCACTATTTGAATTTTAGTTGAGAAAATTCATCTTAGTTTTTGATTTAAAAAAAAATTAAAATCACGATAATAATTTTCCTCCCAATTCAGATAAATGTCGACTTGGCAATGTGAATAAGGTTTACAAGCAGTAAACATCTGTCAATACTGTCTTTCTTTTCTCGCTTGTTGACCACGTTATTTCGCTTAAATCTTGATTATTCGAGGGTTTTTAGTATTTTATTCAGTTTAAGTTTTAAGTTTAAAAAGTGATAAAACATGCCTAACAAGTGCTTTTCCTGCGGTTTCACTTATATTGTGGGAGGAGAGGTTAGTCTTCACAGGTGAGTACCATTCATGGGCGTGCAGAATCTTTTTTGTTGATACCACGAGTAACAATTTCGATTTCTATCTGAATGTGAATACTGAAAATAAAATGTATTTTTAGACTGCCTACTGATAAAGATGAACAGGAAAAATGGTTGAAGAGAATTGGTTTCAAGGGTACGCTTTTGGAAAAATAAAATTTTATCTTTGTTCGAACCATTTTTCTGAAGATTGCTTTAGGAAAATAAACCTAAGAAGGCATCTTATCCCAGGAAGTTTGCCTTTGGAAACATCTCCGTAAGTTCAACAGAAACTTTCTCTCACAATTTCCATATTTAATACCCCCTTGCAACAAAATGATGTCCCAGAATATAACCATATTACCTATATAACGTAAAGTAATTTGTAGGTCCTTATTAGGAAAAGATGAAGTAGAAAAACAGGTTACTCCTGAACCCGAATCGGATTTTGAGTTTCAATCTCCACCAAAAAAAACTACCACGAGTTGACGACACATCACCAACCACTGATTCAGAAGAAACATTAACTTTAACCTCTCCTTCAAAAGTGCATCAGCCAGTTCGAGTGCCACTTCATTCTCAGGAAAACGAAGAATAGTCAAACTAAAGTAAGATATTGAAAAAAAAATAGTGCTTCTCTAATTTTATCTTCACAGGAAGAGGCGGTTTCTCGCAAATCCTCGCTACATTGGGGATTACTCAGAACAACATTTGAAGAACCCTTTGCTGCGAAAAAAATTTCTGAAGTTAGCTCAAACAACAACAGCCAATTTGAAGAAAAGAAATATGTTGTTAGAAAGACAGGTCAATCGACTCAAATCATCAATAGAAGTTTGTTTACAAGAACTAACCAGAAATATCCGTCAAAATTTTTCGGTCGAAGGAGATATGGAGAGTGCATTGAATGTAAGAAAACTAGTAATAGTACCTTGTGGTGATAATACTGAGGTCTAACAGCGTACCATCAAAACTGCAGTTGAGAAAAACCTTGGGAGGTCTATCTGATGCCTCACAATTTGTGGTCAACATATGTACAGAAGCTGAAAAAACGTTCAGGTGGGCAGAAAAATTCAAGATATTTGACAAAAAATACTGTAATTTGTTGCCCCGCTTGGTTCTCACCACAATGAACAGCATTGATTCAAAATTGTTTGATGTATTTAATACGCATCTGTTTGATGATGAACCAGAAAGGAATCATGGTCTTGCATTATCAAAGCTTATATTAGAGACATATTTCAATTTAAGGATTCACCACGAATTGAAAAATCGAGGAAGCGAACGGTTAGAACAAATAGATTGAGGAGTAGATTAACCAAAACAATTACATTTATTAATCAATAGATACATATGATGTGTTTCCTATGTATGTACACTATGTTAAGTTATTACTAATAAATTATGTTATTTTTCTCATGTAGTTTTGGTATTGCACCTTTTTCATATACTCTCTTTTCAAAAATAAAAACGATCTGGTAAAGAATCACCTTACTCTCCATACACTTATACTTATTCCACTTAATCGAGAAATCACATGCAGGTGGGAAATGGAAGGCATGCAATGCAACTAGGTAAGTTTTATAATTTAGAGAAGATTTTAAAGATTGCATTGTTTACCTTCAATTTCGAATACTATTAAATACCGTAATTTATTAATGGGAATAACACAAAATGCGAATCAACCAATCGTATTAGTGGTAGGATTTCTTGTTGAACCTCAGAACATAAATCTATTTATGTTCTAAGTCTTAAACAATCACGATAGTGCTAAGAAATGTGAAATTATAATGTTAATTTAAGTGCAATAAATGAAAAAAATGGTATTTATATAGTATTGGATTCAACGCCCCTTAGATTGTTTATTGGTAATCCTTTCTGGCCTTGAAACAAAAATAACTCTAAACTTCTGAAAATTTTCACAAGAGCCAAATCATCAAAGTGAAAAATAAACATTTTTCTTAAAATACTTAAAAACACGAAGTAGTAATTTTATTAAATGAAACACAATGCAGACTTTTTTAAATATAAAATAAATAAATAAATAAACATATCAATTTATAATTTATATTCCTAGAACATAAAAAACAATAATACAATAATCTTTATTGTTAAATGTGATTTGGGCATATACATAAAGAAAGTATAGAAGAAAGTATAGTATATTTATGTCTGTTCTGTGGGCATATATTCGAAGTTACAAACTAATATATGAAATTATGTTACGCCACTGTCTTAGTGTCCGTTGAGAGAGAGAGGCTTCGAGTGTTCGTACATAAACAAATGTATCCGTAGCACTAGAGTTGCCATTCCATCTATATATGTTCTAAGGTCTTGAGCGTCCGCAGTGGACGTGCGTACGGTGCAACAATCGACATGAGTCATATTTAACGAGTTCTATGAATGTGGAATCCATAATTTTGACAACAAATACGAAATGAAGTGCCTTTTTCGTGCCAGAAATAAGATGGAGATTTATGTAGTGACATATTTAAGGGTTCACATGGTTATGGACGATTTGCAATGTATGTTAGCATTTGTGAAATCATAAAAAACTTATGCAAAGATACAATCGTGTGAAAGTTGATTGTCAATTTGTGCAAATGTTCTTAGTAACGATATAGAAGGTTCTTCGAATTGATATTTTTTTATTGAAACATGAAGTACTTTTGAGCGTGTTCAGAGATTTCTTTTACTATTTCTAAGCATAATTCAGCATATGTACCTATGTCTACCTATGTCTGAAAATTATTGAGAATTTATGATTTTTTGCATATTCCTCTTGTAAGATTTCAATTCACCGCCTATACACAACTTTTAAATAAGTATATTTGAGTATTCACCACAAAATTTACACATTTTTCGTGGGGAATCCGGACAATTTCCGAAATTTTCTTCATTAATTTTAACAATAACTGTGTTTGCTCTGTACTTCTTCGTCTTGGTGCCTTCCATTATAATTTGCAATCTCGAATATCACTTAAAACAAATATAAATGAAAACTAAAACTCTAAAAGCCTATTTGAAATTTAAAATTTAACGACTATCCACATCAGTAAACGGTCGTTTTGCTAATCACCTCCGGCTATTTCATCAGCGCAGGATGCTATTCGTGATTTGTGTGCATTTATCCAAGTTTTGCATTGTTGCCACGTTCAACTGAAGTGCGAACGGTATCATTGCGACAGTGCTCAAGAATACGTTCTAGTGCGTATTTAGAACATAAATAGATGGAATCTTAGAACATATATAGATGGAATGGCAACTCTAGTGCTACGGATACATTTGTTTATGTACGAACACTCGAAGCCTCTCTCTCTCAACGGACACTAAGACAGTGGCGTAACATAATTTCATATATTAGTTTGTAACTTCGAATATATGCCCACAGAACAGACATAAATATACTATACTTTCTTCTATACTTTCTTTATGTATATGCCCAAATCACATTTAACAATAAAGATTATTGTATTATTGTTTGTTTATGTTCTAGGAATATAAATTATAAATTGATATGTTTATTTATTTATTTATTTTATATTAAAAAAAGTCTGCATTGTGTTTCATTTAATAAAATTACTTCGTGTTTTTAAGTATTTTAAGAAAAATGTTTATTTTTCACTTTGATGATTTGGCTCTTGTGAAAATTTTCAGAAGTTTAGAGTTATTTATGTTTCAAGGCCAGAAAGGATTACCAATAAACAATCTAAGGGGCGTTGAATCCAATACTATATAAATACCATTTTTTTCATTTATTGCACTTAAATTAACATTATAAATTTCACATTTCTTAGCACTATCGTGATTGTTTAAGACTTAGAACATAAATAGATTTATGTTCTGAGGTTCAACAAGAAATCCTACCACTAATACGATTGGTTGATTCGCATTTTGTGTTATTCCCATTAAATAAATTACGGTATTTAATAGTATTCGAAATTGAAGGTAAACAATGCAATCTTTAAAATCTTCTCTAAATTATAAAACTTACCTAGTTGCATTGCATGCCTTCCATTTCCCACCTGCATGTGATTTCTCGATTAAAAGTGGAATAAGTATAAGTGTATGGAGAGTAAGGTGATTCTTTACCAGATCGTTTTTATTTTTGAAAAGAGAGTATATGAAAAAGGTGCAATACCAAAACTACATGAGAAAAATAACATAATTTATTAGTAATAACTTAACATAGTGTACATACATAGGAAACACATCATATGTATCTATTGATTAATAAATGTAATTGTTTTGGTTAATCTACTCCTCAATCTATTTGTGTCTAACCGTTCGCTTCCTCGATTTTTCAATTCGTGGTGAATCCTTAAATTGAAATATGTCTCTAATATAAGCTTTGATAATGCAAGACCATGATTCCTTTCTGGTTCATCATCAAACAGATGCGTATTAAATACATCAAACAATTTTGAATCAATGCTGTTCATTGTGGTGAGAACCAAGCGGGGCAACAAATTACAGTATTTTTTGTCAAATATCTTGAAAACTTTTTCTGCCCACCTGAACGTTTTTTCAGCTTCTGTACATATGTTGACCACAAATTGTGAGGCATCAGATAGACCTCCCAAGGTTTTTCTCAACTGCAGTTTTGATGGTACGCTGTTAGACCTCAGTATTGAAACACATATCTGGCAATTGATTTTTGGTACTACCTTTATTACCACAAATCCTGCTATGTATACCACTACATCCTCTGTATATTCACTTAGATGCCAATTTTTAGAATTCACAACATATGTATGGTCCCCTACAGCAGGCGCTTCAAAAATCTGAGGTGTATTATCAGAATCAACAGTACTATTGTCAAGGGGCAGTAAAATAGTATCATCAATGCTGGAAATATTGGCAGAGCCGGAAGCTTTCACGTGATTGTGTAATAGCAGCCTCTTGAAAGCGGCCTCGAACTGTCTAGCACTCGGATTATTATTGAATCCACCTCTACTTCTTATTGAGCTGAAAAAGATCTCCAAGTGATCCTGGGATATCTTATATGTCAATAGGAAATCTAAAGGTGGATTCTGGCAATTGATAAACTCTTCGTAAATACCATTCAGGCTGACGATATTGATCAGAAATCCTAAAAATCCAGTTTTAACATCTGAGAATATCAATTTTCTACCATTAGTCAAATTCAGATTGGTAATATAATTGTAGGATTCATTTAAAAAAGAAAAAATGAAAGTGTTTGTATTTTTAGAAAGAGCTTTACCATAAATTGATTTTGAATATAAATTTCTGCAATTAAATACGTCAAATAAATTATTGAACATTTCGCAGAATTTAGCTGTATTTTGTGCATTAAAAAAGTCAGGAACTTTCAAATCTTTTTCAAGATAAAGTAAAGCATCTGATACACTTTTACTCAAAATCTGTGTGGCCAACTTCACCTTCATTTTCTCTTTTCCGTAATTAATGTGTCTAAGTCCAATCTTAGTAGCTGCATTAAGACCATGGGTATTTTGAAATTTCACAAGATTATCTATATGCCTCCATTCTATGTTGTTTATTTGGTCATGAATTAAGGTTTTTTTTGATCCGAAAGTGTTTCTGACCAATTTAATCATATGACTTGGATCCAATATAAAATAAATATGGCGGTTCTGATTTTCAGGTGGGTATGAAAAACAAGTTTTCAGAGAACTTGGATTGGAGAAGTCTGCTCCTAGAATTTCGGCCATTTTTAAATTTGATGATAAACCATCAAATGTTATGGTTGCCACTCTAAGTCCTGTATTTTCTAGATGTCCAAGTAACTTCAGCAAAATAGAAGCTTTATCATCAGCAACCACACCGTTGGTGAAAAAATAGGCTACAGGGACTTTATAGTTTTCATTTAAAAAAACTATCATAAATACCAACACTTCCCTCGCTTCTTGCATTTCATGGTCTTGCTTTCCGATGTAACCCTTAAAGTCAGAAATTCCTTTGAATTTTCCTTCATTCCATTCTATCAATTTTCTGATAGAAATTTCATCCATTAGGAGAGCACCAACTAATTCTTTTTTATCACTTTTCGCTTTAGTGACTTTATCTTTTATGCCTTTTAAAGCTGATTCATTGAAACCTGGCCCGCCATCCAATTTACTATACCATGTTCGCATGGTACGAGGTGCAGGCAAAGTATAATTAAATGTGCTTCTCACATATGAATATGCTCGAGGAGAGTAATAGTGAAGTGTGAGAGCAAATGCCCGCAGCTCTTCTGAATATTTCTGTCGCTTGGGCCCCCTGAGTAATTTTTCCAAGATCTGCCTTGCTGATCCAGAAGTAGATACCTACAAATAAATAGAATGATTTTTACATATATATTGTAGTTTTAACCATCCAATTTGACTACTGATTATAATAGATTCCAAGCGAATAAACAGGTCATCATTGGTACTAACCAACTGCATACAAGCAGTTAGGAGAAGAAATCCAAGAAGTAAAGAAGGTTAGAAAAAACTGACCGAGGAAGTATTACAACTACATATTTATCTGTGAATGAATTATCAAATTTTAACTATTTCATTTGCTCTTAGTTGTAACTTAGAACTTTCTGAAATAAAGATTGTTATTATTATTATAATCAACCTGTATTGAAGCAGTTATTACCAGTTATTCAAATTGATTTATGTGAAATATTTACATGACACATACAAAATTAAAAAAAGTTCAATTGAATTTATCACCACAAGGTACTATTACTAGTTTTCTTACATTCAATGCACTCTCCATATCTCCTTCGACCGAAAAATTTTGACGGATATTTCTGGTTAGTTCTTGTAAACTTCTTATTGATGATTTGAGTCGATTGACCTGTCTTTCTAACAACATATTTCTTTTCTTCAAATTGGCTGTTGTTGTTTGAGCTAACTTCAGAAATTTTTTTCGCAGCAAAGGGTTCTTCAAATGTTGTTCTGAGTAATCCCCAATGTAGCGAGGATTTGCGAGAAACCGCCTCTTCCTGTGAAGATAAAATTAGAAGAAGCACTATTTTTTTTTCAATATCTTACTTTAGTTTGACTATTCTTCGTTTTCCTGAGAATGAAGTGGCACTCGAACTGGCTGATGCACATTTTGAAGGAGAGGTTAAAGTTAATGTTTCTTCTGAATCAGTGGTTGGTGATGTGTCGTCAACTCGTGGTAGTTTTTTTGGTGGAGATTGAAACTCAAAATCCGATTCGGGTTCAGGAGTAACCTGTTTTTCTACTTCATCTTTTCCTAATAAGGACCTACAAATTACTTTACGTTATATAGGTATATGGTTATATTCTGGGACATCATTTTGTTGCAAGGGGGTATTAAATATGGAAATTGTGAGAGAAAGTTTCTGTTGAACTTACGGAGATGTTTCCAAAGGCAAACTTCCTGGGATAAGATGCCTTCTTAGGTTTATTTTCCTAAAGCAATCTTCAGAAAAATGGTTCGAACAAAGATAAAATATTTTATTTTCCAAAAGCGTACCCTTGAAACCAATTCTCTTCAACCATTTTTCCTGTTCATCTTTATCAGTAGGCAGTCTAAAAATACATTTTATTTTCAGTATTCACATTCAGTATAGAAATCGAAATTGTTACTCGTGGTATCAACAAAAAAGATTCTGCACGCCCATGAATGGTACTCACCTGTGAAGACTAACCTCTCCTCCCACAATATAAGTGAAACCGCAGGAAAAGCACTTGTTAGGCATGTTATCACTTTTTAAACTTAAAACTTAAACTGAATAAAATACTAAAACCCTCGAATAATCAAGATTTAGCGAAATAACGTGGTCAACAAGCGAGAAAAGAAAGACAGTATTGACAGATGTTTACTGCTTGTAAACCTTATTCACATTGCCAAGTCGACAATTTATCTGAATTGGGAGGAAAATTATTATCGTGATTTTAATTTTTTTTTATAAATCAAAAACTAAGATGAAATTTTCTCAACTAAAATTCAAATAGTGGAATTCAAGCTCTTCAAATATCAAGAAATCAATACTGTATAATCACATTTGATTTTTTAAGTATCTCACTCATTCGTCTTGAAAAGTTGATCTGGCAACGTTTTGAATTCAGCTAGCTCGATTGTGATTGGCGACACTAGGCCTCTATCTCTCTCCAGTGTTCGTACAACAACAATTTGTTTATTTGCCATTCCATCTATTTATGTTCTAAGAGCAGAGGCGACCACCGACTCCCGTTGCAAAGCGAACGTTCGCACGGTATTGAATGGTCAAGAATACCAAAAAATCCCTTCCATTCGCAAGTCGGGAGTTACGCAGACCTTTAACTTTACGAACGGTTCAAGAATACCACCCCGGGGGTTCTACATTTAAAGGTCGTGCGTAACTCCCACCGACTTTGACGAATGGAAGGGACGTTTTGGTATTCTGACCGTTCGAATACGTATTTTATGTTTCTGTGATTACAGTGCGAAACGTTAGCATTTGTTAACGGACGGTCTTGAGCGTCCGCACCCGATAGGCCAAGCAATAAGAGGTTTTTTACGTGACAAAAATACTACCTGAAATCTGACTGTGCAGTCATGCAATAGATAGTTCCTACATGTTTTCATGATAAATTCCACTCCTAATCGTCTTAGGTTTTTTTGAGAAGCGAAAAATAGCCAAAAAAGTCCAAAATTTCGCTTTTTCGCTCATAAAACGTGAAGTTTGATCTGATCGAAAAGCTGTTAAGGCACTTTGTAGAGAATTCAAAAACAAGAAAAATGAGAGGTGACACGTCTCAAGCGGATAATTAGTTTCCGAGAAAAAGTCCAAAAACTGGAAAAAAACATCAATTTTCGAAAATTCATAACTTGGTCAATTTCTGAGATGAAGCGTATATTAGCATATACTTTATTGGTGCACAATTACAAAGCTGTCGGATAAATAGTTTTGCACAATCGCAGTTTTCCGAATTCGACGTACTTTTTTCAAGAAGGTCGTGATACTCGGCTACTTGTCGGATTTGATTTTTACAAAGAGCATTTTAAAGAAGAAAAAACATTCTTCGAATCGTTCATCTCTCCATACCGACCGATAATGTTTAGGGGTGAAAAACGGCGTCAAACAGGAGCAAAAAGGCTCGAATGCATCAAACTAGTAGCGGAGTGGGAGACCGCCCGCTACGCGACGCGCGAAAGATACAAGCATTCGAGCCATTTTGCTCCTGTTGACGCCGTTTTTCACCCACTAAACATTATCGGTCGGTATCGAAAGAATGAACGATTTGAAGACTTTATTTCTTCTTTAAAATGCTTTTGTAAAATTCAAATCCGACAAGTAGCCGAGTATCACGACTTCTTTGAAAAAATGACGTCGAATTCGGAAAAATGCGATTGTACAAAAACTATTTATCCGACAGCTTTGTAATTGTGCATCAATAAAGTATATGTTAATAACTACTAAATTCAGAGCCACTACGCTTCATCTCAGAAATTGACCAAGTTATGAATTTTCGAAAAATTGATGTTTTTTTCCAGTTTTTTGGACTTTTCTCGGAAACTAATTATCCGCTTGAGACGTGTCACCCCTCATTTTTTTGTTTTTAAATTCTCTACGAAAAGTGCCTCAACAGCTTTTCGATCAGATCAATACTTCACGTTTTATAAGCGAAAAAGCGAAATTTTGGATTTTTTGGCTATTTTTCGCTTCTCAAAAAAAACCTAAGACGATTCAGGAGTGGAATTTATCATAAAAAACATGTAGAAACTACCTATTGCATGACTGCACACTCAGATTTCAGGTAGTATTTTTGTCACGAAAATCGACCTTTCGATAGCTCTATTGCTTGGTCTAGCAGTAGACGTGCGTACGGCGCAACCATCGAAATGAGTCATATTTAACGAGTTCTATGAATGTTGAATCCATAATTTTGACAACCAAATACGAAATGAAGTGCCTTTTTCGTGCCAGAAATAAGATGGAGATTATGTAGTGACATATTTAAGGGTTGACATGGTTAATGGACGTTTTGCAATATATTAGCATTTGTGAAATCATAAAAAACTTATGCAAAGATACCAATCGTTGTGAAGTTGATTGTCAATTTGTGCAAATGTTCTTAGTAACGATATAGAAGGTTCTTCGAATTGATATTTTTGATTGAAACATGAAGTACTTTTGAGCGTGTTCAGAGATTTCTTTTACAATTCTACATAATTCAGCATATTATGTATGTCATGCTATGTCTGAAAATTATTGGGAATTTATGATTTTTTTGCATATTCCTCTTGTAAGATGCTTTCTTTCAATACACCGCCCTACACAACTTTTAAATAAGTAAGAGTATTCTCCACAAAATTTACACATTTTTCGTGAGGAATCGCACAATTTTCCGAAATTTCTTCATTAATTGCCTTCCATTATAAATTGCAATCTCGAATATCACTCAAAACAAATATAAATGAAAACTAACCCCTACAAGCCTATTTAAATATCCACATCAGTAAACGGTCGTTTGCCAATCATCAGCGCAGGATTATATTCGTGCATTCTGTGTTGCATTTAATCCAAGTTTTGCATTGTTGCCGCGTTCAACTGAAGTTGCGAACGGTCATCATTGCGAACAGTGCTCAAGAATACCGTTTCTAGTGCGTATATACGCAAATAGCCGTTCGCAAGTGTGCGTATATACGCAAATAGCCGTTCGCAAGTGTGCGTATATACGCAAATAGCGTTCGCAAGTATGCGTATGCGCAAAGTAGCGAACGATGTCAAGAGTAGCACCCCTGAAGAATTGACAGGTACATAGACTGGCAAATCCGTACGAGAAATTTCTCTATTTGTCCCCTCACAAAAAAAGGTTACCCATGCCTGTTCTACAATGTTGGAACATCTTTTAAAACCAGAATGATGATGATGATTCATGAAGAGCAATAGTTAATAAATATTTTATTTCTTACAACTCAATATAAATAAGTATCAATAATATATACATAATTCTTCTTCTCTCTTAATTCCATGTAATTTTTGCGGGATAGCGGTTGATATTCAAACGTTCGACGAGTATGGTCTGAAAGATAAACATAACTTAATATTTATCATTCACTTCACAAATACAAATACCTTATTGTTAGTTGAAGCGCCAAGAACCTCAACAGAAGTGATTACTGGGGCAGGTGTCGATCCTGTATTCCAAGCTAAAACGTCCACAGAATTCCCAGTAGCGATGAATAAAGTAGTAGTGTGTATTCTAATCCCACATCTGAAAAATACAATTCATAGAATGTGAGTTTTTAACACGAAGGTTTTTCCAATGCAGATGGTTCGATGTTGAAATGAAGTAATTCGAGGGAAAGTAATACAAAAAGCCCGTTCGGCATTGACCTCTGCGAGCAGACGGATTTTTTATTCATCTGTAATATCTGGGAATAAACGAACGGTACAGAGCATCTGCCACAGAACATACTTGTGAATTTTCAAAGATTACTATTTTGGGAAATATACTCATCTTTTAACGATACTTTCACCCTTTTCGTATAGCTCTACAGTAAAATCTCAATGAAATTAGGTGCAAAGGAACGAGGTTCAATCCCCTTCTGGTCGTTCAATACGGCGATAGTTGTACCGAAAGATCCTAATTAATTAATTACACAAAAAAGAAACAAGAAAGCTCCTCCTGCACAATCATAATTACGATAGCTATATCGAAAAATTTCAATGAATTAATTAGGTTTCTAATGAATAAATGGAAACAGAAGAATAAAAGTGTAAGAATTTTCCAATCTATCGGTTTGTCGGATCAGGGAACTCAACATGAAACAAAAAAATATATGAAAAACATAAAACTCTATGGATAGAATTTATCCATAGAGTTTTATGTTTGTCATATATTTGATCCGTCGAACGAAATAGACCGAGCGAAAAGATCGACATCCGATTGCTCAGATTTTTATGCCGAGCGGTCAGATGTGTACTCCCCTCAATCCGGATGTAATTAACGAACTTTCAGATCGATCTGACACGTCCGATGTCGATGCCGAACGCCCCTAAAGTCGTATCTTCATTCAAATATGCCATTAATGTATGGCATATACTGAGTATTTTGCCGTCCAGTTGAACAGCGGTATATTTCTGACGCGACGGATGGTCCAATGAACGGATAATACGGTTAGGTATCTCTCTCAAATCTAGTAACACAGACAGCCCGACGCATTGAGTCAATGCGTCACTCTGTGCGTAATACACGATTCGAGTACTGAAAGTTGACTACCATACATACATATTCTCCATTAGATCGAAACGAAAAATTCCAAAAAAATGCAGGTCCGTGTTCAAAAATTTCAATTTCCGTGTCAGGTTAAAAATATCACTCGGTATATGAGATAAAAAAAATTGAATTGGAAAATTGGAATCTTCAAGAACCACTGAGTAAAAATCAGTTTTTAGTTTGAATGGCACAAATTTTTTATAGTTTTTATGATATGTTGAAAGTCGAATATTTCAATTTATTGACATTGAATTCAAGAAACATACTACTCCTGATAGAAAAAACACTGAATTTGAGATTCTTAAATAATCCTGACGCATTTTGAATATTCCTTCACATCTTGAACTCCTTTTTAATCAATTTTTTATCAATATCATAAGAAAAATTAAAAAAACAATAGAAATACAAAGGGAGGAACAGTAGCACATATGATTAATTAAAAAATCAAATAAACAAATGATCGATGTGCGAGAGCCATTCCCTTTACACACTTAATGACTCTTTTGAACAATTGAAGTACTTTTCATATCCACAAGATGAAAAATTATACTCATGATAGAACAGAAACACTGGATTTCAGTTCGAAAAAAGTTCGACTTTCTTCTCAGAACCCCTGAACAATAATCCATCTGGTACTTATGTTTTCAACAAAATTTATTTTTCAATGAAATAATGTATGAATTTTGGACTTATTTCCTCTAATATGTACTTAGGTGTAGCAACTTCATCTTCTTTTGAGAAGCATATGAATTTCTTTAATGCAAACAGAATATTAGGGAAACAAGTGATTTTTTGGAATAAGAGGTTTATTATTCATTCTAAATAAATACATCCTACTACACAGAGTAGGCTTATTTCAAAAAATGACGTTTATATTCATACATTCATTGATTCTGAATTATTGGGAATTGTGTCGTTTGTTTATCTACTGAAAAATGTCTTCAATATTGACGAATGAAGAATATGTAGATGATACTTGTTTTTGGATTGCGCGAAATGAACGGATATAATATTTGGTCTCAGAATAACCTTATTTCAAAAGAGAAAGAAATCATTAGAGTTCCAGAGAGCCAATAAATGCGTTGAAGGTTGAAGCAAATGTTTCTGATTTCGAGCATTTGCTTAGTTGTTTTCTCATGAATCATTGCATTATTGAATAGAAGAATAATTTTGTTTGAAAGAATAAGTATCAGATGGATTATTATTCAGGCGTTCTGAGAAGAAAATCCAACTTTTCTCGAGCTGAAATCTAGTGTTACTGTTCTATCAAGAGTAATTTTTCATCTTGTGGATATGAAACGTACTTCAATTGTTCAAAAGAGCCAATCAGTGTGTGAGGGGAATGGCTCTCGCAAATCAAGCATTTGTTTATTTGATTTTTTTATGAACCATATGTGCTACTGTTAATATTTTTGTGTTTGTCTTGTTTTTTGAGTTTTTCTTATAATATTGATAGAAGATTTAATGATAAAGTATTTCAAGATGTGAAGGAATATTCGAAATGCCTCAGGATTATTTAAGCATCTCAAATTCAGTGTTTTTTCCTTTCATGAATAGTGTGTTTCTTGAATTCAATATGAAAAAATTGTAATATTCGACTTTCAACATATCATAAAAACTTTAAAAAATTTGTGCCATCAAAACCAAAAACAGATTTTTACTCAGTGTTTTTCGCAGATTCCAATTTCCCAATTCAATTTTTTTTATTCCATATACCGAGTGATATTTCTCACCTGACACGGAAATTGAAATTTTTGAATACGGACCTGCAATTTTTGGAAAATTTTTCTCGTCGATCTGATGGAGAAAATGTATATTGACAAGCTTGCCAAATATCAGCGAAAAATTTGCCATATTGACGAAGATATGGGAGTTTATAGTTTTAGCACTTTTGCAAAAAACACCCTGTATCTCTGAAACTAATAGCCTTATGGGACATTTAAACCCCAATCCTCATTCAGTTTGAGGTCCTCTATCTTCTGTTAGCCGTTGTCCCTTACGTCACCAGTCACCCTGATATTGTGGGTATTGAGTCGAACTTCCTTGTCAACGACGATGGCGAGGCCTTCACGAATACTTCTGATTGTTCAGGTAAAAATAGCAACAGTTTCAATGAAGGGTGTTTTCTAATTGAATGTCAATATTTATGGGGGTGATTTTTGGACCCATTTCAAGAAAAAAATTTCATATGAACATATGTCCTAAACGTCCTAAAATAGCTCCAAAATTATTTAGATACTCAGTGGCACGCCACTAACTTTTCTTCTTAAAATAAAAAAAAATGAAATCTGTATTCTGCATTTGATATTGTCATTATGTATGTATTAACGATATTGTTATGATCACACAGAGAAACGGTTTTTTTTTTTAAGCGGAAAATGTGCATCGGCGTGAAAAAAGTCAAGAGATCCACTTTCGTGAGAAATGATTGGGACTTTCAAAAATAATTTTTATTTTTAGGGAAAAATCTGGCGTACCATCAATGTCTGTCAAAATAGGAAGATCACATGATGTACGAACGCCACTGGTCGAATTTAGAAACAACTGATACATTGAAAAAACGCATCTTGATTCATAGTACACGTACGACCAATTTCATTAGAATATCTGAAGTGATATTGTAGATATTAATAAAAATTTATTTATATTTCGCATCGTGGCAGACCATAGATGCTACAAAAGGAGACTACACCGGCTCACAAAGCTCTAGTCAACCAGGAATGGTTGAAAAACAACGTTTCGAAATTTGACCAGACGTGAATCAAATGGATTATTCTCTCTGAGCCATTTTGGAAAGCAAGGTCCGAATTAGAAAATCTAACAGCCTCGAGACGATAAAGAAAGCCATTGTCCGTGAGTGTGTTAAAGTACCGGCACGTTACGTTCGGGCATCTCGATTCGTTTTTTGACCGTCTCGGAACAATAGTGGTCATATCGGGCCAAAGTGAAATTTTGATTATTTTTACATGTTCTGTACATAAAAATCAAAGAAAATGAATTCCTCGAGTGTCGGAAAATGTAATTTAATTGCGATAGGTACTCACCCAGACTCAGGCCGTCATCCCAGTAGAAATTTCCTCTGGCTTTGCCGTCGTTTCATCGAGGCTACCAGCAGTTTGATTTCAGAGTTTCTAACTTCTTCGGTTGTGTTGGCAGGTTTTTGCATAGGTATAATTTGGCCTCCTCTCACGAATAGAGGAATTGTATCCTTATCGGTTGCTATTTCGAAAGATTCTCCCTCACTATTCAATTGTGTTTATCGTAAAAATTATACCATCTTCCTTTTGGCAGGTAAACTGGAATTGATTTTGGATCATCCTGAAAAAAACAGAACAATAATTGTTTCTCGAATGAATGAATGACTTGAGACATAACTGGTTTAATTCAGACCCTCTCACAATTACTAGAAAAAACTCTTGTCATCTGCAAATCGGAATTTTCAAGCCTCTATTACAATCAGCCACTTCCATTGCCGCTCGCGCTGTCTGATTCCACTCCCGAAATACTTCAGCAGTAGTATCGAAGGCAGTGAGCATTCACGCTCATTTCTCTCGCGAACAAGTTTCGACCATAGACAAACTAAAAAATAGATGAGCCACTCGTATATCCGCGCCATCTGTCGGAGGAGGAGACTAATACACGAAAAAATTATTTTCAATTTGATAGTTAGATGTCGTTGCATTCATAGAATCCTATCGAGAAAATAGTAAGTATGTAAAATCATTATTATCAAAAAAACCTTTGAATTGTCAACTGACACAAGGAGTGGTTTGACACGTTCTTTTAAATATAATAAATTTCGATATGCCTGCAAGAGTGAAGACGTGCTGTGTATTGGATGTGAAAATCGAGATGCAAGAAGGTAATTATAAAATACTAGCAGACCCAACAGACGTTGTTCTGTATTCACAAAAATTCATTCAATTCGATCGAGCCGTTTAGTTAGTTGCGGAGAGTAGATGAATAACCTGAATAACGACTTCAGCGCCATCTGTTGATCTGATTTGTGGTCATAAACATACGGGCATAGGCAATCCAGAATACATTCATACAAAACATCCCTCACACTTCGGTACCTTCTCCTACCCGCGTAGTGCCTACATCGGAGACATTTTGGTGCGATTTCATATTCAACCTGCCATATCTTTTGATGTATTCATCATAATTGAATGATGGTAAGAGGCATTTTCGTTCTAAATTAAATACTGGGTATGAACGACGTATTTAATTGGATAAAGATCAATAGCGTATTCATAAAAAAAATACTCCCAAATAATGCATAATTTTGAGAAACATTCGGATACCTTTAAAAGGTAATACCGAGTAAACCTTGAAAGATAGATATATGCTATCGCGAACTTTTTGTAGAACTATTGAAGAGGTAAATTTCCGTCATACATTGTTTCCATGTACGTCTTACGGTTTTTGCAGCGCACCTGAAAATAGCTGATCATGGCTGATTTTGGTACTCATATTTATTATCATTGAAGTTATAGTAGGTTTCCTCAATTTTCTCGGGTGAAAAGTAAAGCCTATGTTACTCAGGGTGTAGCTTCTAAGGTGAAATAATTATTGAAATCTCTAGTAGCTTATGAGTTAACTCGTATCAAACCCACAAACATACAAATATTTCCTCTTTATAATATAAGAATAAGTATAATATTTGTAAAGATATAGATCAGTTCTCTACAAACGCCCTATTGGCCACTTTTTTCCATAACCTATCGTTTTGAAAATATCTCGAATAGACTTGGGAGGAGATGGAAAATTACATTTTTTCAAGAAAATGGACAAAAACTTTCCAAGTTCACGAATTATTATAAATGACATTCATAGAAATTTCCTAACATGATAAAAATATTTTCATTTATTCGAATTTTTAAATGAAACTTGAATAATTTATTCTCTATTAACAAATACTCGTAAAACTTAGCACTAACATCCATATTTATACAACTTCATTGATATAGGTATTATTCCAGGATCAACAAACAAAGACATCGAAGAAATTTCATTTGAAATAGCTAGTTGATTGCATTTTCATGAAACTTTCGATTAATTGCATTATTCCAATTTCCAATCATTCCCTCGAGTTCTAGCACTTCCATCCCTCAAATGCAATGGAATTCTCCGCAGTGGCGTCACATCTCGATGCGCATCGGCATCATACCGGTGTTTGTGTATAGTGCTCGGAGAGACGCAATTCGATTTTGGTGCGATTTCATCTTCAACCTGCCATATCTTTTGATGTATTCATCATAATTGAATGATGTAAAAGGCAATTTCGTTCTATATTAAATACGTATGAAGGACGTATTTAATTGAATAAAGATCAATAGCGTGTTCATAAAAAAAATACTCCCAAATAATGCATAATTTTGAGAAACTTTCAGAAAACTTTAAAAGGTGATACCGAGTAAACCTTGAAAGATAGATATATGCTATCGCGGACTTTTTTGTAGAACTATTAAAGAGGTACATTTCCGTCATACATTGTTTCCACGTACGTCTTACGGTTTTCGCAGCGCAACTGAAAATAGCTTATTTTGGTATCATAATTATTATCATTGAAGTTATAGTAGGTTTCCTCATTTTCTCGGGTGAAAAGTATAGCCTATGTTACTCAAGGATAATGTAGCATTCTAAGGTGAAATAATTATTGAAATCTCTAGTAGCTTATGAGTTAACTCGTATCAAACCCACAAACATACAAATATTTCCTCTTTATAATATAAGAATAAGTATAATATTTGTAAAGATATAGATCAGTTCTCTACAAACGCCCTATTGGCCACTTTTTTCCATAACCTATCGTTTTGAAAATATCTCGAATAGACTTGGGAGGAGATGGAAAATTACATTTTTTCAAGAAAATGGACAAAAACTTTCCAAGTTCACGAATTATAAATGACATTCATAGAAATTTCCTAAACATGATAAAAATATTTTCATTTATTCGAAGTTTTTAAATGAAACTTGAATAATTTATTCTCTATTAACAAATACTCGTAAATACTTAGCACTAACATCCATATTTATACAACTTCATTGATATAGGTATTATTCCAGGATCAACAAACAAAGACATCGAAGAAATTTCATTTGAAATAGCTAGTTGATTGCATTTTCAATGAAACTTTCGATTAATTGCATTATTCCAATTTCCAATCATTCCCTCGAGTTCTAGCACTTCATCCCTCAAATGCAATGGAAATTCTCCGCAGTGGCGTCACATCTCGATGCGCATCGGCATACCGGTGTTTGTGTATAGTGCTCGGAGACGCAATTCGATTTTGGTGCGATTTCATCTTCAACCTGCCATATCTTTTGATGTATTCATCATAATTGAATGATGTAAAAGGCAATTTCGTTCTATATTAAATACTGGGTATGAAGGACGTATTTAATTGAATAAAGATCAATAGCGTGTTCATAAAAAAAATACTCCCAAATAATGCATAATTTTGAGAAACTTTCAGAAAACTTTAAAAGGTGATACCGAGTAAACCTTGAAAGATAGATATATGCTATCGCGACTTTTTGTAGAACTATTAAAGAGGTACATTTCCGTCATACATTGTTTCCACGTACGTCTTACGGTTTTCGCAGCGCAACTGAAAATAGCTTATTTTGGTACTCATAATTATTATCATTGAAGTTATAGTAGGTTCCTCAATTTTCTCGGGTGAAAAGTATAGCCTATGTTACTCAAGGATAATGTAGCATTCTAAGGTGAAAGAATTATTGAAATCGATCCAGTAGCTTATGAGTTATCTCATATCAACGCCACAAACCCACAAATCCACAAACATACAAATCTTTTCTCTTTATAATATTAAGTATAGATAACGGGTGTTTTTTTTAGGAGGTTTGTTTTTCCGATAGATGTCGTTTTATTTTATGACAGTTGTTTTGACAGCTCAAAGTGGCATTTCTACTCAGTATTGTTTGGCAAATCATTATGAATAGGTTAACTCCAGAACAACGTTTTCAAATTGTGGAAATTTATTTTCAAAATCAGTGTTCAATTAAAAATGTTTATAGAGCACTTCGTGAATTTTATGGTGCACATAATCGTCCGTCAGGGACCACCATAAAGAACGTAATTACCAAATTTCGGTCTACATTCACAATTTTGGATGCCAAGCCACCGACAGTTACTGTTTGGTGCGGTCTATGGGCTGGTGGGATCATCGGTCCATATTTCTTTAAAAATGAGGAAGGACGACGCGTTACCGTGAATGGAAATCGATACAGAACCATGATCAATGAGTTTTTGTTGCCAAATCTTGAAGATATGGATATGGATGAAATGTGGTTTCAACAAGATGGTGCCACTTGCCATACAGCACGTGAAACAATCGACTTATTGAAAGAAACTTTCAACGACAACATTATTTCGAGAAATGGTCCGGTGAATTGGCCTCCGCGTTCGTGCGATTCGACGCCACTCGATTACTTTTTGTGGGGATACGTAAAGTCATTGGTTTATGTGGATAAACCTCAATCGATTGACGCTTTGGAAACCAATATTCAACGTGTCATTGCTGACATACGCCCTCAAATGCTTGAACAGGTGGTCGAAAATTGGACCTCCAGAATGACATTTGTGAAAAATAGTCGTGGTGGGCATATGCCACAAATTGTTTTTAAATGTTAAATGCCAAAAAATTATATACCAAATAAAAAAAAATTTGGCAATTTCAGAATTTTATATGTGTTTTATTCAAAATAAAATCGGCAACCTCTTGAAAAAACACCCGTTATATGTATACTCCGTTCACGAAAGGTTGAGCACATTGTAGTGTAGTAGTATTAATCTGAAGTTGGCAGTATTTGCTGTCATAACGTAAAATAAATTCAATGTTGCCGAATGTACCCGGCCTCGTCCGACGAGCTTGCGAGTTATTAGACAACTCTATGCAATATTGACAACATTGCGTATCAATCTGACAAGAAAATAAAGAACATAACCTAAAATTTTAATATAACAGTGCAATATGTCAAATTATCATGGCCAACCGACGGCTCAACCTTTCGTGAACGAACTATATATTCTGTTACCTATAGAATTAAGATACTCGTAGTTTTTAAAAAAGTTTTTCATGTACAGTGAAATCTCCCATGGGCGGACACTCACGGGACCGCCCGATGGTGTCCGTTCAAGAGGGGTGTCCGCTTAAAAGAAATACTTACATATGTACAAAAAAAAAATTAATGGAAAAAAGAATTGGAGAATATTGAAAATAAAAATCAATATACAGGGTGTCCCAAAAATACCACCCGAAAGTGACACTGGAGATAGATTGGCATTAGGTCTATCAGATAGCATCAACATGACCTCAGTAAAAGTCTCCTGGTTTTCGAGATATCACCACTTTTGCAAACAAAAAATGAAAGACAAAGTGAGATAAAAGAGAAAGAAGAGCAAAAATAATGGTTGTTTGAAACGGTAGCGAGGAAAGAATATCAAGCAACATGTAGTTTGGCAACAGGTGATACTTGTGCATTTTTCCTAATTTTTAATTATTTCGGCTTAAACACATATCTCGCGACAAAATTATAATTTCTAAGGTTTTGACTTAAAAAATTGGTAGTGTTCTATCATTTTGAAAAGTGCAGGAAATGGACCAGTTTTTACGATTATTTGTCAATTCAGTCTGATATAATTTTTTTTCACATCAGTCAGTCAAACTTAAGTTAACGTTTTAACTTCGTCATAAAATACAACAAGTTAGACATTTTTTGAAGGATTTTGTTCTAGTTCTCGGTGAAGTTATTACTTCATTGTTTAAAGCAACTATTCAGGATAGCCTAGGTAAGAAAAAACATGAGTTTGAAGACCGAAAATTGGAAATTTTTAAAAAATACACAAAAGTGGCGATATCTCGAAAAACAGCGGACTTTTACTGAGGTCATGTTGATGCTATCTGAAAGACCTAATGGCAATCTATCTCCAGTGTCACTTTCGCGTGGTATTTTTGGGACACCCTGTATATAAAGGTATAAAAAAGAGAAATTTTCAAATTAAACTCTATCTGAGAAATCAATGTGAGGAATCATTGGGATAAACAAAAATTTTGATAAAAAAGAGACACTTTAATTATAAAAAAATTCCTGAATTTTTGTTTGTCCCATTTTTTTCCTGAATATACAATCAAGAAATCTCAATTCTAATTTGGATACTCCGTACACTCAATTTTTTTTTATTGTACACTTCAATTATATCAATTTTTTGTTTGAGAGTGATTATTTTTCTTTTTGGAACCATTTCTTTCAGAGAAAACGTCAAAATTCAAACTCACTAGTTAAATTTTCGGGAGTTTCGTGCCTCAGTTGGGATCGATAAATCCCCGTTTCAAGCAGGGAAGTCCCGAAGTGAAGGCTGGTACTAATGTTGGCGCGCGGCACAGAAACCTCCTCTTCTTTTCCATTGCATCCCATTTGATGCAATGAACAAACAGCGATACTTTCCACAGATAATTGAAACAGAACCGAAATTTTTTGTCTTGATTTTGTCCGGTTAATAGAACATAGCTTAGTGTCCGCGTCCGTTCAAGGGAATGTCCGTTCAACAGACAACTAACACAATGTAAATTATATGGGAGTCAATTGGGACCACGTAGAACTGTCCGTTCAAGGAGGTGTCCGTCTAAAGGGGGTGTCCGCGAGGGGGATTTCACTGTATTGAATAAGTTCAGTAGGTAAATACTCATATTTTGTATTATTGAATTCATTATTGTTAGTTTTGAAAATGTTTTCAATGCAATTATTAGTTTATTGATTAGATGTTTATGAAATAAATCTGTATTTTCAATTGGTGATACCTATTTCAGTTAATAAATTTTTATTCTATCCAGAATTTGATTATTGTTCCTCATTTCTCGATTCCAAAAGAAAATCAGATGAAAGTTCGTTGCAGGTATTATTTTCATGAGAATAAATTTCCTCACTCATCGATAACTTGCACGAATCCATTTCTGATATCCTTTTGGAAATTGAATTTCAAAAAACTTTTTGCCCATATGGGAGTACCTACCTATTCAAAATGTGCACTACAGAATTCTTTTTGCGGCAGCTTTACGATACAGATTCCTTTTTCAATTGAGGTTTTTTCACGAATTAGTAATGTTGTACAAAAACAGATGACGTTGAAGCTTGTTCTACTAGTGTCTCATCTATTCTCCGTTTAGTTAGTCTATGGTTTCGACAATGACAGACAAGGAAATTCCACATCAACCTAGTTAAATTTAAATGCTTACTGCCGCTCGCGCTGCCGGCCCTTTGACTTGGAAAAACCGCCAGTTTAGCGAGCAGAGGGCAGCGCGAGTGGTCGCTGGAGATATGTAGTGATCACTTCTCCTGCTGCCTACTTCCCTGCCCCTGCCGTGGAAGGGAACTGAGTGTATTCAGGGTGTAAGACATTAGGACAAATTCATTCGAAATTGCACGAATGAGGTTATCATTACAAATGTTTACATGGACCAGAGAACATTAGAAGAGAACAATAAGTTGAACATCTAATCATACTAAGAGATAATAAGATGATTCGATTTTATTACTCACTTCAAGAACTGGAGCTATCAGAAGTGCTGATCCCCATAAGAAGGAAGAATCGATATCATACGTGATAGGATCTTCAGGAAACCTAAAAAAAGCATAACGTCATGTTACTACAAGCACTTTTTCTTCTATATAGATATAGAGGATATCAGAAACCGTTAGAGATGGGGGTTCTTTTAAAATTACAAAAAAGTTGCATTATTCCGCGATGAAGTTGCAAAGATTTGCAACTTATTCTTTATCGTTCCACGAAGAAAACCAATAGGTCGTTCATATAAAAAGAAGTTGACTAATGGTCATTGTAACAATGTAAAATGGAAAAGTAAAAATACTATATTCGATAATAGCTACAAACAACCCAATTTCACGAAAATATCTCCAGAATCGAATGAGTTATAAAGAAAAAAGGAAAATCCCGATTTTCAATTTTTTCTGGACATCTCCAGAACCATTGGGGATATTTTGGATTTGTCAGCACCAAATTCATTCCTAAAATAGGAACTTTTTTGTAATTTAAGCCACCCTCCATCTAACCAAGTTAACCTATCCCTTCCAAACTCTCTTAGCGATCATCTATGATCACTTCATAGCTGGAGTTAAGGTTGTAGTCATTCTATCATATGGTAGAGTGAGAATTTCACCAATGAGTGTTTCTAAAATTCTTTCTATTCCCTTACTAAGCGCGCTATATGATCCATTCTGAGTGCACTTCTTTCTCACATGTATTAAAGCCGGGTTTAGACGAAGCGCACCTACTCGCGCCCACCAGCTCGCTTCCGCTCCCTCGCATAGTGTAGTAACATGCTCCTCGCCATGAGGCCCCTCGTCCTCGGGTTGAGCCATTGCCGGTCGGTTTTCAGACGCGCATCAAAGAAGCCTCGCTGTGTCGTTTGAACAAGCTTCTGGAGCTAGTCGAGTCTGGTCGAGTCTCAGACTCTATACGAGGCTGATTACTACCTCGCCTTCTCATCCTGGCTCGCCCTTCCAGGCGAATCCTTCGTGTCGTGTAAACACTGGCGCGAGGATGAGTTTTGATGCGCGAGTAGGTGGCGAGGTTTGACTCGCGAGTGGGTGCGCTTCGTCTAAACCAGGCTTAATAATATGTGCAGTGAGGTGAGATCCAATAAACTGAAGAGACATATAGTCAGGTTCGTGAAAGTTTGAGCTGTCGGTTTACCATGACAATTTGGCATATTCCACTGTGTGCATTAAAATTCTAGGTTATGTTGTTTATTTTCTTGTCAGATTGATGAACAATGTTGTCAATATTGCATAGAGTTCTTTGATAACTCGCAAGCTCGTTCTTACGAGGCCGGATACATTCGGCAACGTTGACGTATTTTACGTTATGACAGTATATATTGCCAACTTCAAATAAATAACAACCGCCTACTATGCGCCCAAACTTTCGTGAACGGATTTTACGTGATAGGTCTAACAATCCTTTCTTTCGTGTTGTGATCTAAAATTTCAATATGGGTAAACTCCGTGGTTTGAAAGCTACCAGGAAAGCACTTGCATATCACCACATGAACAACGATTGCCAGAAAAACACTACAAAAAGGCTCATTTGGGAACCAGATCCAGATGGAAGGCCAATACTTTTGGAGGCCCTCTTATCCCAAATGAATCCTTCTTGAAACAGTTGATGCAGAAGCTGAACAACTCAATTCTGTATTCCGTAAGTGTGTTACGGTATGCATTTAGACTTTACGTACTCACGTTTGGCACCAAGCGAGAATAGCGCTATGCCATTGGCGACGACGCACTCGAACTGAGAAACCAATCACACTTTGAAAGCGAAACGGCGTATAATAGCGTAATTCAATTGAAGTTCGGTATTATTTATCATTTTATTCCATGGACTTATAATACTAAATCATTATAAATCTAGTTTTATTCACCTAATATTGAAGTGTATGTTGAAAATGTATTGAATGTAAGTGTATTGAATGAATTGAAAGTGGAATTATTCCAATATCGGTTCCAAGTGATGAATGAATCTTTACTGGTAATATAGGAATTTCTATCTGCAGCATCCAAATGGAATAGGTACCTACTTTTGAGATGAAGAGGTTATAAAGAAGAACTTTTCAATTTTGCAGCAATGAAATAAAAACGTCTAGTTTGAATTGGGTACAATCATTTCGTACTTTTTCTAAACATAAAAATTCCACCAATTCAATCACTTTCCACAAAAATTCAAGATACAATCTTAAGTAGTATGGTGGGTTGGTTGGGTTGCAGTTCAGACTAAAAACATCTCTACCTAATTGAAAAATCAATTGGAGATGAAAATAGGTAATCATTATGAAGTCATTTAATCAACTGTTAGGTATATCACGCGCGAGCGGAGCGAGGGCATAATTACCTATAGTTCGATTTATTTTTATTCTTTCCTTATTGAACCTCTATATTAAATGTGTAGGTTCAAATGTTTGTTTCCTAAAAGTTGAATTCCCGAATAATGTGTTTAGTTTATATTGTCACACAATGGAATTTATGTGGATAGGTATCAAGACATCTTGTGTTTCATGAAAGTAGTACCATATTTCTGTTCCGAACTATAGCAGATGATAATTCGAATTTTGACGAAAACATTCGGTCTTCGCAAGTTTTGTTTCGATTTTTTACTATTTCTGACACGCTCTTAAATTCTTCAATAATATTATCATTTGATGTCAATAACGCCTTTTTCTCTTGAAATCCTCTCAAATTTCATTAATGATGATAGATATCATTTGAGGATTACAGAGATTCATGAAAATCGTTGATAACCGAAATAACAAATCACTCTGTATATCTACCCAGTACACTTTGAAGAAGGTTAGGTACCTACGTCGAATCACCAATCATTAGGTACTCATAGAATTGCATTACTCATATTTGTCCTTTTTTTGTAGTATCTTGTAGTATGTTTTATGGAAACTTTAAGTTTAGCTTTACAAAAACAATTTTTTGATTTCCCTCTCATATTCTTGTTTGGCTCCACTCTACGATGTGAAGCATGATGGCAATTGTATTCTAGACTGAAAATCAATTAATAGTTAAAAACCGCTTAGCTATCTGATACGAATTTTCGAAATCATAATAAGATTGATCAAAGATTTACCTGCATATGTAATGTGGTGTATCTATTCTTTTAGCTTTACATATCCGCCAATTCGTATTCGATGTCGAAATGAATTCTTCCATCCACTTATCGACATATTCCTCGGTAAATAAATTTGCCCTATATTTTCCGGGCCCTATTTCAAAATTTATAGGCAGTTGGTAACTGCATTGCATTTCCACACATCGTAATAGTATAAGAAAATAAAAATCAAGCTTGTCGCGCGCCGTCTCAATATAGTGAGTACGTCGTAGATGGGGTTCTGTGGAGATCGAGAGATAAACACGTGCATGCATCAGAAAGAGATGCCGTTTTGCATTCGAAGTGATTGGTTTCTCAGTTCGAGTGCGTCGGGCCAATGGCATAGCGCTATTCGCGCTTGGTGCCAAACGTGAGAGTACGTAAAGTCTAAATGCTTACGGTATAACCTATCAAAAATGGTAATAAGATAACAGCATTATTTATACCTACAGATAGTTGTTCAAATCACATTGAAGAAAACTATGAGGTCCTAGTCGCAAGTTTTGGTGGGAAAGGTCATGCCGCAAGAGATATTCCCGAAGTGAGATTCAAGGTAGGTAGCAAATGTTTCAATGCTAGCTTTATATGAGGAAAATATATACAGGGTGTCTATGAACAAATGCTAGGGGCTTAAGAGGATGACTCCTCGATGAAAATAAGCCGGGATAGTTCATATAATTTTTTTTCGAAATCGACCTCCTTTCCAAGATACAGCCGTTGGAAGGCGATGACGAGTTGCATTTTTTTATAAGTCCTAAAAAACAATGGGTCATAAAACTTAATATGATTCATACAGTAGATGTTACTCACACATTTTTTTAACCCATAACTTTATTATATTAGGGGTTGAAAATAACAACCCCTTATGATTTTCGTTCAAAAAATGTTTTCGTGGGATAGATTTTCGAAAAATAAAATTCTTTTATGGTTTCCCATTAAATTCGGATTCAGCGACCCAAAAAAACTTAAAGTTGAAAAAAAAACTTCCGGAATTTTTTCCTGAAAACAGGTTGATCGAATCTTGATTTACTGGACTATTGACCAATTAACTAGGTATGTCGTGTGTAAGTTGCAATACTTACTCTATAACAAGAGGGCGAGCAACAGTAGAACCTTCTTGATTGGCGAACCAGAATAGCGTATACAAATATGGTAACAAGCTATATCGAACAGTAAGAGCTTTTACAGATGACCTTACGACTTGATCTCCATTGCTGCTGGATCTTGGTCCTTTAAATGAAAAATATGAAATTAGTTATTTCAATGTGGAATATTTATCGAACATTAACTACTTATTAGTCCGGTCAATTTAGACATTGCAAGTTACATAAATTACCAACAAGCTGAAATTTTGTACACTAGTTCAAAACACAATTACAAACAACATATCAAAACTCCTCATCATTACGACTTGAGGAAAAAAAATTATCAAGGTCAAAGGTCAAAAAAATGGGTTTTTCATGATTTTCTTCAAAACGGTAAGTATTATCGTAAAATTACCTCAAATAAAAATTGTAGATCATGAAAATATCTATAAAAAAGGTTTCAATAATTTTTTTCCTAAAAGCTACCGCTTCTGAGATAAAACGATTTAAAAAGTTGTAAGCGTCATTTTATGCACACGTTTCCACGCTACCTCTGGGGTAGTGTACTTAGCGGATTTTTCAACTTGGTTTCCCCTGTAGGCCTATTCCACAATTGGAAATTGATAAAAGTGATGAGAATGGAAATTGAATTGGGAATTGGTGAAAGCGATGGAAATTAAAAAACAGTAGAAAAATGTATTAGTTCTACTCGTAGTCTTCAATTACTTCTTGCTAATCTTCGTCGTCGTCGTATTCTTCTTCGTCGTTGTCGTCTCTTCTTCTTCTTCTTTTTCTTCTTCATCTTGAGTCTTGAGTGCAAGTAAATTGCGTGAGAAGCGATGTATCCCATGTTTCTTCATCAGTATCAAACGAATCCTCTACTGTTGTTGATTCAACGTTAGAACACGACCGGCTTTACAATTCGTGCATGCAAGAGAACAAAACAGTCCAACTTTTTTGCAACATCATTTAGCATTGTAGTTTTTAAAAAAGTAATTCAACACCACAAGAAGTTATCACCAACGGAATTTGCTTTCTTCTTCGTATGTACGGAGCCCCTAAAATAACTACCTGCTTAGATGAGTATAGACATGCATGTTTTGTTAAAAACACTCGGAAAAAAAACAAGTACAATTAGCTGGCCTTCCTCCAACCTCAGTCGCTGCTCATCTTTTCGGTTATATTATCAAGTTCAGACGTGGCTTGGTTATCAGCTGGACCCAAACAGATTGGGGTTGAAAGTTGGTTGATAATGTATTGGAACCAATCCAGACTTCACTCCCACCTGCGCCGGAAAAAAAACTGCTAAACTCAATTTTTTGCAACTGCAAAAAAGGATGCAGCTGCAAATGTGGTTGCAAAAAAAGTTGGACTGTTTTGTTCTCTTGCATGCACGAGTTGTAAAGGCCGGTCGTGTTCTAACGTTGAATCAACAACAGCAGAGATTCGTTTGATACTGATGAAGAAACATGGGATACATCGCTTCTCACGCAATTTACTTGCACTCAAGACTCAAGATGAAGAAGAAAAAGAAGAAGACGACAACGACGAAGAAGAGAACGACGACGAAGAAGAAAAACCACGACGAAGATTAGCAAGAAGTAATTGAAGATTACGAGTAGAACTAATACATTTTTCTACTGTTTTTTAGTTTCCATCGCTTTTATCAATTCCAACTTCCATTTTCATCACTTTTATCAATTTCAAATTGTGGAATAGGCCTACAGGGGAAACCACGTTGAAAAAACGCTACCCCAGAGGTGGCGTGGAAACGTGTGCATAAAATGACGCTTACAAATTTTTGAATCGTTTTATCTCAGAAGCGGTAGCTTTTAGGAAAAAAATTATTGAAACCTTTTTTATAGATATTTTCATGATCTACAATTTTTGTCTGAGGTAATTTTACGATAAAACTCACCGTTTTGAAGAAATCGTGAAAAACCCATTTTTTTGACCTTTGACCCTGAATAATTTTTTTTCCTCAAGTCGTAATGATGGGGAGTTTTGATATGTTGTTTGTAATTGTGTTTTGAACAAGTGTACAAAATTTCAGCTTTCAACTTTGCTCTTGTTTTCGACCTAATTTGACCGGACTATTATCAACTGAATTGTTATCATAGTTGTTCATTTTATGTTATTGATTCATTATAATTACAGGGTGTTTCAGAATAAGGTGCCGTAAATTCGGGATTTTCATCTTCAGATGATTTCATGACATAAAGTTCCTATGAACTATGGGTCCCTGACGCATTCTGAGTACGCATCAAAACAAATTTTTTCTTGGACTGGTCACAGAAAAAATAGTACACCAATGTTTTTGTCAAATTCAAAATTATTTTCGTAATATCATATAAAAAAGAATGGCAGAGAATAGATTACCAAAGAAACTGATGAGATGGGTACCACCAGAAAAAAGGAAGGCTAAAAACGACATGGATTAGTGGAATAAGAAAGTTAATGAGTGAGAGCTGACTGCATGATGAAGAATACAACAACAGAAGACACTAGCAATTGGGCGTCGGACAACGTCCTAGGATGTTTCAAACCGAATGAATAAATATCATATAATTCACAGTGAGAATGATATTTTTAGTTTTCCACCTGCCACGAATAATTGCTGAGATAAAAAGAGTTACGAAATTCTTTGATTACTTCCGAAATCTTCCAGACACAAACTAAGGCGGTCCAGCGCAGCGCCTTCATTTAAAAAAAATGTCTTGCATAAATCACATGGCGTTTATTTTCATAATGGGAACATCTTACAACAAAATTGGTGATATTTCATCAGAAAAGCGGTCCAAATGACTTTTCATGTAATCTACTGGGTAGGAGAAAGGTCCAACCAAATATTCACCAATTATTCCAATCCATACATTAAGTCCACGCAATGAGTTTCTCGAATCTTGTGCAGTGGCGGCTTGTCCTATGAGGCAGGTGGGGCAGTGCCTCACCAAATAAATTACGGAAATCACAAATAGTATCAAGCGAATTAATCCAATATTTTATTAATCAATTTCATCATCCCTATGTTCTTCAGTCTCAATTTTTGTACGATACTGCACTCGTCTTCCATAATATCCGAGCTCAATCTCAAGCCGGGTACAGCTACAGACGTCTGTAACATTACACGTTACTGACGTTACGATGAATGCACAAAAATCGGACCGTAACGTTACATGTTACAGGCCTTAAGGTCCGATTTTTGTACATTCATCTCACTTCCTCTTCAAGGCGTAAACGGTGAGGTGAGGCTTACCTCACGCGCTTCCTTGTCTAGCGCGTTATTCACATCGACGCGACGAGATCATGAACCTCCCCTTTGTTGTTTATCTATTGCGGCTTCTAAGGTGAATTTGAGCTAGCCTCAGTAACAACTTTTAGAACATTTGAAGCATTTTATCTCAGAAACGGTGCCTCGTAAGGAAAAAAAAGTATTGATACATTTTTGAAGATAATTTTAACATCTACATTTTTGTCTGAATTACTTTTTGATGAAACTCACCGTTTTGCTGAAAATCGCGAAAAACTCATTTTTCGACCTTTGAACTTGAATAAATTTTTGTCCATCCACGGGAATGATTGGGAACTTTTATATATTTATTATTATGTTTTGAACAATTTTACCGATTTTCAGCTTGTTGGGATTTTATGTAACTTCACCCTAATTTTTTGGTCTGGATTGACCGGACTATCTACCTTGATCCGTGATAGTTTCGTTTCGTTTCATCGGTAAAACTGCACATATTCGGGTTAATCGTGAAGCGGAAGATTGTGAAATTTCACTCTGGTTTGGGTTTATTGGGTTGTGCAGTACTCGTGATATTGCAGAGTTTTCAATAAAACAGAAACAGTTTTGAGTCATTCCTATGAGTATAAAATATGTACAATTGAAGGAGTTATACAACCTATTCCAAATCTTGACTATCGGTGCGGTAGTAGAAAAATCGAATCGGAGGTTTCAAAATGAGAGTACTACTGGCCTACTGGCAGTGTAACTCTAATCAAATTATGTATTTTTTGGCAGTGTTAATAATACATATTCCGATAGGGTTTAGTGAAAAAACTGGTTGAAGCGAGTTGAAAAACTTATCTCATGGCAATTACCACCCAATAAAACGCTATAGAATCATTGGAGCATTAATACCGAAGGATTTTTTCATAATGATAAGTATGCAGCTGACAAAAAAGAGTTATAAGATTAATATTTTTTTTGATGTGCCTCATCACTTTATTCTGTCACAAGCCGCCACTGATCTTGTGTGGATTATCCACTGACTGACAAAATCGAGATTTTGGAAGTAATTGAATTAAATTAAATTCTCTTAGATGAAATAGCATTCTATTTTTATCTCAGAAAGCATTAGTCGCAGATGAAAAACTGAAGAAATCTTTCGCAATGTGAATTATGTGGTGATTACGAAAATAATTTTAAATTTGAAAAAAGCATTGCGTACCATTTTTTTTTCAAATTCAATCGGACAGAAGTAGGTATACAGATGTGGAAGAAACGGATGGAAACAGGGGAGTTTCAGTGTTAAATTCACGCTGGTTCGGAGTCCAGTGGAGCAGTGGAAGAATCGAAACCTCGGAGCGATGCGATGTTGAATAAGCGGCTGGTCTGTTGGAATGGCAGTCTGTAGTGAGTGGGGAAGCGCGCAAGCAACGATCTAACTCGTGTCTAGAGACACGAATTTTACTTTGGCTTCCGGGCTTCCGCGTTCGCCGCAGTCGCAGAGTTGGAAAGCAAATTAACCGCCGACTTTCTGTAGTTTAAAAAATTTTTAGATTCGTGGCTGAATGGCATAAATCCTCATAATAGAAATGGAATCGAGTTCTTAATTGTAGAAATCAATAAGCCGGTGATATATTCCATTATAATTCAGCAAATTTATGAAAGGAAAATATCTTTGCTTTGTTTAGAACGTTAAATTGATACAATGGTGCCATAGAGTGAAAACATGAACGTTTTTAGTAAAATCACTAGGCTAATACCGTTTTCCTGTTTAAAATTCGTTTACATAAGAATTTGTATACCGGATTTTATGAAAAATTACTATGCCGGTAACAACTTGATTTTTTTGTGTGACTCATCCGTGAATAAGATATTGCTCAGAAAAGAACTAATCTCATTCTTTTTTCCATCATTTTTTTCCCAGAATTCCATTCTTTTGAAATGGTCTTCTGGAAAAATTTCCTGAAAGGTTTGCACCTTATAACATTTGTAACCATTTATTTTCAAAATATTCCGAACAGTTCTATCGCCCAAATCGACTTGCTGGGCAATTTTTCTGCTAGAACAAGGTGCACTGGTTTCAACAGCAGCACACACATCCACTTCTCTTGCCAAACGAATGCTGGGTAATTACATGATAGGGCCAGTTTTCATCGATGGTAACCTAAACGCTACAAAATATTTGGATCTATTACAGAATCGAATTATTCCGACAGTTCGACAGCTACCAATTAATTAATTATTTTATTTTCAAACCAGTTATGACGAAAAAGAACTGAATATTAATTTTCACAGGAAATTATTTGTTTCATTCATTGAGGCAAATAACTTCCGCCCATGGCGCCCATAAGAGTGGAGAAAATTTGTCGTATTCATTTTCAATAGTCATACGATGTATCCATCTCCCGTTTGCAGTGTTACTGATTCGATATTCGATCCTAGATCGTTGCCTGCGCGCTTCCCCACTCACTACAGACTGCCATTCCAACAGACCAGCCGCTTATTCAACATCGCATCGCTCCGAGGTTTCAATTCTTCCACTGCTCCACTGGACTCCGAACCAGCGTGAATTTAACACTGAAACTCCCCTGTTTCCATCCGTTTCTTCCACATCTGTATACGAATGCCACTGGTAAAAAGTAAAAATAATTTTTGATTGAGAAAAATTTGTTCTAATTCGTACTGATAACCTACCAAAAGGCAAACACACAATCTTGTAGGTTGTAAATATTTTCGAAAACCCAATTTTTTCTTTGGTTTTCATCACCCTACATCTCTTAGATGAAATTGCATTCTATTTTATATCTCCGAAAGTATTCGTCTCAGGTAAAAAACTCAATATACCATTCTCTTTGTAAATGATGTGGTGATTACGAAAATAATTTTAAATTGGAAAAAAGCAGGCGTACAATATTTTTCACTGAATGTATTCGGACAGAAGTCTGTACGAACGCTACTGGTGAAAATTGAGAAAAATTTTGAATTGAAAAAATTGTGTTTTGATGCATACTTAGAAGTTAGAACCTACCAAAGAGCGAACAGAAATCGTGTTGGCGTGGATAATATTTTCAAAAAACTATTTTTTTTTATTTCAACACCATGTATCTCAGAAACAATGCGCCAGAGACCCATAGTTCATAGAAACTTATGTCACCAAATCAAAACACCCGTACAGGTTGGGCATATTTCGATGTTTTAGTACTACAACTTTTAAACAAGGGAATTTAGACAAAATCTGATACCCACTTCTCGATCTCTTTTTCTGAGAAACTAACAAGAGTAGTATTCATTTTTGGCTACCTTCTTTTGTTTTCGAGTTACTATAAGCGAAAATTGGAAAAGTGCGATATCGAAAAAAATTCATATCTCCGCTAATACTGATGATAGAAATTAAAACATTATACAGGCACTTTTTTACGTAAAATCCAGTGGCGGGCTCGTCATTTCTATTACGAAGCTATGACCCATAATTATGTTTTTTTTAAATAGGAACACTAGATTTTCGTGCAATTTTCTAAAAGCCTAATTTTTTCTGATTTCAAAAATATAAAATTGTATAGTTTGTATCAATATGAGTATTGAAATTGGTCATAAACCTATTTTTCATTTGAATCTCAATATTTTCTGTGGGTTCAACTGTTGACGAGCACAGAAAACTGGAGCTTCCCATAACAAGAGCAATCTCCTTCTGCCATCTCATTATTTCTATGGTTTCAACTACTAATTTCTACAAAATTCGAGTATGGATATATTTCATAAACTCTTATATGTTAAAATGGATTATGAAATAACGAAAAGATCCACATGATCCTCCGTTCCAATCGATATACTTAGTATAATGAGATGGATGCAAGAGAATATTTTTATTGCTCTCCAGAATGAATACGCACAAGTGCCAGTCTATTTCAAATCGCATATGAAATACCGCATATAGATATGATTAAAGTTATCAATTAATTAGAAAAGAAACGAAGGAAAAATATTTTTCAATACCTAATAGGATTACAATAATAGGTCAGTAGGAAATAACTTAGAATGAGGATCAAGAGCCGTATTCATAGTTGGCCCTGAGGGTGAGTGTGAGTTTTATGGCCCTTATGAATACTAGACATAAAGGTGACATTAACTGTCACTCAACTCAAGGGCGAACTATGAATACGGCTCCAAGTTTCACAGCAGTCCATTATTCTTCGATCTTGAAAAAATTAAGTAAAAGCATAGAAATGAAAAGACTACTGGAAAGAGATGTGTGGTAATTATAGAAAGCTCCATTTTTCTGTACTCGTCAACAGTTGAAACCATAGAAAATATTGAGACTCAGATAAAAATATGTTTTTGTCCATTTTTTAATACTCATATTGATACAAACCAACAATGTTATATACTTTTGAAATCAGCAAAATTAAGCTTTTAGAAAATTGCACGAAAATCTAGTGTTCCTATTAAAAAAAAACATAATTTTGGGTCATAGTTTCGTAATTAGAAATGGTGCAAAAACGAGCACGCCACTGGATTCTACGTAAAAAAATTGCCTGTATTATGCTGGATTCACAATGGACGTAACCATAAAACTCCCGAAACGTAAACGAAAAACGCAAATTGAACCAATGCAAATCATATGGAACTTTCCCAATAAGCTCTGTAATTTTGATGTTTACGTTGAGCTTATGGTAGTCCGTAATTCTAACGTTTAATTATAGAAATTTGGTCTAACCCACCAACATCGTTTTTTTCTTCTTTTAGAATTTTGCTCTTTCAATTTCTCTTTCTTTTTTTCAAACATATTCTCAACAAAGCAGACTTAATACTACTTCACAATAATCAATTGTCACAAAATTCATAGAACACTTATATTATAAAGGTACAGAAACATCTTCTTACTCTACATACACGTCTATAATTTGCTGCTGCGCCCAAAGTCCATTCGGAACACCATTACGTTCACGGACAAAGTACGTTTACGTGTTCGTTATGTTACGTCCATTGTGAATCAGCACTAATGTTTTAATTTCAGAGCTCTATCATCAGTATTAGCGGAGATATGATTTTTTTCTATATCGCCACATTTCCAATTATCATCGAGGTATAACAACCCACTTTTACTATGTAAATCATAGCAAAACACGAGAGATTTTGGTTTTTCTCAAGTGTTTCAGTTGATTTATTGCTTCTTTGGACTGAAAAATCGTGAAAATGGACCTATAAAATTGTTTTTTAAGTTCAGATCATATTCATCGAGGACGATATGTAGAAAAATATCAGTTTGTGTATTCACCCTTATCTACTGCAGAAGATTAAGACACATTAGATAGATCTAATGTGTCTTATTCCGATGATAAATGTATCCTGATATTATTATCAATTAAATCAAGAAGACAAAGAGATTAGCCAGTTTCAGGATTCATATTTGGACAAGCAGAAAATATAAACACTATAGGATGTATTTCCAATTCACCCGTTAGAGAAAGGCGATGAAGAGTACTTGTTAATGGACAAAATTGTTGTGATAACTTGAGTTTTTTATAAATATATGTCCTGAAATCATATCACTGGATTAAAACTCATCTGGATGTTCTTTAATTTGCAGTATATCTTTTGTTTTTTATATGAGACGAGCAGTGGAGTAACTAAGCCTAGAGCGCCCCCCCCCGCCAGCTGATCGGCCGGGCCGATTATTGACAACCCGTACAGCGGAGCCGGAGGGCTCTTCGCGCCCTCCGGCGCCCCCCAGACTGCTGCGCCCCCCCCGCACGGCGAGGCTGCGGGGGTGTTATTTACGCCACTGGAGACCAGTAAAAAGTAACTGCTATCTCCGATTTTCACTATTTTATAGAATATAGCATAAGCATACTTACTTCTAACTCTGTATTTAAAAATTTTCACATTTACTTATTAATTAATAAGTAATTTAATTTAGTTAGGTTTTTATTTATACAAGAGACTATAATTTTTGGTTTGTATTGAATGATGAATGCTTCACTTTCGACAAAATATTTATTTATTTTTTTTAATTTGTATTTAATAGAAATCGATTTCTACGTTGTGAATAATTGGAATTTAGTTGTTAATATTGATAAAATCCATCATTTTTTCAATAAAATCATCATGGAATTCATGGGCTTTCATTTCAATAAACAAATATGATAATTCTCTCTTCTTCCATTTAATGAAGAATAAATATTATAATATCATATGATTCACTGCAGCAGCATTCTATGTTTTCCACTGAATAACTGATAATATCAGGATACATTTTTATTCTGAAAAGAGCCAAGTTAGATGGATAAATATCTTCCTTCTACAGTTGACAAGGGTGAATACACAAAACTGATATTTTTCTACATATCGTCCTCGATGAATATGATCTGAACTTATTAAACAATTTTATAGGTCCATTTTCACGATTTTTCAGTCAAAAGAAGCAATAAGTCAACTGAAACACCTGAGAAAAACCAAAATGTCTCGTTGTTTTGCTATGATTTACATAGGAAAAGTGGGGTTGTTATACCTCCGATGTGCTGTCAGTTGTCAAACGTGCACGAAACCAATGGAACATCAAATACTGCCAATCTCAGATAAATAAACAAACGCCTACTTTGCTCTCAATAATATGTGAACGGAGGGTAGATTTCGAATCTCGAATAGGGAACACCCCACCCGTGAACTATTATTTTCTAATAGAATGTCTCACTTGCATATCGGACTTACCCTCTTCTTTTCTGTGTTATGATTCCTAGAAAATGGATAGAAAGCACCAAGTTGCATCCATCTATTGCATAATTCTTCATTACTGTCATCGTTGAAGCCGCAAATATCCGAACCCATTAAAGGTATTCCAAACATGCTGAAGTCCAAGAGGTCTGAAAATAAATGTTTTCATTTATATAAGATATTTCACTTGAAACTTGAGATGAAGTGCAATTTTCACTTGTTTTACGTAGTGTACCTACAGAGTGATTTACCGTAAATTGGGGATACTTTGTGACTAGTGGGTAACTTTGTGACAATACGCAAATCGAGACAAACTGCCCAATATTTTCCAAATTTCGCGCGCATAGAGAATTTTTTCTGTCGCCGGGCGACAGCACATATCTCAATTCAATCAAATATATCTTCATAAGTGTGGTAGGCCTCTCTAGTAACTTGTAGACTGCCATGAGAAGAGCATACCGATTCTGTCGATTTTTTCGAAAGCCGGAAACTTTTGTTTGCACAGCCAAATCTGAATTATTGTCAGTTAAAATCGTAAATAGGTTCATTTGCTCCTGTAGTTATCATATTATATTCGAAATTATAGTCAAGAATCATTGATTATCTTTTTTTCGAAGAAAACAAAAAAAAGTTCGCAGCATTGTGGTAACATTGTGACATGTCACAACGTTTTCCAAATAATTACCTAGATATGATTTTTTAAATTTTTGCATGTAGACTGCAACCAAAATCTTGCCAGAATGCCTCAAACATATAAGAGACGCTTGGGAGCAAAAGCTTACAGAAATCCCATGTTGCAGAAAAAGCTGGTACAAGATTTAAAAAAAAAGGCTGCAGAAAATTTAAAAGCAGTATAAGCTTTTAAAGAGCAACGAATAATAAAGAATTCCATTTTGCCACAAGTTGAGGATTTTTGCGTGATTGACTACTGGCAACTAAAAAAAATTTTGAAGGAAAAGAGAAAAAAAGGGGAAAACTTTTCATTAAGAGGCTTGCCTGATCACTTAGAAAGTTTGTAATCCCAGGAAAATTTTGCAGTTTGTAAAATTTGTGAGTGTCTAGTTTTATGCCTACTCTCATCTTAATATTAACTCTTATTTGAGCCCATTACATGTTTGCGTTCTTTTTTTAATTTTTAGTAATTTTATACTCAAAAGGCAGGGGTATTATTGTGTTCTGATTCGAATAATGCTTTGTCACAATGTTACCCCGAAGCACGGGGTAAAATTGTGACAAATTCAAATTCGAAAAAGACTATATCAAAATAATTTTTTCAACAATATTATATTCTCATTGTGTACCGAAAGGACAGATATTTACTGTGTATTTTTTTCACCTTTTATCTGCTCAAGAAGTGTTTAAAATGTGTGAAAACCTCAAAAACGGTCACAAAGTATACCCGTTTTACGGTACTTATCTTGGCAAACTAATTTTTCCCGAAATGGGATGGATATTTTTTTATTCGATGGACGGTATTTGGTTGATTTGACACCAGGCTAATAGAATTTTCTAGTCACGATTTTTTTATACTCACGTGGAATACTGTAACGCAATTCGTCCCAAGTAGAATAAACGTCTCCACCCCAATGAGCTCCATATCTTCCTTGACCAGCAAATGTTGAGCGAGATAAAACGAAAGACCTCTCTCCTAGAATTTCACTGAGTGCTCTGAAATGAAAATCAAAGTTTCATTTCGGTTTATTCATTGGAAACATAAATTTCCTCATAATTTCATTAGGCGAACGTTCAAGACAGTCATCCCTTGTGGCGATATTGTCTTTTCATATTGTGATGACCCAAAAGTACCTACCTATTCTCAGATATTAAATGTAAGTCTCTAATTTTCTCATTTTCTACAGTGTAGTTAATTCTTTGTAGCCCAAAACTATTCTGTGTATTCGGTAGAGATTTATTTATTCCCTCTCTTTCTGGATGGGAGTTCTGAGACTATAACCTTTTGGGAATCTATACGAGTTTCACGTTTCTGTCGAAGATGTCGTATTATACAGGGGGTCTACAAACAAATGCGAGGGACTAAGGCAAATGATTCTCCGATGAAAATGAGCAGGGATAGTGAATTTTAATTTTTTTTTGAATCAACCCCCTATCCATGATGCAGCCTTTTTAAGGCGATGACGAGTTGACAGTTTTTATTTTTTTTACGGCTTCCAAAAACACTGAGTCATAAAACTGTACATAATATAAAGCACTAAGTAGATGTTACTCACACAATTTTTTTAGATCTCATAACTTTATTATTAGGGGTTGAAAATAACAACCCCCTATGATTTTCGTTCAAAAATTGTTTTCGTGGGATAGATTTTCGAAAAATAAAATTCTCTTATGTTTTTCCATTCAATTCTCTAGAAAAAAAGGCCCTTTCAAAATTTTGGTACAGTCGATACTTTTCTCGGAATAAATAAAAACTTTCAAACAGGTATGATCACTGCTCATTCCATTTCATCGTATGTTCCATAGAATCAATATTAGCAAATTTGTTTCAAGGAAGACAATGCCCTACAATATGAACATTAAAGCTTATTTTCCCAAAAATATTATAATCTAATCACTACACTTTTAGTTCGATGCATGAAGAATTTTGTGAGAGCTCTACCTCAAAAAATATACAGGGTGTCCCGAAATTTTTGATATAGCCAATATCATGACTCTCAGACAAGGTAGAAAGTTCAAAAACCTAAAGTATTTCTAAATAACAGCAACAAGCTATCAGAATATGTCGTTAACATTAATGTTTCTGATTACCACCCCTAAAAAAACTACGCCCGGATATTTTTTAAATTGCATTCTTATGTTTTTTTTTCAAACGATTGAGCAGTAAAAGAAAAGTAAGTTCAAACAATGTTCATTCATAGTACCTAAATTGAACCCTTCAATTGTGGAGCATTCGCCATTTTGCGATTCATGTTGAAATATTTTTGGTGTCCCAAGATAGAGGATACAACCAAATTTTAGAACGCAATAAAACAAGTTAATATATGAAACGATTGAATTAAATAAGACGTCAAAATTGAACGAAGTGAATATGCCGCATTTCATAATTATTGTTTTTGAAGTTTGAATCTAAGATATTAAAAATTGCATTAACATATTTTCTCTTCCACTGGGGAATCATTCGCAGGAAAAAACATAAGGGTTCAAATTTTTGAAAAATCCGGGAGAATGTTTTTTAGGGATAGTAATGGGAAACAAAAATGTAATCACAGATTCTGATAGAGTTTTTGCTGACATTCAAAATACTCTTTGTCTGCGCTTCCTAACTTGTTAGAGGGCCTAGATATTAGCTGTATGGAACATTTTGGGATAACTAAAGGGTTTTCCAATAAGAGGTGTTATTGATCGGATGTTTATTTTATTATAGAGAAGAAGCTATGCTGTTAATAGGGGTAAATAACATCAGGCAAATGACCACCACGACCACGCTTACAGGACCATATCCTTTTAATGAAATTTTCCATAACCAAATCGCAAAGTGGCTGCCCTATGTCCTCGATAGCCTCACGAATTCCATCTTTGAAGTCTTGAATAGACGCTGGACTATTGGCGTAGACCTTCTCTTTCACGCGGTCCCAATGAAAGAAGTTGCAAGGTGTTAAATCACAAGATCTCGGTGGCCAATTCTGATCAACTCTTCAGGACATAACACGGTCCGGAAACTTTTCCCGCAAAAGATCAATGGTTTCGTTGCTTGTGTGGCACTTAGCACCGTCTTGTTGAAAGTAAACGTTGTCCAGATCAATACTATGCAATTTCGGCTATAAAAAATCATTTATCATCTCTCGATAGCGCAATCCATTCACCGTAACTGTTACTCCAGCAACAACTATGCTGAGCAGCAATATTCTTGGCTGTTATTGAGCGATGTGCACGGGTTTTATTCTTCACATCACTAACTTGTCGCAACAGCTCGAGTTTTTCCACCAATTTCTTTATTGCGGCCCGACAAGGTCCTTCAGACCCAAAAATGTTCGAGTTTTAAGAAACTTCTCTGCCAAATTATTACCATTTTTATAGTGAAGTTAATAGTTTCAATGCATTCTTGAAGCGTGTATCGTTCCATTTTTACTAATGGCGGAGTTTCTACTTGTCAAATGTCAAAAAATGACAGCTTCAAACGTGACATCTGGAGAAGTAGCGGGTTATTCAAAATAGCATCTCTTATGCCCTTCAGTTGAACTGATTAAAGTTATTCATTTCTTTCCGTAGGAGGAAACGTGGGTTTTTCATTTCATTGAGAAATCACAACACGAATGGATTGCTAAGAATTTAACCTTACCTGCTTGTGATGTTGGCCTCACTGATTCCATACAAATTATGAACATCGTACTGCAATCCTAAATGCTGCTTGGCAGTCATACATAATGTCTTTTCCGACAAGGTACCCCCCTCAGTATTTAATTGATACATAGGGCGTTCAAGTTTACTGTCTGGACATCCATAAGGAAACTCGGAATTAGAAGGTTCGTTCATATCGATCCATATTCCATCGAACGGTATAACATCGTGTAGGGTCTTCAGCATTTCCTTCCAGTAAGTGTAGGCGTTCGGGTGCGTAAAATCTGGGAAAACTGTTGAAACAGGATTCCAAACCTGAAAATTTATTGTGGAACTGAAATCGTTCATGGAATAATTACGAGGATAGGTATAATATATAAAAAAATCCTTAGCCTGCTATAGAACCAAACAAAATTTCAATATAAGTAATTATTTAATCATCTAGGTTATTAAAGATAGCGACTAATGGTCAAGATATTTTAACGCGTAAGCGGAGCGAACCATTAGTCACTCGATTAATAACCGAGTTTATTACAAGATTTTTCCGAAGATCTCAATATGAATTGTGTATGAATTCTGGATTGAAATACATTCTCATTCTGCACGAGACTTACATTTGACAGAAAAACATTTCTATGGATCTATGTTCCAGTTAGAGTTTTGACATTTCTCGTAGTCCTTGTGAATATTTTGTGTACGGTTGCCATGAGGATTGCACATTAAAAATAGCAAAAAAGTGAGCATTAAAATGGGTCATTAATGATCAATTTCGAACATATTAAAATCACCCTTTATTTCGAGGTCGGCGTAAAAATATTTTAATTCACAACATATTCTCCTCTTAATTGGATACTTTTAAAGGGCATGACAATAAGAGGTGTTATTTCGATATCCAAAGAAAAATGCCATCTTTCAATATAAACGATCGGATGTTTATTTCATTATAAAGAAGAAGCTATGCCGTTAATAGTGGAAAATTACATCAGGCAAATGACCATCACGACCACGCTTACAGGACCATATTCTATGTCCTCGATAGCCTCACGAATTCCATCTTTGAGGTCTTGAATCGACGCAGGGCGATTGGAGTAGACCTTTTCTTTCACTTGGCCCCAAAGTAAGAAGTCGCAAGGTGTTAAATCACAAGATCTCGATGGCCAATTGTGATAACCTCTTCAAGAGATAACACGGTCCGGAAACTTTTCCCGCAAAAAATCAATAGTTTCGTTGCTTGTGTGGCACGTAGCGCCGTCTTGTTGAATGTAAACGTTGTTCTGATCAATACTATACAATTTCGGCCATAAAAAATCATTAATTAAAGAACAACGAGGAATGAACAAACCTGGGTTTTCTTCAACACTTTCGGCTATAACAGAAATATTCTCAGCTGTTTTCGAGCGACGTGCACGGGTTTTATTGTTCACATCACTAAGTTGTTCCAACAGCTCGAATTTCCAACCAATTTCTTCATTGCGGTCCGACAAGTTGCTTCTCTACGACCCGAAAATGTTCTAGTTTCACGAACCGTCTCTGCCAAATTTTCACCATTTTTATAGTAAGTTTTAATAATTTCAATGCATTCTGGAAGCGTAAAATGTCAAAAAATGGCAGCTTTAAACGTGATATCTACCGAAATAGCGGGCTATTCAAAATAACACCGCTTATTGAAAAACCCTTCATTACAGTGAACCTGCAACGTGCCTAAACCTTCGAAAATATTGTTGTTTTTTTTGCGAACAAAACCTCCACATATACAACCTTAAAAATTTTTTCAGTTGAGGAAAGAGATGATAGTCGGGCAGAGCCAAATCTGGTGAATAAGGGGGGTTTTCCAGTAATAGGGATGTTGACTCATGTTACGAATTCATATAAATTGAGGTTTTTATCATAGAAGGAAATTTTTGCAATCCTAAAAACCATTTTAGTGATCTTATTATTCTCGTTCAATTAAATAAAGCTGATTCAAATTATGTTATTTATTATCAACTATCACGTGACTGCGAACGCCAATCAGAGGTAATTGACGTCACTATGCCGTATTGTCATTGCAAATTCGAATGTTCGGTGCTCAGATCAACAAAATACATTCATAGGCCGGGTTCCACAAAACTCCAATCACCTTGATTATTGAAATGTCATCATTTCTCTGCAATTTTCAGTTCATTTTTGACATAAACCATCGACTTACTTCAAAACGAACGATTTGATTGCCCAATCAAGCTTTGTGAAACCCACGGTTTTGTGACTTGAACCATAGTAAATATATAGAATATCATGTTTCGAAGTTCGAACTCAAGAAGTTGAAAGCTGAAAGAGAACAGAATAGTTCTGTTCGATTATTCGTTACAAGAACGATAATCTACAATTTTCTTTATAATGGAGATAGGATTCATCAAGGGTAATATGTAGTAGTAATTTAACGAAGATTGATTCCCTGATGGTCGCAAGTTTCTTTGCTGAAAACAAAGATTTGTGCAGTGGAGCTTAAAAACGTAGAATTGTCTCTGTAAGTAGCAAACTTTTAACTCATATTCATTATTACAAATAAAAGAAACACCTCATTCAGCTTTTATAGACCGACATATTCATTTTGAAGGCTTAAATTGAACTTTTCCACAAGGAATCAGGCAAAATCAGTCCGCTTTGACAGAAGTCAAAGTATGTTTACCATACACAAACTGACAAACTAAAAATTTGGTTAGTCTATGATTTCTACCGACTATTGACGTAATCATCATAACGTGCCGTTTCCGCGGGAAATTTAATTCTCTTTTCTTCAACGTATTTTTTATTGGCAAATACTATATTTTTAAGAAAAAAGTAATATTTTCGTGTTTGTATAGGGTTTATCTACAAAATAAAATGAATTCCAAAAAATAGTCAACATCCCTATTGTAACCCTAAATCACGAATTTTTTTGTCATGAGATTTGTGAGCTCGGGCGTTGTTCTGCAGAAACGAAACACCTTCCTCTTAAAGTGTGATCAGTAAGTTTATTTGAAACGATTTCGCGCTGATGCATGATAATGCCCGACCGCAACATTGCCAGGGAGTATTTAGCAGAGGTTGATATTCAATAATTCAATTAGCCTGCTCTAAGCTCAGATTTTGAGCCAAACTGGATGTTTGGATGCTTTCGATAGGAAAATTTAATCTCGCGTACTAACTCATGAAATTTGAAGCAGCTCAGTGATGCGTATATGCGTTTTCGCATATTTATCACATTTTTAATAAGAATGTTTCGGCAATTATTATACACAGAATTGTATTTTACCTTGCCGACGAAAATCTGCCCGGTACTATTCTTGATGAAAACGTCCAACTCGACACCTCTCTCATAGGGTGGGTAGGAACCAGGTGCTTCTGCTCCACTTACACCAGGGTCAATTATAAGGACATACTTCCTACCTGCCCGTGAAGTTCTTCCACAAATTCTGGTAGTCCAGCAAATGTGTTATTGTCGTAGGTGAAATCATTATGTGTAATCATGTAGTCAATGTCATTCCATTGAGTTTCCTGCAAAATATACATTGTGTTACTATTTTCAGACGAATTAACACTTATGAATTGAAATTTGAAATGAAACATGAGGTTGAGAATAAAATTTAACAACAGCTTACAACAACAACAAATATCTAACTAATGCTCTAGCTAGAGCTTGTATAATCCATCGTTCAAAAAACCTATACCTAATGGGGTGATTCAGAGTATCAGCAGGAGTTCGTCATTCAAATCGAGTGGTATTACGAGGATATATTGAACAATTGTTAGCCTGCTATAGAACCAAACGTAATTTCAATCTCAATTTCATTACTCGACATATCATCCTCTTAATTGGATACATTTATTACCTACAGGGAACCTCTCTCTAGGCCCATAAAAAAAGTTTCTTTTAGCTCTGCAAACCAGACCTCCACAGCTTTTATTACCTCCTCGTTGGAAGAGAATTAACCATCTTTTAAATTTTTTTTAGTTGAGAGAAGAAATGATCGTCGGACGGAGCCAAATCTGGTGAAAAAGTTGTGATTGTAACCCTTAATCAAGAATGTTTTGCATGGCAACATGGGATTTGTGCGCTGGGGCATTATCCTTCAAAAACACAAAACTTCTTAGATCTTTGAAAACCAGAGTGTCGCAGTTCCATCGATTGTTGCTTTGTTTCTGGATCGTAGAAATGTACCCAACTCTCATGCATAGTAACAATTCGGTTTAAGAAGTCTATATCGTTTTCAAATCGAGCACAAATCGAACGCGATGCTTCTACCCTTTCACGTTTTTGGCCGAACTTCCAAACATTTGGGGATGCATTTTACATAAAAGTCTCAAGTCTGATGGCTTGTATTCCTTGTTTTTGTAGAGCTTCCTAAGATTATCTTATTGTTTTTGGTGCAACAATGTACACCCTAGATATCGCTTCCCTTACGACACGGATTTCTGATAGCTTGGAAGAAGTTACCTTGGCTACCCTAAGGTTTGAAAGTTCCTTTTTCAACTCATCCAATTGCCTGGTGAGTTCTTTTTTGTCCTTAGTCCTCAATTCAGAACACTTAACTTTACCCATTCTGGAGGTTTTGTTGAGCAACTCCAACCACAAATTTCAAAGAGGTTCAGCGAAAACACGATTCATATCATGCAGGCATTCGTATGAAATATTCAGTGTTTCAATTATCCATTTTAGCTCAATTCGACGGTCTGATAAAATCATGTCATGAACTGCATAGATATTTTCGGGATGAACCTCACTTAAAAACTAAAACGTGGAAATTGATGGAAGCAGTTTTTATGAAAACTGACGAATACCCCTTCAGTCAATCATCATTCATTCGTTTATCTCAAAAACATCTGGGCTCCAAGGAAAAGATCAATTTTTCATCACCAAGAATTTCACGACAACAATCAATTTTTTATTTCTCAAGATACACAAGATTTTCCGAATACCTACTTTTTTATTTATATCATATTATAGAATAATCTCTTACCACTGGTACACCTGCGTCCAAATTTCTCTGAAGCACCTTTTTGGTGGTTTTCAAATCTATTATCCCCCATCTGCATAAATGAAATCCCAGACTCCAATAGGGAGGCATTTTTGGTTTGCCTACCACTTCTTGGTATTGCTGAAGTACCTTTGATGGCGTTGGTCCAAGGAAAATATAGAAATCAAGTATGCCACCAATAGCTCTGTAAGTAAGTGCCGGTGTTGGTTGAAGTATCAACTCTGAAAATAAGTTCCAGAATTATCTACCGAGTTACTGTTGGAAGGACTCTTCAAAACTTCTCCAAGCTCTAAAGGTTGACGCTCACTTGGACGAGACGAGACGAAGAGTTGTTTTCCGTCGGAACGGTTTGCACTGAATCAAATGGGTAGACTCTCACTTGGGAGGCGCGAAGCGAAGAGCCGAATCGTTAGACGCGCACGGAAGGAACGCGTCGTTTTCCGTAGGGGTATTTAGCATTGAAACAAATGGGTAGACGCTCACCTAGGAGGCGCGAAGCGAAGAGCAGTGAGGAGGCGAGTCGTTCGACGCGTGGATAATCTTCTCTTGTTCATGCGAGTGGGCGGCATCCAACAAGGGTAATAAAAATTTATTGTGGCCTAGAGATAAGGAGAATTTCTTCGGATGCCTGCTAGACGCATCGCTTCGTCCAAGTGCGCGGTCGTCGGCGAACTTACGCTTCGTTTCGTCTCGCCTCGTCCAAGTGAGCGTCAACCTCTACTGGATGTTTCGAAGAAATCTCGAACGTGTAGTCATTTAAAGGAAGTGTTTATAATAACTTGGTGCTGTTAAGGTATGAACATATGTACCTAGTCCGTTGCTGTTCTTCAGGAAAACTCCATGTGCATTTGTTGTGTTCTCTAAGAGAAGATAAAATGCATGTGTGCCATAGATGTTGATCTGAAATAGAAAAAATCATCACTTTTTTCCAGAAATATAATTTTTGTTAGTTCATCGATAGAGGAACAGCGTGCCATAAAGTTAAACCAAATTTTTTAAAGCTTCGAATTTTAATTCGGGAATGGTTTCAAATGATTTTGTCAGACTCACTGGTGTAGAATTAGACGATAAAAACAATTCCGTCTGGCCGTGAAAACTCTAGCTTTTGAATCAGGTTGTGAAAAGTCAAAATTGATCGACGAGTTCTCGATTCATAATGATTTTGAATATTCTTCGAATACTGCCGAAACTAGAGAGCCGATCGGGTCAATATTTGTTGATAAAGTTGCTTAATAGCTTCAAAACTTTCAGAAACACTTTCAGTTTCAAGAAGTTTTTCTATCTCTTAGGGACTTTGCTATGTAATTTGATACAGTTGAAAAATATTTTCCAATTAAACTTACGTTTTCTCTAGGTGCTGTATCATGGTTGAATAAAGTAATTTGTTTCCAGTCTGTTGACAACTTTAACCTCTTTCTTTGCTCTCCTAAACCATATATATTAGTTGATGGAAGTCTGGTTGTGAGTTGTAAAAATTGGTCGGAATAAATGAAATTGGACAGATCTGATGCATCGAATCTGAAAATGATATGTTTTTATTAATTGTTATAAATTATTCATCAGCATGGGTATGGACATGTTAGATGCTTGTGTTAAATCCCGCCTGAGTTGTGGCATACATATAGGGTGTTTCATCATAAACTGGACAAACATATATTTTCGTGTAGAGGACATCGGGAGAATCATTTTTGCCTTATACAATATATCCCGTTTTCGAAGCATAAGAGAGATACAGGGTGTCAAACGTCATTTTTGAGCAAGATTCTTATGAGTGTGGTCAGTTATGTATAACACTTGGTGTAACGGTTTTTGGTCAAATATCAGTATTTTTGGGTCCTCTATCCAGAAAAGTTGACGAACTCCGAAAAAAAATTTACAAAATGGCGGAAAACCTGCAATGTTCCAATTTTTTTTTGCGGTTGTCAAATTGACTTTTGTTTTCTGAATGAACACAATTTTCTAAGACTTTCTGTGAAAAAATTTTTTCAAAAATCGGAAACAATTTTTTTTTCACATGTCTACAGCGATGAAAAAATTTCACTCGAAATGGATGAAATTTTGTACAATTGTACTTCTTGAATTATCAATCACGAATATGAAAACAGAATCGTAAAATATCGAACGGTTTCGTTACTACAGTCATTCAAATGTTTCGTTCGGACCTCTGAAATATTGAAAATAAAATTGTTTTGGGTTCTAGAATCAAAATAATTAAATAATTGGCATGTTTAAACATTCTAGATGAATTTATAAGAAAAAATTCAGTGAAACTTAGTTGGGACTCGAAACGACGTAGGTATTAAATAGGGAAATGGCACTGTTCTAAGGATATTAATATTCGTTGCCAGGCAACAGTAGTTCGTAGTTCATAGAGTTGGACTGGTATTTTAATTTCAGTGAATATAATTTAGCCAGTAGTCAAACTCTATGACTACTGACTACCGTTGCGTGGCAACGAATATTAATATCCTTAGAACAGTGGGCCATTTCCCTATTTAATACCTACGTCGTTTCGAGTCCCAACTAAGTTTCACTGATTTTTTTCGTTTAAATTCATCTAAAATGTTTAGACATGCCAATAATTTAATCATTTTGATTCTACACCCAAAACAATTTTATTTTCAATATTTCAGAGGTCCGAACGAAACATTTGAATGACTGTAGTAACGAAACCGTTCGATATTTTACGATTCTGTTTTCATATTCGTGATTGATAATTCAAGAAGTACAATTGTACAAAATTTCATCCATTTCGAGTGAAATTTTTTCATCGCTGTAGACATGTAAAAAAAATTTGTGTTCGATTTTGAAAAAAGTTTTCACAGAAAGTCTTAGAAAATTGTGTTCATTCAGAAAACAAAAGTCAATTTGACAACCGCAAAAAAAAATTGGAACATTGCAGGTTTTTCGCCATTTTGTAATTTTTTTTCGGAGTTCGTCAACTTTTCTGGATAGAGGACCCAAAAATACTGAGATTCGACCAAAAACCGTTACACCAAGTGTTATACATAACTGACCACACTCATAAGAATCTTGCTCAAAAATGACGTTTGACTACCTGTATCTCGCTTATGCTTCGAAAACAGGATATATTGTATAAGGCAAAAATGATTCTCCCGATGTCCTCTACACGAAAATATATGTTTGTCCAGTTTATGATGAAACACCCTGTATAATATAAGGGCGTCAATAGTGAGTCTTACAAAGAAACAAATGATTATTGTCAAAATCACTATTTATTCTTCAACATAGTCCTTTTTAGCTGGATACACTAAGTCCAATGATTTTCCAACATTGCGATGCCTTTTGAATAGAAATATTTGCTTCAATTTCCCATTTGACCTCTTCATACGTTTCAAATTTCTTTCGCACCTCTTCAAGTTTGGAAACATAATAACCGCTTGGGGCTAAATATGGAGATGTAGCTCATGGATTTTTGCCATCGTTTTCATCTATTTGTGAGCTGGTGCGCTTGTCTTGCAAGAAGAAGTATTTTTTCTTGCGAGTACATTAAATGTGACCGTTTTTTGTAATATCAGTTTTCAATCTGTCTTATGATGCACAGTTACAGTTGCTATTGATCGTTTTGCCTTTTTCCAAAAAGTCGATGATAATCTACTAGAATCCGAAAAAACAGACGCCATAACCTTCCTAGCCAATGGACTTTGGAGCGATTCCATCCAGTCCTACTCATCATTCTGCTGATTCTTTGATTGTGGTGTGTGCTTGATCCATGTTTCATTAATAGTTACTATTCGGAGAAAAAAAATCAATCCAATCACCGTTTAATAGGTTCAAACAATGTGCTCGATTCTTAACAAATGCGGCACCGATCTTGCGGTTAGCTTTCTACATACCCAAATCATTATACAAAATTGAAATCACGGACCCAATTGATATGCTTAGGGCCTCAATCATTTCTTCGATAGTCAATTCTTTTGGACGATCTGGTCGGTGTTCATCACAATTGCTCGTACGACCTCGTCTCAATTCTGCTGTCCACCGTTTAACCATTGCAATCGAAGGCGAATAGTTATATTTATAAACTGAATGTAATTCGGATTTGTTTTCAACATTCGTTTTTCCTTTCAAATGAAGGAACTCAATCACTGCCTGGTATTCATCGTTTTCATTTTTCAAAATATCACTGATAGCTGTCGCCGTTCTTTTTGAAATTGCGGATTTCAATGAGGACTACCGTTTTTTTCCTCGCTAGTTGGCGCCTCTGTTGCGTGAGGTCCTGTCAAAGTTCGTCATTGATTTATTATTATTATAACAAATCCTATTTATTAGTGTTCGGTGTTACTAGACGTGTGAAAAAAGTGTACATTCGATTCCTATATCATAATCATTGAAACAAGCACGTCGCAGGGTTGTGTAGTTCCGTATTGTTCATAAAAAAAGGAGGACTTGAGCTTCAGAACGATAAGACTCTTCTAAAGCAGTTGCTGTTACCCCTTCAAAACATCACATATTTGTCAAAAACATTTCAACCCTGATAATACGTGACCTAACGACCCTAATACAGGAAACCGTCAGTACCTAATAATATTTTACATTATGTTGTTTCAGACACTTTTGTTTTACAATAATTGAAACAATGAATTTAAACTTAGTTGTATTACTTGTAATCTTCTGTTGAAAATTTTTCAGCTATTCCTAAAAGCAATACCTACCTAGCCAGTTTTGTGGGTACCAGGAAAGTGAGGAGAGAAATGTATTAAAATACTAGTAGAGAGCGTTCTTGAACGCAGAAAGAAATTTGAAAATGCAAGAATCAGTTCAACTGTAGAGGAAAATCAACATGTAGTCAAGAGAGCTCAACTGATACCTACAGCTTTTTTGTCGGAACTTGAGAGTAACAGAAACATACTTCGAATTGAAAATCTAATTGGTACAATTTTACTCTGGAATACAACTATAAACATTTCATGTTTGTTATCAATCAACTCACTAATTCGAGGAAAACATTTACTGTTGAAATATATATCAAGGACCTGTGTAAATGAATAAATAAATTACCCTACTTTCAAATGAAACTGATCAGTTAATATTCCTCTCATCTTTCAAGTTTTTCATTTTCGTACATACTGTTTTTTCTATATATTCACTTACATATAATGATAAATGAAAGGATTGGGAGAGGATTTATTGTTCTTCTCCAACTTTTAACACTTTTCACCTATACTAGGTATCATGTAAGTATGATAAAAAGCCATTACTATTGAAATGATAACCTACTTCTGCAAAAAACTTATTTCAAATCATCATAATGCGTTTCCACTGGAATTATCATTCCTATCATAGTGTTTTGGTCTGTAAAAAGGAAAATCATAACTGTAAACTCAATAAATAACATACTTTCCACAAGAAATGTGTATTGAAACAGTGAACAAACTCATCTTTGAATTAGCTTTCTTTTTAGACCGCTTAATTTGGCACCTATCTTTTGTAACTCCGTTTTCAAAGCAGTGATATTCATTCATCCGTGATTCATATTTGCTGTTATGAATCTGAATATGTATGTTAAACTCCTCACATCCGCGTAAAGATTGAAAAAAAACAATACAGATTCACAATTACGTTTGAATATTGACAATTCAAATTATCGTGGACCTCACGCAACACTAGCGCCTCTTGCGGAAAATTCATACGCGGTAGCCCTCATTGGTCCAATAGACAGTAAAAATCGCTATTGATTGTTTCTCCTTTTTCCGAATAGTCAATGAACAATATACCACTGTAATCCCAAAAAGCAGACGCCAAACCTGCCCGTCCAATGATTGAGTCTTTTCTCGCTTTGGTGCGATTGCACCCAGTCCTACCCATTCTTTTGTTAATTCTTTTGATTCTGGTGTGTGGTGGTGGATCCATGTTTCATCAGTAGTTACCAATCAGCGTAAAATATCTGTGCGATTACGGTTTGAAAGGTCCAAACAATGCTGAGAAGTGCGGACACGTTCACCTTTCTGATCAATTGTTAGCCCCAAACCCAAAGCATTATGCGAAATTAAGACCACCCAACCACCAACCCTGTTGATATGCCGACGGTCTCAGCTATCTCACGCACTTTTACTTTCGGATCGTAAAATACAATATCGAGTATTTCCCGATCATTTCCTCGGTAGTCACCTCTTTTGTACGACCAGTACGATCCAATTCAGATTTGATTTCATCATTCCATTTTCCTTTCAAATGAGGGAAGTTAATCACTGCTCCGAGGTGGTTCGCTTAACACTCAAAACAAATGAATTAAGATGTTTATCCACTCCTATAAACTAATTTCTATGTGTAATAGTAGCTAGAACACAACCATAGACATGTCTATGAACCGAAAAGCGAGAGTTATGATACATAGATTTATAATACTAACTAGATAGCGAACATGTCAAAAATTTTGAGGCAAACGGCGGCCATTTGCAGTTTGGAGTGAAATTGACTAATTTGAGAGTTGTCAATTTTTCAACGAACTGAAATATTAGAATTATTGAGGTTATACCGTTTTTGAGGAATCTATTGTGTATAATCATCATAATGGTACATTATTTTAATAACTTATCACACGAATCGAAAAAAATTATTATTTGATATAGACCGAAATGTCAGTGTTCACAGAACACTAATATACAGAGTTCGTTTTTCATCATTTCTTTCAAAGGAACGTCTATGTTTCAATCAAAATTCGAGCACATATGGCATAAAACATCAAAATATTTGTGGTTCCCTCCAAACTGCAAATGGCGGCGATTTGCCTCACTTTTTTCTACGTGACAGTTAGGAAGTTCGACGTCCAGTTAGTATTATAGGTCCATGTTATGATAACACCCGCCCATAACTCCCGCTAATAAAAATACCTAGGAAAATGAAATTGTTCACAAAAAAAATGAATAAAAGTAGGATCGATCCGGAAATCTATTTCAGCCATCAAGATAACGTTCTAGCGATTCATTCCAGATTTATTTTTGAAGAACGTAAATTTTTGAAGTTGCGAAAGTACTTGATTTGATAGTTAGAGACTATGATTTGATTCCCGACTACAGAGTACAGAGTTTGACGGTTGGACGAAATGTTGTCAATGCTTTTGACAACTGTCAAAATTTTTTAAATGCAGATTAATTCGAATTTTACTGAAGAAGTCGTGGATAAAGTATAGTATTCAATTCGCGGTAATGCTCAAACACACTTGATGAATTACACCACTCGCCTGACGGCTCGTGGTGCAAAATTCATCTGCGTGTGTTTTGTCCTGCATTACCGCTCATCGAATAATATACTATTGAAGAATGACAAATGAATTCTGTTTTTCGTTTGTGGCTCCACCTATTCGAAGGCTCATATATTGAACGTCTTGTTACATTTATTGTGTGCAAGACCAAGCTTCCAGTTTCAGAAGGTGGTTACCGAAAAGACAAAGTCCACGAGGCAGCCCACCTTATTTGATGAGCTTCATCAGGATTCTTAATTTCTCAGCAGCAAACTTTCCGAGGAAATTCAGGAGAACTCTGCCTCAGTATGTACCTTCATTTCTGATTTTTTCTTCTCCTATAGAGGTTGCTCTACACCACTATAGCATCTAGATGAACTACAACTGGATGCTATGGGAGAAGAAGCAATGGATAATGGAATACACCACCCAAAATTTCCGAGTAAGAACTGTTGAATAGTATACAGATGGTTTTAAAACCACGATAGGGGCCTGCATTGGAGTATACAAGAAACTATCAAGAGTATGACATAGTGTTCCAATCTGAAAGTCTAGCTGTTCTACAGGGTGATTTTTTTAAGTGTTTCATTAGATGTTTTTCGAGGAAGGAATTGTAATACAGATTCAAGATTTTGGATTTTCGTTTAAGAGTACATGAACTTTAATTGTAAAATATTTTCAAGAAGAATCTACTTCCGGTTTCACCGGAAACGAATGTAACTTCGTTATTTCAAATGCAACACCCTGTATATTTATACATATTCGAATTCTTCGTTCAATTCTACACTGATTTGATGTATGATATGTGCAACCACTTAAGCGGTTCTTAATTATAGCCTGATTATCAAATTTTTTGAAAAAAAGGTTGTCACAAATTAGTGTCCATATCTTCAAAATCCCTCATTACAAGAATTTCTTTTTGAGAAAGTGGAACAAAACAAGTACGCTGATACTGTTTCTTGTATAACTTATGAGGAAATATTAAACAGGGTGTCTGAAAAAAGGCCCCAAAATGAGCCCCAATAAAACTATGAAATCTCACTTTTTTCAAATGGCAACCCTATAATTTTGTAATTCCAATCGATTGCGCGTCAAAAACCAGTTATGGTGTCCCGAACATTTCATTCACTATTGAAGACAGGTTTCGCACAGTTTGTAAGCTTGCATTTTTGAAGTAGGCTATGTTAGGAACTGTCATTCTTACTTTTTCTTACAGATCAAGCACTACGCAAAACATGCAATAATAATTTCACTGGAATGATATATCAAGGGTATATTCTTTATTTGCGACAAATGTAACAATTCCTGGAAAAGGTAATTAGAAATTCAACGAACGAAATTCACATTTACTGACTTTTTCTGTTAAAGGTGGTAAATGTGGATTTCTTTCGCTAAAAGTTCTGACTGCTCTTTCTAATATTTTGTTACATTCACCATAAATGAAGAACATATTCAATACATCACTGTTACTGTAATTCATATTTTGCATAGTGCCCGATTAATCAAAAATGTTTAAATGACAGTTCTCTAAAATGCATTATAAATCAACAGACATAGCCTTCTTGAAACTTCTATCCTAATAAATCTATGGTTAAACTAAGAAACCTTGATTCAATCCTGAAATTCGAATTTTATTCAATAACGGCAAAACTACCGATTTTAGAGGCATGAAATGTACGGGACACCGTAACTGTTTTTTAACAAGCCATCGATTGGAATTACAAAATTATGGTTGCCATTTGAAAAAAGTGAAATTTTATAGTTTTATTGAGGCTCACTTTGGGGCCGTTTTTCAGACACCCTGTATAATTTCCTCATAAGTTATACAAGAAACAGTATCAGCGTACTTTCTTTTGTTCCACTTTCGCAAAAAGAAATTTTTGTAATAAGGGATTTTGAAGATATGGACACTAATTTGTGACAACCTTTTTTCAAAAATTTTGATAATCAGGCTATAATTCAAGAACCGCTTGAGTGGTTGCACATATCATTCATCAAATCAGTGTAGAATTGAACGAATAATTCGAATATGTATAATATACAGGGTGTTGCATTTGAAATAACGAAGTTACATTCATTTCCGCTGAAACCGGAAGTAGATTCCCCTTGAAGATATTCTACAATTAAAGTTCATGTACTCTAAAACGAAAATCCAAATCTTTAATCTGTATTACAATTCCTTCCTCCGAAAACGTCTAATGAAACACTTAAAAAAATCACCCTGTATAAGCACTGAACTTCTATATCATCGACTCAAAGCTAATATGGGACTTGGAGTTGCCCGAAAAAAATTTATGAAGTAGGCAAAAAACTTCAGTCTGAGTTCCTGGTCTGTCAGAAATCAAAGAAAATGAAGAGGCTTTCACACTGACCAGAAAGGAAGCATAAACGCCACTTACTGGCCTACAATTCTACAATTCTGTGGTATAGGCAAATGTACCGTTAAGAAATTGTTTTTGAATATGGAAGAAACTGAAAGGGGAGCACTTTGGAGGAATCATTCGGGAGTTAATCATTCCAAAAAGTTCCTTCGGATCTTTAAAATTTGAATGTCCAGTAAGTATTTGGATATTTAATTATTATATACAGGGTGAATCCTGTTGAACTGTACATACTTCACACAGAGATAGAGGACACTTTGCTGGTTTTAAAAAGACCCCACATGAAAGGTCTCAAACGATTCGTTTGAATTATACAGGGTGATTTCCAGTTTTGGGTCATATTTTCAAAATGCTCTATTGGACGAACGAATAATCACAAATTCATCAAATTTGGTACGTAGGAGGACTGTATCAATCTCCATACAGCTGAGTCAACAGATTATCATTTTCCAGGACCGGACTCTATTTTTCTGATATTATCGGAATTTATGAAGAAAATCACCCTGTAGATGAAAAAGTCAATAAACCTGTCATGGCAGTTCAAACTACACTAATACTCTTCAATAAGGAGTTATAAAATCACGTGGCACACCTACAGATTCAGAGAAAAAAAAATTGAATATGCGTACTCGGAGATAAATTTTTTGGACGGCCTAATTCACATGGAAAACCATACTCAAATGTATCAAAAGTTGAAGACAGGAGAATATTATCAGTTTAAATCCTCTCGATATTCAAATATTCCAATATTCAGGTAATTTTCGTCAGTTTCCAGGACCGGACTCTATTTTTCTGATATTATCGGAATTTATAAAGAAAATCACCCTGTAGATGAAAAAGTCCATAACCTGTCATGGCAGTTCAAACTACACTAAATACTTTTCAAGAAAGAGTAACAAAATCGCGTGGCACACCTAAAGATTCAGAGAAAAAAAAATTGAATATGGGTACTCGGAGATATTTTTTTGTACGTATTCCATAATCCAGATTATGGAATTCTTTCATGGGGAGTGGGATAACTGATAATATTCGACTTTTCATGCATTTCGGTATAGTTCTTCTACTAACTTCAGCCGCCCAAAAAATTATCTCTGAGTACGATTATTCAATTTTTTTTAATCTATTTGTGTGCCTCGCGATTTCATGAAATTTCTTGTAGGTTATTTAATGTTGTTCGGTCTCCCGTAACAGTTTTTTGGGGTGTTCCATATTCAGGCGAATCTTTCGACCTATCATCTATTGAAAAACCCAATCTGAAATGGGAGTCCGTCCCTGAATATTGGAAAACTTGAATGCGTAGAAGATCTTAACCATTAATATTCAACTTTTGATACATTTGAGTATATTTTTTTTTGTGAATAAGGCCGTACAAAAAATTTATCTCCTAGTACCCGTATTCAATATTCTCTGAATCTGTAGGTGTGCCACGTGATTTTATGACTCTTTATTGAAGAGTATTTAGTGTAGTTTGAACTGCCATGACAGGTTTATTGACTTTTTCATCTACAGGGTGATTTTCTTCATAAATTCCGATAATCAGAAAAATAGAGTCCGGTCCTGGAAACTGATAATCTGTTAACTCAACTGTATGGAGATTGATACAGTCCTCCTACGTACCAAATTTGATGAATTTGTGATTATTCGTTCGTCCAATAAAGTATTTTGAAAATATGACCCAAAACTGGAAATCACCCTGTATAATTCAAACGAATCGTTTGAGACCTTTCATGTGGGGTCTTTTTGAAATCAGCAAAGTATCCTCTATCTCTGTGTGAAGTATGTACAGTTCAACAGGATTCGCCCTGTATAATTAATAATTTGGTATAAGTTACGCCTCCTAAGTGTCTTTCTAACAAGACATTGTCGCCTCAGAAAACATATGATGAGAAATGGCTCATCAGAAACTGACGAACAGGTATGTATTCTGTTATTCGAATTTGCTAGCCATTGAATATTTGCAATTTCTGGTGCATTTTATACCTATCTCGTCCGATGGCCTAAAATTGTCATCCGGAAATTGGAATTGCCACAAATGATTGCTGGAAAGCAATATCTGTTGAAAATTCAATGTGTTTTTATGATACATAATTATTATTGCTTACATGGAGGTGTTATCAGATTTCCTGAGTATTTTGAATCCCTGTTGATCGTCCTGAATGATGAATTTATACATTGGGTTTTCAGCTTTTGGCTCTGGTAGATCAATCACTGGAAAGGGAGACTCGAACCTTTGATTTGATGGATCAACGATCTGAAATCATTTCAAAATAAGATTTATCCAAAGAAGATACTGGTTGTTTCCTAATACGGTTTGGAATTTAAATCCTCACATGATTTTATGTCATAATTGTTTCTGAATATACGGGTTTTTGTATTAAAAAAAAGCATTTTCCGAAATATTTTTCTGCTCCGTAAAATATTTTCGTGGCTTGTGGTAGATTATGAGCAGTTGCGTATAAAACACGTTTTTTTTTTCAATTCGAAATTATTTTTCAATTTTCACTAGTGGCGTTCATAAATTGTGTTTTTTTTCAAAGTTCAAAATGTTTCGTGATCACCACATCATTCACTGTTAGAATGGTATTTTGAGATTTCACCTCCGACGATTCTGAGAGAGTTACGAACTCTCTGATTGCTTCCAAAATTCAAAATGATAAATTTTGAAAAAAGCATTGGCAGACGATTTCCTTAAATTTATTTAGACAAAAGTCTGTACTGGTAAAAATGGAAAATAAAATTTCAACACCCCGTATCTCATTAACAATGCGTCAGAGACCCATAGTCCATAAAATGCCAAGCCATGCCATAAAAAACCTCATATCAAAAAATCATCTAAGGATTAAGATCCCGAATTTAAGGAACCTTATTCTGAAACATCCTGTCTAATTAATCAATATATAATCTTAGTTCAGTCTATTTGTGCTCAAAAGAACCCCTAGCAGGAAAGTTTTGGGGTAGTTTTGATTTTTTCGATTTTTTATGTTTTTGGGGTGCTGAATTCGAATCTGAGGTTTGCTAACAAATTTTGTGAGGGAAGATTGAAAAAAATACAAAAAAAGAGAAAAAGTCTCATTCTTTGGCAGTTTTCTGCTTATAACTCGGAAACTATCAACTTTTCGTGAAAAACCTCTCTATACAAAATGAAAGTACGTGAAATTTCCTACAAATTGTATCACACAGCTTGTTCTGCAAAAAACCCGTTCTGGCTCAAATTGTAGTTGAAAATGAGGTATTTTCTATGACTCAATAAATGAAAATAAATTAAATTCCGTGGTTCCGATAATGAGAACATCTTGAAATTTTGCATGAACATTCAGTATATCAGTCTCGATTCACAAAAAAAAATTAACTCGAATCGGATATCTTGTTATGGAAATATAAAGATTCTCCTTTTCAATATTCCAATTCAATTTTCTATGGTTCTCTTCACACTATCGTCACACATTTTGCATAAGGCTTATTATGAGCATGTTGCATTTGGCCGCACCATTTCATTTCAATTGGTTTAGTTTTATCTGGGATATTGAGGAACAGAAATTTTGAATGGCCATGTTTATGAAAACTAGAATATGGCCATTCAAAGTTTTTGTTCCACAATATCTCAGACAAAACGAAACCCATAAAAATGAAATGTTGCGGCCATATGCATCAAGATGCCATAAGAAGCTTCATGCAAAATTTGGTGGTCATAGTGTGAACAGAACCATAGAAATTGAATTGGAATATTGAAAAGAAGAATATTTATATTTCCATAACAAGATATCCGATTCGAGTTAATTTTTTTTTGTGAATCGAGACGTTCGCATTATCGGAACCACGGAATTTAATTTATTTTCATTTATTGAGTCATAGAAAATACCTCATTTTCAACTATAATTTGAGCCAGAATGGGGGTCGTCGCAGAACGGCTGTGGTGATATAATTTGTAGGAAATTTCATGTACTTTCATTTTGTATGGAAAAGTTTTTTCACGAAAAGTTGACAGTTTCCGAGTTATAAGCAGAAAACTGCCAAGAATGAGATTTTTTCTCTTTTTTTGTATTTTTTTTCAATGTTCCCTCACGAAATTTTGTTAGCAAACTTCAGATTCGGATTCAGCACCCAAGAAACATAAAAAACCGAAAAAATCAAAACTACCCCAAAACTTTCCTGCTAAAAACCCTATTTGAACTGGTGTGCGGGCAGAGAAGTCAAGGCGGGCAGTTGAAGAGATATAAAGACTCTCTTCATGAAAAACTGAAATTTTGAATATACAGAACGACTGGGAGGCTCTGACGGAGGATAGATCGAAGTGGAGACGTGTTGTGAATAGCTACAACGCGGATTCGGACAGACGACGAAATCCATCAGCACAGGGAAATTTCGAATGTCCTGAATGTGGCAGAGTGATCACCTCAAGAATAGGTCTCTTCAGTCATCGAAGAAACCACCGAAGATGAGAATCCGATCCGTGCAATGAGTGTTTCAACTCTGTCCGTTATTGTGTTATCGTGGTGCAATCTTGTGTGATGTGATGTCATGTGATAATAATTGTAATGCTTTGTAATGTAACCTGATGTAGTCCTTCTGTGTAACATTTTATACTCGATACCGAGTCACAGCATATAATATATAATATAATTTGACTTTACTATCTATGGTTTTATTTTTATGACAACCTGTGATTTGACTGATATTTTTTGTCAATACTATAATATACAGTTGATTTAGCTGCAGTAGCCATTTATCCAAATGCGTTCTATCTACAAAATTCGCTTACCTTTACTCGTAAAATGGAGTCGCTCTGATATGTAACAATCATTTGAAGGCGAGGAACATCTCTTGGATATGGAGATGGGTAAGATCTTTCAAGATAAGCCATAATACCATCAGGTAATGCAGAAAAAGTGGTAAATTTGTAAGATGGAGCTTTAGGTTGATAGAAGCAATATGGAATACTCCGTTCAGATGGAGGTTCTAGCCAACAACATCCTCTTGTTCTACATTCTTCTTCATTTGCTCCACTTTGTGGAAAACAATCCAACCTTTCCTTCAATGGTACATCTTGGCATTGTGCTGGATCGGCTTTTGGTGGAATATTCTTGAAAAATAATGTATTATTAGCATTTTGCATAGAAATTGAAAGAGGGTTTTATTCTAAATTAAGAAGGCGAATGTTGAAAAGATATGGATGAGGAAACCGGTCCATCAACTGTTGTCTGTCATTCCAAATCTTTTGACACGGTAAAACACAATATGCTACTAGCTATTTTGGCTTATATGGGCTTGTCTGACAAAGCTATCATTGTTTTCAAAAATACAAACCCTAAATTAAAGGTAGAACACAGGCAACATATCATGTAATTATTGTATCTCCATTCTTGGAAGAAGTAGGAATCACGTCCTTGGTTGTTCATGCTGAGTAATCTAACAGGAGCTAGGACAGGTGGTACAGAACAAGACTAAGCTGAACTAAATGCCGACGTTTCGTCCGTATACGTGTGATAGCAGCTGTTCTCGCTTGCGAAATTCAATATTTCTTAAAAGTAGTTATAGTTATTTTTCCACAATTAAATGAGAAAGTTGACGGAATCTGGTTGTAATTTTTCTAAATCTCAATGTTAACAACACCTTACATATCAGGCAAATTGAACTTGGTAAGTTGGTCTATACCACAGTTTCCGCACATTTTTTAGTTTTTAATCTGTATATTTTTAGTGAACTAGTGTCTAGTCATCGTATTTATTGTTTTATATTTATTATCATGTGTAAAAATGTTTTATTTTAATTACATTATTGAATATTTAATCATACAATTCATCTCTGGTGTTAGCTGTCATTCTGATTGTTTGTACTAAGTGTTACTGTGATTTTTTTTAGATCTATATCTTGTATTTGTAGCCTTGAAAAAGTTCGAATATACGGACGAAACGTCGGCATTTAGTTCAGCTTAGTCTTGTTCTGTACCACCTGTCCTAGCTCATGTTAGATTACTCAGCATTCTTGGAAGTCAGTACGGGTGTGCCACAAGGTTCGATATTAGGGCTTTTTCTTTTTCGAGCGCTCGTTCTACTTAAACAATTCAATATCGTTTTGCCCAAATGTCTGTAATTTTATAATTTTGAGCCGAAAATAGTCTTAAACGATAGGGTTCGACTCCCTGATGACGAATTCGTGGTTGAATTCAATTCTGTCCGTGGGGCCGTTCGTCCGGACGTCCGTTAGCACGATAACTTTGGAAGGGATCGTCTTAGAGACTTGAGATTTTAAGGGTGAGTTCGGTTCCCAAATGTCGCGGTTAAGTTCGTTAACTATCCAAATCGTACAAGGTGTTTCATAAAATATGGTCATTAAAAATTTTTGTTCCTCAATATCTAAGACAAAACAAAACCAATCGACATGAAATTTTTGCGGTCACATGCAAGATGCTCATAATAAGCCCGAAGTTCGAAAATTACAGACATTTGGGCGAAAAGATAGCACGCTGTTATCTTAGGAACAAGCGCGCAAAATTTAAAATGAAAATTTCAAATCACTATCGTTTCGCGGTATTACCCACGTGCTGGTAATATCTTCGATGATATCGCGCCTTTGATAAAGATATTTATCAGTAGAAGTAGTAAATAAACAATAATAATTATGATGATAATGATGATAGCAATCTCGAAATTGTTGGCAAGAATATTTCATAACAATCTTTCAATGAACGTATCACATTTAGATTAGTACTAGGTGTTCATTGTAGGTACAGGGTGGCCAGAATTGGTGATCCCTGAACTACAAATTTTTAACCCTTTGAGAAAAATGCGGATTTTTTCAGAAAAACTCATTTTGCCATCCCGCATTGCTCTATCGTCTTTTGTTTTCGAGTTATAAGCCAACATTAACATTTCGGCAATTTCAATTTTGGTCATTATCTCCTTTCCTGTTTGTGCCATAAACTTGAAGCATAAACTTTATACAGACACTTTTTCAATAGGAATCCAGTGGTTCAATGTAATTTTTGCTGTGGGGTTTCCTTCCTGGTTTATTATATGAAATTTTGTTTTTTCTTATGGAAACAATATTTTAAGGGTTGACTCAAGCTTCATTTCTAAATTTTTGTGGCCTATGCTCAACAGAACTGTACCAAATTATTGTTCACTACCCCCACAGAAAATTGTAGGGATCACCAATTCTGTTCTGGTCATCCTCACCCCTAGACAGCTAGCCATAAATTTGTCCTGTAATTTTAGGATTTGGATCAAGGAGGTCTCTTGAATGACTCAGCTGAGCTCACTGATGAAAAATCCGAGGTCCAAAGAAACTATGTTCGGCCGGTTGTAAACTTCCGAACGGAAAGGGTATCTTCAAGGTTGGATTGGAGTCGAAAAATTCTTGAGTCATGATTATTTGAATTTTTTTTCAAAATTTGCAAACTATGAATCTGATCTGGGCCAAATTGAATTTTTAGATCCTCAATGACGATTAGTAGTATTGTACACCCACTGCCACTGACCTAAGAGCGATAAATACAGGGTGTCCCGTAAAGACCACGTCAAACGAAAACGGAAAGTAGATCAGAATGTGTTCTATCTGATGTGAAAAAATCGTTCATATGAAAGTCTCACAGTTTTCGAGATATTTGATGTTTTATGAAAATGTTGAATTTTTTCACTTAAAATGCTTTCTCTCTTGCGGGAGCTAAAATTAAATACTTTTCGAATCATTTTTTTTCCATGAATATTGTTGAATGATTTCTTCAATCATGCAATTAAAATAGCACAAAATATTATACAGAGATTCTGAAAAAAAAATTTAAAAATTTCGTTTTGAAGAAAGTGTTTTTTTGTACTGAACTCTATCTGACGTGGTGTAAAAAAAAGACACTAGACCTTTCCTGCATATTACGTTAAAAGTTGCCCATTTTGTGAGGATTCCGAAAAGGTAAATTACAGGTGATAAACTTCTTCAGAAAAAAAGATATTCGAATGTTTATCGAAAATGGAGCATTTCTGTGAAAAACTGATTTTTTCACATTTTCCACAAATACTTTCATTTTGCACTTCCTGCTGAAAATAATCAATCAACAAATCAATAAAAAGTTATTAAGATGCCAATTCACTCACTTACACTTATTTCTTTTTCTTTGTCTAAAGAACTCTCGAACATCGATATGATGTGATGCGATTCAATGATTCAATCTTAAGATACTTAAGGTATCTAGTGGAAGTTAATGCGTAAAAGTATACCTACTGGGTGAAATGTCTTCAGAAAATGTTTCGTACACTGCAAGAGAATACGCCGACATGCAACTTATTCATGGAGAAGTACGTCTTAATGCTAGAGCAGCATCGAGGCTTTATTCAGAGCGGTACCCCAATCGCCGACATCCCAATTACGAAGTTTTTATCCGGACCCATAATGCAATTGTCGAAGGAAGAGTTCTCTGGGAGTCGTAAAAGTAGTGGCCGGCTTTCGATCGTGAATGATGACACCATTTTGAATGAAGTCGAAGATAATCCTCCAGTATCAACCAGAATGATAGAGCTCATGACAGGCATATCAAAATCAAGTGCCCATAGAATCCTGAAGAAACACCAATATCACCCCTACCATATTCAGCGAGTTCAACACCTACTACCAAGAGACTATCAAGCCCGAGTAGAATTTTGTCAACAAATGTTGCTGAAACATACAGAAAATCCCGATTTTTTCAATAATATCCTTTGGGGTGATGAGTCTTCCTGTACTCAAAGCGGGTATATTAATCTGCATAATCTTCATAGTTGGAGAATCCGCACAATATAAAGCATGATAGATCCCAATATCGATTTACGGTGAATTTATGGACTGGAATATACGATGAAAAAATATTCGGTCCGACAGAATTGCCGCAATCGTTTTAAACGGCACCAACTATTAAATTTTTTTAAGGAACAGTGTACCCTTTCTTTTAGAAGATGTACACTGGAAATGCGACGTAGTCTATGGTTTCAACACGACGGGTGCCCAGCACACTACAGTCGTCATGTTAGGGAATATTTAAACCAAACGGTGGATCGGAAGGGTGAACTTTCGTGGCCTCCCCGTTCACCAGACCTAAATCCTCTGGATTTTTTTTTACTGGGATTTTTAAAAATGAAATTTATTCGAATCCCATAAGAGATGAAGCAAACTAAGGGACGTATTTCAGCAGCCAAAATAGAGGAGAGAAGTTTGTATGGTTTGAAAAGATCATTTTTCAATAGATACAGGGCATGTATTAGCGAAGGGGGGGGGGTGGTTTTGAGCATTTGCTTTAATAACAATCCTGAATTTTTATTATTAATATTTTTATAATGTTTCTTCACAATAGATTCGTTGACGTTGAAGGTCCTGTGCGTTATTTATTACGTGCAATTAATGAATAATTTCACTTTATAAGTAATTTAAGGAGTAACTGACATTTTTCAAGAGAATTATTCAATAAGTTACAGCAGAATCTGCAAAATGAAAGTATTTGTGGAAAATGTGAAAAAATCAGTTTTTCACAGATATGCTCCATTTTCGATAAACATTCGAATTTCTTTTTTTCTGAAGAAGTTTATCACCTGTATTTTACCTCCTCGGAATCCTCACAAAGTGGGCAACTTTTTAACGTAATATGCAGAAAAGCTCTAGTGTCTTTTTTTTTTACACCACGTCAGATAGCGTTCAGTACAAAAAAACACTTTCTTCAGAACGAAAATTTTAAATTTTTTTTCAGAATCCCTGTATAATATTTTGTGCTTTTTTTAATGCATGAATTGAAGTAATCATTCAATAATATTTATGGAAAAAAAACTGATTCGAAAAGTATTTAGTTGTAGCTTCCGCAAGAGAGAAAGCATTTTAAGTGAAAAAATTCAACATTTTCATAAAACATCAAATATCTCGAAAACTGTGAGACTTTCATAAGAACGATTTTTTCACATCAGATAGAGCACATTCTGATCTACTTTCCGTTTTCGTTTGACGTGGTCTTTACGATCGATGGTAGGTACCCTACGGCCAACCGTGACAGGATAACTTCCGAAAGGCACAACTTCAAAATTCGAAATTCGCTCCTGATTTGAGAAGGAAAGTTGAATAGAATTAAACCAGGATATTGGAATTTGAAAATTCTCAAAACTTTCGACTGTTCATCGTTTAGCTGACAAAAAAAATTAACATGAAAAGGAAAAAAATGAAAAAATTCAATAATTACGGGACGATATTCAAACCCAGAATCTACAGATTATAAGTCCTATGGAAGTCTTGAATTTACTCTGAAAATTGAAGTCCCTCCCTCATTCCTTCCGAGAGTTGGAGTGGCCAGAGATTTTTTGGTTCACATCGCTCAGACAGAATATGTTTGATTAGTGAAATATTCAGAAAACAGTGAAAACGTTCAACTATAGATAAGTTACTCTCAAACTACTGGATCGATTTCAGTCGTAAACTCAACCGCGGCAGTCTGTACCCGAACCTACCTCTAAAAATTTCAGATCTCCAGCTTCATCTGTTCGAGAGGTATCGTGTTCAGATCCGGACGGCCGTACAGAATCATTTTTGAGTCTGACCGAGTCGTTTGAGTTCACTGCCGGTCCAAAATTCGAAAATTGCAGACATTTGGAAAAAACGTTAGCACGCCGTTCCTCTAGGAACAAGCCCGCAAAAACACTCTGTCATTATTATTGAGTCAAATAATAGAAATTTGTCAACAACGGAAGCTACCGAATAGTTCATCAAAAAAAACTTACATCAATTGCCAAGGTTCCACTAAAGCATAGAACTATAATTATACAAATTATTCTTCTCATAATCGCATTCGAATGGTTTACGAATTAACTTATTTGTATCACTAGATTGGTATGAAGCGTTTGATAGTCGTATTTATACTAAATAAACAACAATTTTATCGTAATCTAGCGAAATCGTTAATTCTCAATACACTCTCAACACAATGCATCATTTTTATCCCCCTCTAGAAGAAACATTAAAAATTGCATATAATTATTCGATTATTATTATTATCGTAATCCATTAAGTATGAAGTGATATGCATGCATCGTGTGATAAGGATTATAGGAAACTTTTTTCCATCTTTCGATCTGTTGAAAAAGATTGTTGTCAACTGCAGATGATTCTTTGAACCTTTGGTCTAATTGAAAACAATGATAAAATGTACAACTGAAGGGGAGGATCTGATACCCAGACGTTCAATAGCTTTCCAATCGGTGAAGCCCCAAAAAAAACACCGAATTTAATTTTGACATTTGATATTCTTTTAAAGCTGCGTCCACACTATCCCACGATTGGCTGTTGGCAATACCAGGTTGGCAAAGCTAACAAATTACTTGACTTAAATTTTGACATATAAGTATAAGCAATGTTTAATTCTCCTTAAACTTATGGTATAAGTGTTAAGCAGCGTCCACACTGTGCCGCGGTTGGCTGTTGGCACTGCCAACGCGTTCATGTGGAGGGATAGCTCTTCTGAAGGATATGTTCCGTTTCTGGATGATATGAGCTATCTAATTTAGAAGACCTTCAAAGTGACTACTTGTCATTGGAAAAAAGTTTTCGAAACCATATCCAGATCTGTACTCGAGATTTAATTCGTCTGCATCATCCAATAACAAATCATTCATAAACTCACTAGTTCAGTATTTTCTTCTACTTTTATAGCCAAAATCGGCATTCAGTAGCAAAATGTCTGCCGAGGAGGATGTACTTGTTGCGTTTATAATTATCAATGAAGAAAGCGAAAAAGTTGTAAACGGCGGAAACAACGGTTTTGAGTTCGTCCAAGCCTTTAAAAGAAGAAGAAAATACGGAATTAGTGAGTTAATGAAGGATTTGTTATTGGATGATGCAGACGAATTAAATCTCGAGTACAGATCTGGATGTGGTTTCGAAACCTTTTTTCCAATGTCAAGTAGTCACTTTGAAGGTCTTCTAAATTAGACAGCTCATATCACCCAGAAACGAAATACATCCTTCAGAAGAGCTATCCCTCCACATGAACGTGTTGGCAGTGCCAACAGCCAACCGCGGCACAGTGTGGACGCTTCTTAACACTCATACCATAGTTTAAGGAGAATTATACATTGCTTATACTTATATGTCAAAATTTAAGTCAAATAATTTATTTTGAGTGTCCTGTTTATGGTAACTGTTCGCCTTCGATTGCAAGAGTTAAATGGTGGACATGTGAATTTAGACGTGGCTGTTCGAGCATTTTTGATGAAGACCAACCAGGTCTTCCAAAAGAGGTGACTACCGACAAAATGATCGAAAAAATACACGATATTGTGTTGGACGATCCAGAAGTAAAAGTCCATGTAATAAATGAGAACGTAGCCATATCAACTGGGTCGGTGGTTTCAATTTTGCATAATTGCTTCTTTTTGCAGGCCAATGCACCAGCTCACAAATCAATAAAAACCATGGCAGAAATCCATGAACAACGCCTCGAATTGATTCCTCATCCTCCTACGTAATCCTCCAGATTTAACCCCAAGGGATTATTATCTGTTTCCGAACTTGAAGAAATGACTCCAGGTAAAGAAATTTTAGACGGATGAAGAAGTCAAATGGGACACTGAAGCATATTTTGGCGTCTTTAAAAAATCTTACTTCAAAAGGTATCGCAATATTGAAAAATCGTTGGACTAAGTGTACCTATTTAAGTGGAAGGGGACTCTGTTGAAGAATAAATAGTAATTTTGACGGAAATCGTTTGTTTCCTTTGTTAGTCTCACTATATGTATATTGAACGCCCTTGTACTCACCTCGTATTTATATTATATCCAAATTTCGTCATAACATTATAATAATTAAGCACATACCTTCTCTCTTGTTTAGAAATCGATTATTCTGTTGTGGTGAAATGAACATCCTGTCAAACTATCACATCCCACTAATGGTCGATACATGTTCCCGGAAATTTGAACGGGGTAGTTTTTGTCTGTTAAGTGAGCTGTTATGGAATACTAGACTAAAATGTTGAACATCTTCTTTGTCGGTCTGGTGTGTATATAGATCTAGAATTTTGTGAAATCCTCCAACCTAAATCCATGAGTGCATGTGTACGAAGTCTGTTTTAATTGTGTTTCATGAATATAATGCAATAGATACAAGGAAAATGTTTTCCACTAAACTTGATGAAATATTTTTTTCAAAAGAATCAGAACTGGTCTAAAAAATTTTGTGTGGAAATTGACAAAGATTCTACATAAGAAAAGGAAAACAGCCACTACAAGACAGAATAATACAACATATATATGAAAAGAAAACTTTGACAACATGCAGAAAACAGCTTTCAGTAGGCACACGTGCACAAATATTATATGGAAGGACATAATGCAGAAAATACAATTTGACACTCAATGCACGCTAACAATCAGGTCAACCTTGTATGGGTACCTAGCAACGAGATGGCAGACCAACTGGCAAGAGAAGGTGGTATAACACTTTTTATTGTACCAGAGCCATTCTGCGGTTTCCAGTCATCAAACGATGGCAATCAAGGAAATGAAGCAAAAGAGATGGCAGGTGGAAATGGCCGAAGGACGAAAACAAAATGATAATTCCTCTCCTTACTCAACAAACGGGACCAAAGAAGTCCTCTAACAGAATAAAATAGAACTAAAGAAAATTACATTGTCTCGTAAATGTTACTTGTGGAACATGGGAAAGGTTCCTGACGATATTTGTCGCTTCTAACAAAATGCAACCTAGACAGCCGAACACCTGCTTTGCAATTCAGCTATTGGGATTCCTTGGTTCGTGCTTCGGATTGAATAGAAGACGTAGCACCCAGAAAAGCAGCAGGACTTATTAACCTTGTTGGCAGAAGCAAATAACAATGCAGGGTTGCACAATAGATCTTAATTTCAAGGTGCTGCGAGATTTTCTTAGCCTAATTTGATGTCTTATCTAAAAGGAAGTCAACAATTTAATAAAACACCACTAACTATTGCATTGAAATTGTTACGTTGTCTACATTTCAGAAATAAACAGTGTGTGTGTTTAGTAACGATGTGATCGTTGAAAAGGCATATACTAGACGTCATTTGCAGCCAATTTCGTCGAATGAAACATGGTCCAAAAATCTATGGTTACGAAGATATGGCGATTTTTCAACTTTTTGAAAATTTCTGCTTCCTTATCAAAAATAATCAATTTTGTGAAAACTACTCTACTCAAAATATTCAGTGAATATTTTTTCCAAAACGGAGGAGATGGTCCTCATTTTTTGCGAAAACGTTTTCAAATTCAGATAACCGAAGATAAACAGGGTCATAAATTGCTGGACCTATTTACCTTGCGAAACCTTGATGAAAGAATCGGGAAATACTCGAAAAAAAGTATTATTGGTGTACGGATGTGAGGAAAAACTAACCTGTTTCGATAGCTTGTCAAAAAGGTACATATATCAATAATTCCTACATGTAATAAAAAATATGACTGCTAAACCGAACACGTAACATACTTTTTCGAGTCATTCAGATATCCTTTATTTAACTCAATTGATCAAACCATGGCTTGCTTACGAATCACGAGTTAAATAGAGGATATCTGAATGGGCTAGGAATTCCTCCATGTCCATTCCTCGTCGTTCTTTAGAATTAGGCATTCCACAAACGTCATAACTACACCGTATTTTGCATGAAGATTTGGTCTTAAGGCTTATGAAGTTCAGTTAACACAAGGACTCAAGCCGGTCGATCATCAACAACGTCGTGTCTTTGCTGATTGGGTCGTTGAAATGCATGAAAATGATCCAGAATTCCATCGAAAAATCATCTTGAGGGATGAGGTCCATTCCACCTCTGTGGTTCCGCCAACAAGCAAAATTGTCGCATCTGGGGCTCGGAAAACCCAAGAGTTATTGTTGAAAAGCCTCCTTATCCTCAAAGTGTGACTGTTAGGTGCGGTTTATGGTCCGGCCGAGTCATTGGACCTTACTTTTTCGAAAATGAGGCTGGAGGAACAGTTACGGTGAATGGATTGCGCTATCGAGAGATGATTAATGATTTTTCATGTCTGAAATTGGATAGTATTGATCTGGACAAAGTTTACTTTCAACGAGACGGCGCTACGTGCCCATCAACGAAACCATTGATCTTTTGCGGAAAAAGTTTCCGGACCGTGTTATCTCTCGAAGAGGTGATCACAATTGAGATCTTGTGATTCAACACCTTGCGACTTCTTCCTTTGGGGCCACGTGAAAGAGAAGGTCTACGCCAATAGCCCAGCGTCGATTCAAGACTTCAAAGATGAAATTCGTGAGGCTATCGAAGACATGGGGCAGCCACTTTGCGAGTTGGTTATGAAAACTTTCATTAAAAGGATGTGATCCTGTAAGCGTGGTCCTGATGGTAATTTGCCTGATGTTACTTTCCACTACTAACGGCATAGCTTCTTCTTTATAATAAAATGAATATCCGATCATTTGTTTGGAAAAATGGCATTTTTCTTTGAATATCAAAATAACACCTCTTATTGGGAAACCCTTTATCTAAAGTATTTTTTTCTGACAACGGCTAGCGTATGCTGACGGAAATGTTGAACATAAAAACCGAATATGAAGGAAATAGCCCTTATAATATTTCAATAAACTTTAATTCCATCGAACATCACGAAATCATCTCATGACACCTCAGTTGAATCGATTACCAATAATCTTCTAAGTACCGCAAGCTCTTGATTCTTGAATTTATCTAAACCAATCAAAGTTTTCGTATTTTTAGATTAACTGAATGATTACTGAAAACATTTATCAAGATACAGTGGCGTTTTGTTTTCATAGATAATCTATAATGACGAACCTTCATAATTGTAGCAAGCACCTTATCTTTGACCCATATCTCTTTCTTTCATTGTCACTTACTTCAAATCATTCATATCACTTGTACGAGGAGTATCCCGAGAAAACTCCTTTTATCGAAGAAAACAAATCAATTCAGAAAAATACCTAAGTATAATAACAAAAACATTCTTCAAGAACATTTTAAGTGCTCCAAAATACAGGGTTTTCCTTGTAAGGTGGCGAATTTGGAGAACTAGGCAATATTTCGTTCTGAAATTTTCGACTTTTCTTATCTCAAATGGAACTACCTATATTTTTATTTATGTATCGATTCAATACCAAATCTGCAGTATAACCTACTACTAAAAGTAAAAAATAAATCTATTTAATTTACCTCATAATCATAGAGCCGTTTCATCGTAAAAACGACCATAGATCATCACTGAAAAATTTCAGTATTTTCCATTTGATTCGAAAACTACCCATAATAAATAATAGTGTAAGAGGTGACTGCCATTCATTTTTATTCGAATCGAATGCTGTGAAATAAATATTGAAAATTTCGAGTTTGAAAATATTTTAGGCGAAGAGTTCCTTTTTCCTCAAGGCTCCACCTAATATTTCAGAACAAAATATTGACTAGTTCTCCAAAAACGTCTGATGGGTCAACTTAAAAGGAAAACCCTGTATATGACTACCGAAACAAATAATCTCACGTAAATTCAAAATAATTCCGATCACTCCATAAAATCCATTCAAGAAATCTATAAAATACTCTTCTCCTTGATATACACAAAGCTGCACATGAGAGTATCCTCAGAATTCTGGAGAAAGCAAAGAGAATGAGATCTGAAGGGATACTTCTGGAAACCTCACTAGAATGAAACTATCGCGGTTATTATTTGAAATGGGTTCGTTATATTATGGTTGGGTCAGCACTCCGGGAACTGCGATCATATTGGTCTTTCTTCTTTTCTCTATTTAGTCATATTAACCCAGGGAGGTCATCAATGGCGTTAATAAAGCCGACAACCTTCCTGGGAGCCTTGACTGTTACCTCTTTACTTCTTGGGTGTCCAGGACCGGTTTGCATTATGGATAGTTCTTAGGCCAACCATCTCTGGATGATTACATAACATTCAGCTGTTACTTTTCCTGATCCACAAAGCCTGCAAGAAATATTTGTACTACCATCACCTTCGGGTGATGCTGAGCTTCGGATCAGCTCGTGGCAATTTCAGGAGGTTTCTGGTATAGAAAGGTAAAATCATAACGAATTTTTTGGTCTATGTGAGTCCAGGAGTGTTTCTTCATAGGGGTATTCTGATGTTATTCATCTTCCATTTCTCGACTGCTGCCTTATTTTGGTACATAAGATAGAGAATAATTTTCCACAGGTATATCTATATGATATAACTATCAAGATAATCAGCAATGAAAAGAATTCCACTCATCAATAAATGAGAAGAAGGACTGTGTGGACTGTGAAAACACATTAACTCCTGACTCATGAAAAGGAACATCATAAAATGGTACAGCTTCTCTCTTTTCAGTTCATTTTATCAAGAGTGCAACTACTGGGTAGTTCCTTACAGTCTTTTTCGAATTCTCTGCTTCTCTGCATGTTTTCTCTGTTTTTTAACAATATTCTGTAGGTCCTTTTTTTGATTATGAACACATCGTCATGGCCCCCATGTATATTTTCGATTGATTATAGTTATTCTACAACTGCATCCAAACTCAATAGTTCGTATTACCACCTCTTATCGCTCCATTCTTTCTGATGAGCTTAACTCTATTCCTGAAAATTTGAAGACGTATTTTAGTATTTTGGCGATTGGGTACCTACATATTGCTCTCCCTAACCAATCCCTTCCAGGCCAATTCATTTGCGTTTGGTGTGGTAGGGCGTTATCTTCCTGACAATAGGTATCATTAGGTTATGAATACGTTGCGCCATTGTGGTCATTTGCTTCCGACGGAAAGCTAGATGTCCAGGTGATATCCGAGATACTCTCAAAGGTCTTGTTGCCTCTAAATTTGCAATGCGATCGTCTACTTGTCTATGCGTCTTCAAAAAATGAGTTCAGAGGCCTGGGGCCTGTAACACAAACCTTACAAGTGTAACAAGTCTACAAGTTACAAGTAATTTGCCTGTAACTACAAGTCCAACCCAATTCGATGTCACAATGCGAATGGCTACAATTGTAGAAATCAAATAATTTTGTACATGTGTAGCTACACATATAAAGGCGCCTACAGACGACATGGCAAGCCTCGGCCAACGTTTGTTCGTTGCAACGCGAATCGTTGACGCATCGTGTGTACGCAAAACTTTGGCAAGGCGAATCGAACGCTGGCGCTGGCCAGGGCTCGCCTATAAATGCGGCTACAGACGGCTTGGCAAGCCTCGGCCAACGTTTTAGCGAACTTTTATAGACACGTTGGTTTTCGCTCGATATTCGTGCATCGATGACGGTACACATCATAGACTACGATACACATGACATGTTTTTATCTTGCCATTCTTTTAAATGGAGTCTGACTCTGATGATGAATTAATAGCAGCGTCTGCTCTGCTTTTGAGTTCAACGGCATAATTTCTGTCGAACTATAGTAAAAAAGGAAAGGCCGCAGGTGGTGGACTAATTCTCTCAATCTGAGTAGGAGAAAAGAAAGGGTGTCCCAGGAATAACTGTACAAGATATCCCAAAATGCTTGGTTTTGGCTGTTTATGGTACTTCTAGACTAGATAGGTGAAAATGTTGATAGGGGTCCCTGGCTCGATTTCCATGAAAACACCATTACCTAGTGGAAGCCATTTCACGATATTGTTTTTAAGTTAAAACCAATTTTCGATATCTCATCGATTTCGAAAATGTTCCATATTTTTTTTTTCTAGAATAGGTATCTAAAACGATTGGAACTTTCTACAGGTACTTTTTCACTGGAAGACGTCACTATATTCAATTTTGAAATCTCTTGTACTAAGGGTGGAAAAAAATGGGGTTCTAATTTGAAAAACAAAAGTTATGGCCAATTATCGATCACAGTTTTTGACACAAAATTCCAGACACCCTGTGATGATATTTATGAAATTTAAAAGATGCATGACCTTTCCACATTCTTCTACTTTGATGTTATGAGAACGGTTCACGCTCAGGATGTTGAGAATAAGAAAAATGAACCTAATACTGACTACGAATCTTTGACTTTTTCCAGTTTTCCATCGATATTTTGAAAAGTTATTGAAAAAATATAATAATTTTAATGTGAATGTATTCAGAATTGAATACTCGTTTATATCAGAGAGGAAAAAATTGAAAAAAATTTTTTTAACAAATTTATTTTCGCTCCCTGTATAACCGGAAGCGCTTTAAAAATATTTCAGCTCAGTAGAGAATTCCGTACAATATTATAATTCCAATTTTCAAATTTCAAATATATCAAGTTCTCCAGAAACGTCCAATAGGCCACTCACCTTGGGACACCCGATATTGTTTTTCCGAAATTCTAAAATTTCGAGAATCCGATAGAAACACCGCAATATTTTTATATGGAGGGTTTTCAAACAAAAGTAGAAGATGGTGAAACATGGTCAAAAAATGGCCAATCCTCAGAATTTTTCCTATTAATTTTCGACATCTTTGCCTTACTAGCTTCATTGAGCTCAGCGTGTCGTGTGTACTGTGATCAAATTCAATTCGATGATTTTACTATTTTCAATTTATCTATGTTTCAAAAATCATATACACTGGCGAGTTTCAACAATCCTTTTGATGTGTGTCAAAAATATCGCCTTCTAGGCGAACCCTGACCAGCGCCAGCGTGAAGTTCGCTTTGTCATATGCTTCGCATACACACGATGCGCCAACGTTTGAACGAGCGGCCGTTCCCATGCCGTCTCTATCGAACGCTGAAACGATGGGACGTTCGCCGAGGCTTGTCATGCGTCTGTAGCGGCGTTTTTGGAGCGGCATGGCAAGCCTGGGCCAACGTCCGCTCGTTCAAACGTTCGCCTTACTAGGCGAACCCTTGCCAGCACCGACGTGGGACTCGCCTTGCCATATGTTTTGCATACACACGATGCGCCAACGTTGGAACGAGCGGACGTTGGCCGAGGCTTGCCATGTCGTCTGTAGGCGCCTTAATGCGAATATCATAGAATTAAATATTATTTGATTCCTACTATGACATGACTTGTCAATATAAGTAGTATTGCGGCTTTCTGTTTGCATTATGTCTTCAAAACTAATTGTTTTGGATCGTAAAATGCAATTTTCAATTAAGATAAGAGAAAATAGACACATATTTTTCGGAGCTTTCTCGGATAAACTGAGAAAGCAAGATAAAGTAGAAAAGTGGAAAGAAATGGCCAATTTGGCTGAAAGTAATTGTTAAGTACCAGCGGATAAAGATTGGACTTATGTAAAGGATACATTAGATATGGCAGAATTTGAAGAGAATTGCTATGGTCAGCAAAACTTGGAACTTGCAAGATTATTGTTATCGACATATGGTAAATATTTGTAGATTAAAATTGATAATGCGGAGAAAACTGGCTCTGGTGGAATGGGGAATCTAACGGAAGTGGAAAAAATTGTACTGGAAATAATTGGGAAATACTCTCCTGTAATATGCGGTCTTGAAGTAGCTGAGTCTTTCGAAAAACTCAAGTAACCAAGCCGGTAAACTGACGTAGAGAATAATAATGCTGAAGATATTGCCAATAAAAGTGGACCAATCAGTGCTCACGAAACCCCATTTATTCCAAAGCAATTCAATGGTACCTAATTCTTTTCGAAGCAAAATAATAGGAATAATAATAGAAAAATGCATTTTTATACAGGAAAAAGAAAGCGAGATAGAGTCAATAATTCCGATTCGGAAAAAGTTGCTCAGATAAAACAAGAAGAGCTTGCTTTGCAAGTAGAATATCTAAGGTTGAAGAACCATAAAACTGAACTGGAAATTGTAAAATTAGAACAAGAGCTCAAACTGCCCATGTCAGAGTTCACGGCATCGTTACCACAATATAACGAAGATGAAAATGGCTGCTGCTTTTTCAATTTGTGATAGTAGTTGGGTACAATCCCTTTATAAGGAACATATAATTACTCAGTTGTGATTTTTTGTTAATTTTTGCAAATACATTAAAATGTGTTGTATTACCTAGAGTTGGAGATATGTAAAACATTACCTACACTTGTAGAAAATTCCGTGACACGATTGTACAAGTGTGAACTTTATGTTACAGAAAAAGTTACATATGTAGAGATTTTGACGTAATTACTACACCATTTCCAAGTGTATTTCAGAAAGCGTCAATTGTATTTCAGAATAGTCAATTGTATTTCAGAAAGCGTCAATTGTATTTCAGATCAGTCAATTGTATTTCAGAAAGCGTCAATTGTATTTCAGATTAGTCAATTGTATTTCAGAAAGCGTCAATTGTATTTCAGATTATATCATATGTATTTCAGAACCCGTCATTTGTAATTCAGTGACGTTCTGAAATACAATTGACGATTTCTGAAATACAATTGACTAATCTGAAATACAATTGACGCTTTCTGAAATACAATTGACTAATCTGAAATACAATTGACGCTTTCTGAAATACAATTGACTATTCTGAAATACAATTGACGCTTTCTGAAATACAATTGACGCTTTCTGAAATACACTTGGAAATGGTGTAGTCCGTACTTGTAATTACAAGATGGTTTGTGTTATGAAACAGTTACAAGTGTAGAATATATTCTTACAATTGTAGGACTTGTAGTGCTTGTGTTACAGGCCCCTGTTAGAGACACCAGCCGATTCCTTCTAGTAAAATTTGAAATATAATAGTAATCCCTTGCAGACGCTATTCTGGATCAACCAGGCACCGGCCTCCGAACTATGCTACCGGTTTCCAGGGAAAAGTCCAAAGGCCTTAGTGGAGTCCATGGAATATTCAAACGTTCCGCAATCTTGATGTGTGGCTACTATTCTTGTCCAGTCAAACTGAGAAGTTGGATGTCCCAGCATGTTTCAAGAAATAATCGTAAAATTACAATTCTAATTATTAACTGAAAACTAATAAACTTCGAATACACCTTTATTCTACCGAACATGAAATATTTTTGCTGGTTTAAGGTTTTTATTTATGAGTGACTAGCTGGCCCGGCTAATGTTGTTATGCCATTAATCTACATTATTTGTAGAAAATATTTCTTTACTTTTCTGGTTGGATGTTCTAAGTCTGTGGACTACGAATCTAGGCCCTTCTCTTTGTCAAATCTTCTTCGTTAAATTATTTCATTTCTTGTCTCTTGCGATTGTGTTGTACGTAACTGCGCCATGTTAACACGCACATCTGCATTTTCCTGTTGGATTTTTGCTCTTCTATCTCGCAAGACTCTATAATGGTTTGTTCTACTACTCGAATTTGCCCCTCTGCGCCTTGCTGGCATTTTGAGTGTACTAATGAATCAATACTTGACTTTATCTACGATTGCTTCTACACTTTATTTTCTTTGTGGTTTATTCAGGAGAATTATTAATTTCAAATTTTACAATAGTTATTCATACTGTCAAAATTATTCAAGTAGCATTCATTGGAGCGCACTCTATTATGGCCAACGTTGTGGTTTCTGTTGCGAAAATGAAATTTTCTCACCTTTTAAACTTTTCCTAAACCTCCACGAACATTTCAAGACCAAGATAAGATAAATCTGTTCAGCTGTTCTCGCATTTCAGCGAGTCTAACGAACAGCAATTGTTTTTTTTATATAGAGAAGGGAAGATAAGATGAAGTGATGATTCCGCACATGAAAAAATTGTCATGTTACATTCAACAAGTGGAGAGTTGATAAGGAAACCAAGATTTTCAACGATGTGTGTATATTCCATAGTATTCCATAATAGAATAGAGACTATGACATACAATTGAGAAAGGAAAAATAGTAGAACTGAGCGGCGCTAAGTCGGGGACCAATCTGGCGGAAAGTTCAGGGTTGGTTTAAGTTGCCAATTTTTTCTGTTTACAAATTCACGCGAAAAATACGACGTGTTGAATCTTTAGGCATCCTGTTCAAATGAGGTCAATTGAATATCAAATAAACAATTTTTCTTCGGGCGATAATATACACATATACCTAAAAGGATATCAGATTATCAAGACAGACTAGCAAAAATTTCTAATGCGTATCTGTTCAGTACTCATCCCTACCTGTGATATGTTTTTCCTCTAATTTTCTTCTTATCTGTCTCTTCTCTGCTTGAAGAAAGCCTTACAGTGCACGATACCATTCAATTGTATATTATTAAGCAGAAAAAATCACAATTTAACTAGAAACAGGCGCAAGAATCACAATTCCTCCAGAAAATTCAACGATTGTCAAATTCGACTTTAGGTGGTAGTAATATGGCGCATCTGATATCACGTTTATTTCAATGATGGCAACTCTATACTATCCTATCTCTATGGTATATTCAATAAGCTGAGTTTCATTCACTTATTCAGCTCATTAATAAACTGTGCTTTTGCCATCGCCATATTTATCATCAAAGAATACATTTTACGGTTTTACCATTCAATACCCTCCCGTAGATAAAAATTTGACTATTTTGTATTCTAATCGCAATCAGGTCCTCTAAATGCAATGTCATCTTCATGATAAGATTTCAAATAATTAATTCAGAAACTTAATATTAGATAAAAAGGAAGTTCATATTGTCACTTCTACGTAAACTACTGAAGTGAAGTATAAAAAGTTTACACAGAATGTACACTACTTTATATTTATTTCTGTGTATATGCATTTTTAACGGATTGAGAGCAGAAGATGGAGTAAGTGCTTTAATGATTTCCTTATTATGTTTTTACTCATGTCATTTAAGAGTAGATACCTGCGATACTTTTTGAGCGCTCGTTCTGCTTAACGAATGCTATATCGTTTTGCCTAAATTGTCGAATTTTGTGCCGAAAATGGTCTCAAATTATAGGGTTCGACTCCCTGAGAACGTGGTCAAATTCAATTTTGTCTGTGGAGCCGTTCGGCCGGCCGTGAGCACGATAACTTTCGAAGAGATTACCTTAGAGACTTGAGATTTTCAGGGTTAGTCTGGTTCCCAAATGCAGCAGTTGAGTTGGGTGTTCCATAAAATATGGCCATTCAATTTTTGGTCCTCAATATATCTCAGACAAAACGGAACCAATCGAAATAAAATTTTGCGTCCATATGTAAGATGCTCAAAATAAGCCTCATGCAAAATTGTGTTGCCATAGTGCTAACAGAATCATAAAAAATTCAATTGAGATAGTGAAAAGAAAAATCTTTATATTTTCATGACAAGATATCCGATTCGAGTGAAATTCATTTTATGAATGAGGATTGATATACATACTGAATGTTCATGCAAAATTTCAAGAGGATCGCATCATCTGAACCATAAAATTTAATTTTGTTTTAATTATTGAATTCTTACATATTTCATTCTTCGAATAATTCCCAGAATATAATTCCAATCGTGCGCAGATTTTGCATTAATACACTATACAAAATTTCGAGGTAATAACATTATTGCTGCACCAATGAACGAGCGCTCAAAGCACCTAATCAGTACTAATCTTAAATTTTTATAATTGAAAATCTTTCGATATTTTCAATTCTCATTTCCTTAGTAGCTTTTTATTTACTTCATTCGAATGCACATACTACCCCAATTTTCACTGTATTCAAACAGTTATTTCCAAAATTTCAGTCAATCTGCTTTATAAGAAAATTGCGCCCATTATCATTTGTTGGAATTCTTGATGATAATCCATGGAGGCGTTCAAAATTGGCCGATTACATTTCGAGAAAAATATAAAAAAACGTACATATAGTCCGTTCACGAAAGTTTGAGCGAGTTTATGTTGTTTATTTTTTTGTTAGATTGATACGCAATGTTGTCGATATTGCATAGAGTTCTCTGATAACTCGAAAGTCTGTTATACTTAATATTCATGAAACATTTTGTGGCCATAGTGTCAACAGACCCATAGAAAATTTAATTGGAATATTGACAAGAAGAATCCCTATATTTCCATAACAAGATAGCCGATTCAAATGAAATTAATTTTGTGAATTAAAACTGATACTGAATGTTCATGCAAAATTTCAAGAAGATCGCATCATCAGAACCATAAAAATTAATTTTTGTAATTATTTATATTTTATATATCTCATTTTTTGAATGATTTCAAGAATATAATTTCGATTGTGCTAAAATTCTGCATTTATATATTTGGTATCAATATCAAATCCTATATAAAATTCTGAGGTAATAGTCTTATTGCTCCACCAAAGAACGAACGCTCAAAAGCTCCTGCTCAAGTCTTTTTTAAATTTTTGTATTGATTATTCTTATAGGCACTCTCCATCCAGGAAAGTCTTCCAAATCCTCCAAATGCTAACAATACACAATGTCAATTGGTAAAAGACATCGATCGTTTGGACTGTATTCCACGAGGAAAGGTAACGAAAGAACTTTGTGAAGCGAGAGGATGTTGCTGGGCCGAAAACAGCTCGAAAGTACCAAAATGCTTTTATCAGCCCAAATTCAAATCCTATACGTTCAAGAACATCACAGAAACACCTGATGGCCTGGAAGCCTACTTGGAACGAAGCTATCAATCACCTTATCCTAAGGATATAAACATAATCAAGTTGATAGCAACCTATCAGAGTGATACAATATTGAGGCTGAAGGTAAGATATTTTTGTCAAAGAATGAAATTTATCATTAGAGCAGTTTTGAGAGTCAAAAACATACATAAGACGTTTTCGGATACTTACTCTATCCCTAACCTTCGCGTTCGTTTACCTAACTGAACATCCAATCCAACCCGCGTTCGGAAAGTACATACTATTAACTCGATCACTGACTCAGGTTGATCTATCGTAACCCTACACGAGAGCATGTGCACTGCAGTTCAATTTTGCGTTGCGGAAATGAGTCTTCTACTCTTTTCTTAATAATTTCATATATTCTATTCCTAAAAGTTATGGAAAGAGAAGTGACTTTGGCTCAGTGTAAAATGTGTGGTTCCATGAGACGAGAAAATAATGTAAAACAACTTCTTCATAACGTTGTATGCAGATCCTTCTGCGTTAAAGCTGAAGCCTTCTTTACTTCTTTAACATAAGTACTTGAAGATAACATGAACATGCGAGGGCAAACCAAAAATTATAGTACAGATTATACAGAAGCCAGTAAATCCAAGCAATGCTAGAGACAATTATTAAATAAACTGGAACTGAAAAAATAAATTCTCTATTTCTTTAACTCAAAAATAACTTTAAACATGAAAGGGCACACCAGTTATAAGAAATATTTGACAAAAGCCAATAAATGCAAGCATAGCAAGAGACTATCCGAAAATAAACTGGAACTGAAAAAATAAATCCATAAAATATTTGGTTATGTTATTGATACGACTGTCACTTCAAATCCTAAACCTGATGTGTTCGTAAACTCAGAAACCGGGTCCGTGATCCGAGTACATCCTGATAGAGTAACCCTGAGTAAGTTTCCGAAAACGCCTATAAATACAGGGTTACAGGTTAAGTCATACTGAATTTGAAGGACGTTATTACTTAGCTCATATATGATGAATTTGATCCTATATTAATGTGTTATCCGAAATTTCACCGTTACTGAGATATTCTATTTTGAAGATTTTTTTCTGAATCTCTCATTTCTTGGGTTTTAATGGTTTTTTCTGATATTCGAATTCCCAAGTCCGTTTTTCTTTATGTATCTAGTTAGAGAGAATGTCAACTAACAAAAACTTAACCTACTAGGTACTAACAGTTCAAAAAGACAGCTTGACAAAGGTTGTAATTGAAGAATTCCCACTGAATGTTTTCACTTTGCAGCCTTCTCTTGGGAAAAAAATTATGAATATAATTTTGCAGATGCTTTCAAAAACTTCTTCGTTTTCTCAGCTGTTCAAAAAGGTATAACACTTGCTATTTAAAAGGCAAAAAAATTGACCCAATTACTGTTAATGTAGTAGAGGGTAGGTATATTTTATGTTCGATGTGAAAGGAACTGATATACGTGAATGAAAAAAAAAACTAAGAAAATAATTTTTATAAACAAATTCTCATTCGTCTCCTTTAATAACCTTTCACGACAGAAGTTTGCAGGCCTGCCTCAGCCTCATTTCTTCAGGTACAGCAATAATCCCCTGTCTCAGAATATCTACATGCAATCGGCGTAATTTGGTCGTACACTGAGCTGATCATAAGGCGTTTTCGGAAACTTACTCAGGGTTACTAACTCGATCCATTGGGTCACGTGACGGATCTACTCGGATCACGGACCCGGGTTCTAAGTTTACGAACAAATCAGGTTCAGGATTTGAAGTGACAGTAACAATAACATAACCAAATATTTATGGATCTATTTTTTCAGTCCCAGTTTATTTTTGGGTTGTCTGTAGCTTGGTTTCATTTATTAGCTTTTGTAAAATATTTTTTATAATTTCTGGTGAGCTCTTCCATGTTTAATGTTATTTTTGAGTACCCATGTTAAAGAAGTAGAGAATTTATTTTCAGTTCGAGTTTATTTACTGATTGTCCCTAGCTTTGCTTGAATTTACTGGCTTCTGTTCTTCTTCTGTTCTTATAATTTCTGGTGTGCCCTCGCATGGTCAATGTTATCTTTGAGTAAAAAAAGCTTTAGCTGCAACGCAGAAGAATCTGCATACAAAGTTATGAAGAAGTTGTTCTGCATTATTTTCTCGGCTCATGTAAACACACATTTTACACTGAGCCAAATTCTCTTCTCTTTCCATAATTTTTAGGAATAGAATATTTAGTATATGAAATTACTAAGAAAAGAGTAGAAGACTTATTCTCGCCTTTTCAAATGCAAAACTGAACTTCAGTGCGCATGCGGTGACTCTACGACCCTGCTCTCATGTAGACTTACTATAGATCAACCTAAGTTAGTTATCGAGTTAATAGCACCGTACTTTCCTAACACGGTTGAATGTTCGGGTTAGGTAAACGAACACCAAGGTTGGCAATCGAGTTAACCCGAGTAAGTATCCGAAAACGCCTATATGAACCCATACATTATAATCCATTGGCATTAAATCGGGGCTACTCGACGGCCCTCAAGTTGTTTTTGTTGATCATTTTCATCGTTTGACATCCTCCCTAACTGGATACTTCAAAAATGAATCTTCGGAGCTCCAGAAAAAAACGATAAAAAACCAAAAGAACCAAAAAAAAATCGTTGAACTTCAATATCTTAATAACGATGAAATTTCGGAGAACACATTATAGAACCAAATTCATCAGGAATTACCTGAAAAATAACGTCCTTCAATATTCAGTAAGACTTACCCTTTAACACTGTATATTATCAACGTAGTGATTGTGATCTAATATCAATAATCTCTTCACAAAAATTCGTATAGCAAATATTTATACATGAGCATTAGTTATTGATCCTTCACGTATTATCTCCGAAGTAGAGATGTTTATAGAATTCACGCGCGATATCAGATAAAATATTCTGTATTGGGTGATATACCTGGTGGTTGAAAACAACGTTTGCATGAGAGATATATTTGACATAATATAAAGTTTCAGTAGAGTTTATTTGACATTATTCTTATTGCTTCTGAATACTTTGTGTTCGGTTATCCATGAAAATTACACATCAAAATAGTAGGAATTAAACATTAAATTGATCGATTTCGCATACCTTTGTTCAACCCACCTTTTATTTTGAGGTCGACGAAAAAATTAAGTAAATGTCATATGAAAACCAAATGTTTGATGCCAGCTATGTTTTCTTTAAAACGGCTCATATCTATATGAACTCTTTTACTTATTTTGAGATCTATCATCAGCTCCCAAATTATAGAAAATTAGTTTTTTAGCACCTGGTATAGAGCCCCCTGAAAAATAAAATCTCAATTTAGTCTCAAGTGAAAAGGAATGAAATAACATATTTAGAATATTATGGATGAAGATACATTAAGGAAATAATATGAAATTAGTGAGCCCGTAGATCTACCTTTTTTAATAGATTTACCTTTTTAAGTAGATCTACTTTTTTAAGCAGATCAATAAATGCAAACTTCAAGTACTTACTATTATGCACATTGGTAACATCCGAGTTCCTATACATTTACAACTGACAGAGGACTTGTCAATCACAATTATCACTTCAAACCTACTTAACAGTTATAAAATGCAATCATATCAATACATTAAATTTGCTTTTCCGCTGACCTCGAAATAAAAGGTGATTTTAATGTGTACGAAATTAAGCATTAATGACCCATTTTAATGCTCAATTTTTTAGCCATTTTAATGTGCAATCCTCACGGCAACCGTACACAAAGTAATCAGAAGCACTACGAGAAATGTCAAAAATCTACTGGAACATAAAAACATAGAAATTCCATTTTGTCAAATGATGCTAGTTAGCAAAAAAATCTTTGACAATGATTAATACATTTATTTGAAACGGAGTACTTGTCTATATTGTTAAGGTATCCAAATATTTATGTTTTTTTCTTCCAATTTCACTGGTGCAGAATGACATTTCTGTGATGGATATTGAAAATGGGTAAAAAATGTGCATTTGTTGGCTGAAATGTAAAGAATTCGTAGAATGATCTTTGAAATTGACGATTTCATATAGATTTACTGATTTAAATAGCTTTTTCCACCCGAAATCAATGAATGTTTACATTTTACGTAGTCGTAGGCATCTTTCGTTCTTCCTAGTATTTTCAAAGTTCCTGAAAGAAATATTTTTAGTAATGAACGTTCTAGAATGATTAAAAAACGATATTCATACCTTATTTCATTTGGTTCTCCTCGTTTTTCGTCTCAAACTTCCAAAATTCATCACAAATTTCGATAGACCTCAAAATTTCACAAAGGTTTCACCTTCTTCTCGATAACTTGTAGTCCGTTTTGAGAAACGAAATTTTTAGTGGGACCTTGGGACATTATTCGCGATCGTCTCGAAAGCGGCGCGATGGTTTCTCCTTCGCCGGCGCTCGGGACGCTTTTTCCCAAAATTGACGAAATTGACCGTTTTCGGGAATTTTTTCCCGAATTTGTCTAATAATACTCTATTCTCGATGAGAAATAAGCTCCTCAACTTTATCGCAATTTACATTCCTACACACTCGAAACCGGATTTTCGGACTCATTATTAATCGAATTTTCTTTTTCAGGTAATCGATCCTACAAGACAACGGTTTGAAACTATATTTCCGGAATTAAAATTACCTTCACCAGAAGCCCGAAAGCCTTTATACAAATTAAAAATTGAGGATGATAAACAAGGTTTTAGAGTAATCAGATCCACAGATAATTCAACGATGTAAGTTTAATTCTAGAAATTGTGAGGTGATTTTGATGAGACTTTTTTCAGATTCGATGCATCAGATCTATCAAATTTCATATATTCGGATCAATTCATCCAAATAACAACAAAATTACCTTCTAAATATATTTATGGATTGGGAGAACACATGGAAAGATTCAAGCTGAAGACTGAGTGGGAAACGTACACATTATTCTCCCGTGATATTTTCCCAAATTTCAAAGTAAGAGACAGTGAGAAATATCATAAGAAAATTACTGAACCTAGTAACTAAATTGATAGTTACTTTCCGATCTAATTTCATGAGAGAAGAAAAAAGGTCGAAACCGAAAGTCGGTTTGATTTCAACAGTGTTAATTGAAATTCAGTAAAATAATAATAGAAAAAGGTATACCTCTAGCTTTCATTCAATGTTTACAGACCAACCTATACGGTTCACATCCATTTTATTTATCCATGGAAAATTCTACCAATGCAAATGGTGTATTTCTGAAGAATAGCAACGCGATGGGTGAGTATTTATGAGCGTGATCAATATTGATGAATACATCTTTTCTCTATGAGCCTTTATGATGTAAGCAAACTTATTGAACCATAGATTTTTTCATCAATCAAAATAAACTTTTTTCATTCAACATTATTTCCAATTGTGCTCTGATGAAAAACAATAATCGTTCGAATGTTTTGATGTAAAATAATATACTCATGTTTACCATTTAATACCTTGTGTAATGCAAAAAATTATTATAATGTAGGGGTTGAGCTCAAAATTTCTGAAAAAAACATATAAATACCACACCAGTTCTGATGATCGAACCTTATTATCATTTTAAATAAAAATGTTGGTTCATTCTGAGCCTTAATTCATGAAGATTTTCACTCTGTTCAGATAAAATCAATTGTTTGAGAAATCCAAAGAATATTATTGCAAAATCAACTTCAAAGCTTATTATATCTTGATATTTTCCGAAGTGCAAATAAAATCATCCCCAAATATTAACTTCTTTTTCCTTTTCAAACCAGAATCCGTAATAATTGTTGAACTATCGAAATATTTGATTCTCTAGAAGAACATAGGTAGTTTAATTCTCTTTATATGAAAAACAGACCTCACAAATGCGAATCCCTCGCATTCAATAGTAATCCCCGAAACTATTTTCAGATAAGGTAGCTGATTGATTGTTGGAGATGTGAACATGATACGCCAAACATTCGACAGGCCCTTTCCAAATCAGAAATCGGCTCCAGCAATGTATTTCATCTAACTGCCTCCACAGTTTCCGAAAATAATTGATTATCAAATAGTTCTACCATGTGCAAAATTCAAATACACTCACCGGCAAAATAATCGATCCACTTGATAAGTCGATGAGGTTTGTTGATTCATAAATGAGTTATTCTGAGTCCGATTTCTTTTTAATTGTTGTGTTCATCTGAAATCAAATAAAAGTTTCGAATTTGAAGAAGACTTGGCGTACACGTCATTTTATACAGGGTGAAACGAAATCTGATTTTTACCTCAATTTTAAAACCACCTGTGGCGTATTTTAGTTGTTTCACCATGTGATTTCTTATTTTATCATCTAGACGCATCTTCTCTTGACAATTTCATTCTTCATTCATTACAATACCTCAAATTTTGTTGAAGATTCTGGGTTTTCAGTGAAACATTTTATTTCACAATTTCGCTTTGGCAATAACAGTATTTCCACTAATTCATCCCTAAATCGGAACGTTACGGAATTAAACTGAAAAATAAGTGAAAGACCTAAACCAACTAATAAGAAATCTTTGCAATTCTGCAATTCGTCTTGGCATGCCTTCAATAAAGATTTTAATGTAATCTTGGTCGAAAGAATTGCATTCTTCATAAGGAAGTCCTCAGGGGAGAGCAAGGGGATTCTTGGATATCATCGTCTGCCAAATACTTCCTTCAACTCAAAACCTAATTGAAATCATGCCAAGACGAATTGCAGCTGTTATCTGTACACAAAGGAAACCATTCTTATTAAGAGTTTGATGTTTTTCACTTTGTATTCAGTTATTTATTAAATAATCGGAGCATCAAATTCAATACTGTGGTCAAAAGAAATCTCTAAACAACATAAAAGAGATATTTACAACGTTACAATAAGGAGTGTTGTGTTGTACGGTTGCGAGGCCTGGCAGTTGAGTGTGTTACAAGTTACAACAAAATCGTCTCCTGGCCCTAGAAATGGATTTCTGGATAAGGTCAGCTGGAATCTCTAGAATACAGAGAATACGCAATGAACGTTTAAGAGAGATTATGGGTGCCGAGACAACAATAATAGATGACATCAAAAAGGCACAACTTACTTGGTATGGACATGTACAGAGGATGCAAGACGAACGAATTCCCAAACAAATGTTGAACTGGATACCCCCTGAACGACTAAAAAGAGGCAGACCAAAAACAACTTGGATACAGGGAATACAAAAGGCCATGTCAGAAAGAAATTTGGCACCAGGAGACTGGCTGGACAGAGGCCGATGGAAACTAGGAACCGGAAGGCGGTTAACGCTATGATCCCGGATATATATATATATTCAGTTTATTTTCATTGCGTTCGAATTTGAGGTTGAATTTGTACTGTTATTACCATATCGAAGTTGTGGGATAAAATGTTTCGCTTACAACCCTGTATCTTAAACAAAATTTGAGCTATCGTAATAAATAAAGAATGAATTGTTAAGAGAAGACTTGTTTTGATGAGAAAATAAGAAGTGGAACAAATGGAACACGCCACAGGTGGTTCTAAAATGAGAGTAAAAAGAGATTTTGTTTCACCCTGTATAAAATGAGGTACGCCTTCTTCAAATTCAAAACTGGTGATTGATTTCGGATGAACATACCTACAATTGAACAAACTCAATCAAATCGGACTCAAAATACCACAGTTGTAAATTAACGAACTTCATCGATGCATTGAGTGGAACAATTATTTTGCCGTTGAGTGTATTTGATCATCGATATTGCAGCATACTCTATTACATTTCGTGTAAAAAATATAATGAAAATTTCAATCATTTATATTTTTCTCCCACAGATGTGATTATCCAACCAACACCAGCCTTAACATACAGAACTATTGGAGGCATTTTGGACTTTTTCATTTTTCTTGGTCCATCTCCATCCGAAGTACTGAAACAATATCAGGAAGTTATAGGAAAACCCAAACTACCTCCATATTGGAGCTTGGGCTTCCATTTATCTCGATTTGGGTATGATAATTTGAATGCATCGAAAGAAGTTCTTCGTAGGAACTTGGAAGCCGATATACCTGTGGTAAGTTCGAATAATTAGTCACTATCTTATCTACCGAAATAAGGCAGCGCTCCACCACTAGGAGAAGAATTACCTCCTGGAGCAACACTCCTGGACTTGCACAGGCCAAAAATTCGTTATAATTTCACCTCTTTACCACAAAGCTCATGAAACTGTGTGACGTGCTCCCCGTCTCTACCAAACTGCGTTGCTATCGTTTACCTTCGGAAGTAGAGATCTCGGGCGCCACCTCTAGTTTAAAGTGTTGAGGACACTAGGGTACCCATAGCCGGTGTCCTATGGGGTCCGGGAGCTACTAGCCAGAGAAGGTTATGTCCAGGAGACAGTTGTTTGTACCTAACTAAAAGTTCCCTAACTCTGAAAATACTCAAATATTCCTTAGGAAAAGAAAACACACAATTATAATAACATCTTTATTCGGTAAACGGTAAATAACGGCAGTCATCAAAATACACCATGATATCATAAATACAATGTGAGGAAAGAAGGTGAGCGGGCGGTGAGAAGGTTGAAGCGGGATGTAACATGCAGCATTATGTCGGCGGTGAGAGCTCTCAGAAAAATAATTAATGCAATATCTACAAGCGGTATTAAAAAGCGGTAATGATAGTCGAATGAGAGTGCAAGCGGAAAATTAATCAAGAAATGGTAAGTAACGGTACGGAAGCGAAGGTTCTAACATGAGCAAGTTCCTAACAAACAAATTCCCAATAATGACATCCTTATTTACTGGCATACCTCGGTTCACATCTACAGGCTATATTAACAAAAATCGGTTTTACGGACAGGCGGTAAAAGGAAATCAGTACGGTACCAGGGAAAGCATATGCGCCGTTTCAAGCTAGCATACACCCACCCTAGTGCTCTGAAACACGAGGCCCACGCACGACTTTTGAAGCTAGGGCATGCACCTCGATATTCCGGAGTGGCACACGGTGGGGGAGGATAAAGGGAGGCATTTACAAGACTGCATATGGGCCGTTTCAAGCTAACATTCGCGTTCTTGTACATCAGAACTCCGGGATGTCATGCAGGCCGTTTCAAGCTACTACAGAACCTCCGGGGGTTCAAATGATGCCAGAAGGGTACAACAAGACGGTGTATGGGCCGTTTCAAGCTAACATACAACCTCTTGCAGGCTCAGAATTTCAGGGTGTCATGCAGGCCGTTTCAAGATACTACACAACCCCCAGAAACTCGAACGGCGGCGGAGGGGCACAACAAGACAGTGTATGGGCCGTTTCAAGCTAACATACACCCTCTTGCCGATTCGGAATTGCAGGGTGTCATGCAGGCCGTTTGAAGCTACTACACAACCCCCTGAAACTCGAACGGTGGCGGAAGGGCACAGCAAGACAGTGTATGTGCCGTTTCAGGCTAACATACACCCTCTTGTCGACTCAGAATTTCAGAACGTCATGCAGGCCGTTTGAAGCTACTACACAACGTCCAGGAACTCGAGTAATACCAGAGAGGATAATACAAGACAATATATGTGCCGTTTCAAGCTAACATATACCATCTCGCATATCAGAATTCTCACAAGTCATGCAGGCCGTTTGAAGCTACTACAAAAACCTGTGCGAATTCGAGCGGCGGAAGGACGGGAAAATACAACAGGAGAAATGCATTATAAATATCAAAGCCAGCAAATAAGAATTAAAACAATCATACCTAAACTGAACTTGCCCCTGCAGAACCCTCTGGTGGCACTTACTTCTGGACGGACTGGTCGGCTAGTACTTCTGGAGTGTTGTTGAGACGTTATGTTTAATTCGACTAATTTATTCAGCGGAGAATCCAGCATTTTAAACCTTTTGGACACGTGTGGCCGGTAACAGGTGGCGCCGCCCCACGTGTGCGGTATCGAGAAATCGCGATCTAATTTGCCGTACATCTTCAGCGCGGAGATAAAAATTCCCGATTTCCGTCAACTTGAATTGAACGAAACCAAATAATGATAGAAATTATTTTGCTTCGTTACAACTGTTATAAGCTGAGCTTCGGGTGATGGGGGACTGCTGACGGGGCGCAGTCGGTACTAATAGCTCTTGTACCGTAAGGAAAAGGCAGCAGAAGAGATTTGCAGGCTTTGTGGATTGGGAGCAGAAACAGTTGAACTCCTGATATGCAATGTCCAGAGCTGGCTAGCCGCAGAACAAATCATATGGGAACACCTATCCTGGATACCCAAGAGGTAGGAGCCAAGTCTTCTGAGGAGGTGGTCTATTTTATCAACGTCATTAACTTACCCTCTTGGGTTTCCATAAATGGGTAGGGTAGAGAAAAAGATGAAGCTGGTCACAGTTCCCATATGATTAGCCTAGTAATAACGACCGCTCATGTTATTTTTATCTCAGTTATACAGGGTGTCCCGGGAAGAATGCGACAAACGGAAACCATGAATCAAGGACATCAAGGAGGACTCGAAATAAGAGGTTTTAATCGTTTGAGGGCCTTCGTTTGGGATATACAGGGTGATTTTCATCTTATGACTGAAATTTAAAAGTTCAATAACTCTCAAACTATTCGACCGAATTATTTCAAATTTGCAAGTTTTGTCACCCTTTACAATTGCCATTTTTCAATATTTCAGAAATTGAAGAAATCAGATCCGGACTAGCAAAATTTTGGACTTTTTCTATTTTCATGAATATTGGAAAACCCTGTGCGTGAACATTATGTTCTTATTACATTTTCGTAATCACAAAGAATCCATTATTGATAAAAATTCAAAATCTCTGCTTGGCACGGTCATACAGGGTGATCAAGAAGTGAGCAAAAAACATTACCTCATGATTGAAATTTCAAAGTTCAAACTCTTGAATTATTGAACCGAATTATTTCAAATTTGGGAGTTTTGTCACCCTTTATGATTTCCATCTGTAAATATTTCTGAATTTGAATAAATCAGATCCGGATTAGGAAAATGTCAGACATTCTCAATTTTTGTTGATAGTGTATCACCCTGTACGTGAACATTATGTTTGTTTTTTCATTTCATAAAGAATCATATAATGAAAAAAATTCAAAATCTCTGCCTGGCACTGTCATACAGAGTGATCTAGGAACATGAACTTATGAGTTAAATTTCATAGTTCGAGAAATCTTTTTGCTCACTTCTTGATCACCCTGTATGACCGTGCCAAGCAGAGATTTTGAGTTTTTCTCATTGATTGATTCTTTGTAGTTACGAAAATAAAATAAAAACATAGTGTTCACCTACAGGGTGAAAATAGAGAAAATCCAAAATTTTCCAAGTCTGGATCTGATTTCTTCAATTTCTGAAAAAGTGAGATATGGCAATCGTAAAGGGTGACAAAACTTGCAAATTTGAAATAATTCGGTCTAGTAATTCAAGAATTATTGAACTTTGAAATTTCACACATGAGGTAATATTTTTTGCTCACTTCTTGATCACCCTGTATGACCGTGCCAAGCAGAGATTTTGAATTTTTCTGGTTGATTGATTCTTTGTGGTTACGAAAATAAAATAAAAACATAGTGTTCACCTACAGGTTGTTTCAATATTCATGAAAATAAAAAAAATCCAAAATTTTTCTAGTCCGGATCTGATTTCTTCAATTTCTGTGATATTGAAAGATGGCAATCGTAAAGGGGGACAAAACTTCCGAATTTGAAATAATTCGGTCGAATAGTTTGAGAGTTATTGAACTTTGAAATTTCAGCCATAAGATGAATATCACCCAGTATATCCCAAACGAAGGCCTTCAAACGATTAAAACCTCTTGTTGCGAGTCCTCCTTGATGTCCTCGATTTATGGTTTCCGTTTGTCGCATTCTTCCCGGGACTCCCTGTATACAACATAAATCGGTCGATTACATTGAGATACTTTACAAGCTGCTGCTACTGAGCGAATTTAGTAGGAGGCCCCGTATTCTGGACGAGTGATCTTTCGGAGCTTCATTGCGCGAGTCTCTCTTTTATCTGCAAAAATGCACACCGCGCAATGAGGTTCATATTCGCTTTGAAAGATCACTTGTCGAGAATACGGCACCTGATTGTAAATTCGCTCAGGGTAATCGTGTTCACATTTCACAAGCCAACAATCTGATTGTAAAAAAAGCCGTGTGTAATCACAGTTGCTACAAAATAATATGTGAGTTCTCATCAGAGACAATCTTGTCTCTGTTCTCATCTTAGATTCTTTACAACGATCGCTATATTGTTGCCTACTCAGCAAGTAAACAGTTTTGTATGTAATCATCACAATCTCACAAGCTAATTCGCTCGCTTGTAAATTCGCTCAGTAGGAGCTTGTGGAGTATCTCAATGTAATCGACCCATTAACGATTTCACGGATATATTCATATCGTAGTTCCTCATTTTGTGTGCCATGCTTTCATGCATCTTATACATCCATTATGTAATGGTGTTTTACACTCCTCTTACTATAAGTGTTCCAATGACAGACACGTGTGTTGAGTTATCAAAGGCCTCAGATATACTAAATTGATTCTTATACCCCTTGCCTAACTTCCGCTGTGCCCAATTTATTTCCCCTACTTACGATATAAGTCAAGGTCATTGCTACCATTGACAACTACATATTTTTCATTTTCAGCAATCTATGTGGAACGACTTGGAGGTATTGAAGGATGGAAATGATTTCACCTACGATGATGTCTTATTCGCAGGATTACCCGAATTTGTCGATGAATTACACAAACAAGGTAGACACTATATTCCATTATTCGACCCGGGTGTAAGTTCCGGAGAGCCTGCTGGTACCTACCCACCTTACGATAAAGGAATTGAGATGGATATTTTTGTTAAGAATATCTCAGGGCAAGTTTACCCTGCAAAGGTAATTATTGTATTGAAACTATTATAAAAGTTAATAATACATTTTTCGAGTACAAGATTTTTATACATGTTGTGACATTTTGGAATCGCATTCTTGAACAATACAGTTTCAAAAGGAAAATAGGTTTTGTCAATACATATTAATGAAACTATGGAAGTGTGTTCAGTTCAGTAATTTTTCAGTTCTGAAAGGATTCTTTTCTTCAAAGCGATTTCATTAAAAGTAGGACTAATGTAGATAATTTGGACTATGGTTATACTTATAAAATTGAATCATTCCACCGATAATCAGATATACAGGGTATTTGATGATTCGAAGTGATCCTTTGAAGGGGGATATACTAAACTTCATTTGCAATAAAATGCGTAAACTTTTTTGAAATTTTATGTTTCGTTATCGAAAATAATTATTTTGACTCTGAATATGCAATACAACATTTTTTCAAATCTAATGAGATGGTCCTCATTAGTTTTCACTGAAAATTCTGATAATACAAGATATATCGAATCATAAATAACTGCACCTGTTTTCAAAAAAATCTTGATGAAAGAATTGAGAATTACTCGAAAAAATTATTATGAACTTGGTATACAAATGGAAAAAGAAAAAATTGTATTTCGAAAATATTTTCGCCATCGTACAAGTTTTTATTTACGTTTTGGTAGAGTAGGAAAACGTATCAAAACACATTTTTTTCAAATTAGAATAAATTTCAATTTTCATCAGTGGCGTCCGTACAGACTTCTGTCTGAATAAATTTGGTGAAAAAAATGGTACCTTTTGTTCACATTTAAAATTACTTTTCTAACCACCACATAATTCACAGTGAGAATAGTTTTTACCTGCGACGAATAGGGGAGATATTTCGTTTTTGTGCTCTTTCGCAGTAATTTTACGTCAATACAAATTTGAGAGTAAGTGTTGGATTCATTACTGTATACGATCAAGAGTTTTTCACGTACTTAGTCACATATTCTTAAAGGCAAAATGCTGTTCAGGTTATGTTTTGAATGTTTTTTTAATTGATTTTTTTTCATCAGTCCAGTTGTGGGAAATGGGAGACAGTGATCACTATTGCCGCAAGTAGCTATGCATGTTGGAACCCAGATGTTACTGAAACTTTTTTTTAAACCAATTTATATTTTTCTTCGTGAATTCCACTCCTTTCCTCTCAAGGAATAGAAACAGTGAAGGGACTATATAATTTTTTTCTTGATTTTTGAAAATAACGGGTGGCCTTTTAAAAGGACGGTAATAAAATCAACTGCTATGAGAAACTCAGATATAATTTTTCAGAAAATACAACATAATACTAGTTAATTAATATTTTTCATTGCGAATGGTAATTTTTGAAACATTCTTTGGGGTGCAAGGAAACATCACATTTTTCACAGCGAAACTGAACATTTTTTTATAGAAACCACGCTCCTGATAAATTATTATGTGGTTCATACCATTAAATCTTGAAAAGGCATTCTGATTGGAATTCCGCTTGGAAGGACCTCTTTTACAATCTTTACTATTGAATTCTAAAAGATTTACAGCGAGGGATTGTCTAAAAGTGAGTTGGACCATATTGCCACCTTGAATGCGGTGGAGTTGCCAAGCATTATGAACGGCCATATCTATACATTGGGTAAACAGTGGAAAATACCATTTTTTTTCCACGCACTGACACTGTATAAACTTATATTTTGATCACCCCTATCTACACCTCCCATATAAATATTGTAATTTTTGATTAGGTCAGGCTGATCAATATAAATATGTTTTTTATATTTTGAGAAAATCGTTTGACACGATTCAGAGGTGTTACTGACACCGTGCGCGAAGTAGTGTACGAAATACTTACTTCGCACACTGCATGTAAACTATATGGGATTTTTATATTTTAACTAACAAATATGGGTATACTTGGCAATCGAGGGCCAAATCTTCTTTCATTACATCAATTGAAGCAATGTTCATCATTAAATATACAATGACAAGTTTTCCAAAAATTTTCCATATGTCAACTTGAGTTTTGCCACAGTTGTAATAGAAGGGTCTTGTCACGGTTAAAATCCCCATAAAATAGTTCTATTTTCATATTAAGCTAAGCGTTTGTAGAAAAAATTTTGTTTGCATCTCATGCGCGAAATGCTTTGGTGATCTCGACAATTTTTTTAAACTCGGCTGCGCCTCGTTAAAAAAAAATCAGTTCTCGATCACCAAAGTAGCATTTCGCGTACTAGATACAAAAATACTATTTTTCTCCAACCATCAAAAAATGTTGACATTTTTGTATTATTTTCAGGTGCAAAAGCCACCAATTCCCTTACCGTACAAAAATTCACTCGTTACTTAGCAACACTTTTAATCCTAGGATTAAAAACTCTACTTTCAATCCTAGGACTAAAAGTAAGATGTCTAAAATAATTATTTTAGACATCTTAACTAAAAGTAATTGCATTTGACGTCTACTTGACAATCACTGTCATTAGTATGTGTTCAAATTTATAACCAAATTATTAACGATTTTTGACTGAAACCAATTTTATTGTAATTTTGACATGGTTGGAGAAAAAATAGTATATATTATTCGGACTAAAAGTGCCTATTTTAACTCGCAATTTTGCATTCGCTCGGCTGCGCTCGCAACTGCAAATATTACACGTAAAAGAAATATGCACTAATCCTTATAATATAATATACTATTTTGATGCATATTATATAAAATTTTATATACGCAAATGTAAAGAAAAATTTTACGGTGTCGAAAATATTTTCGAAAAACAAATTTTTCTTTAAATTTCAATGCCATATATCCGAACCAATGAGTCTATAGGAACTTCATATTATGAAATCTTCTGAGAATTGATATCCCGAATTTACGGAATCTTATTCTGAAACAGCCTTGTTAATCTTGTCTGAAATGAATTCTCAATAATTGTTAAATGATTCAGCTGTGGTGGGTTACATTCTCATAAAATTTGTGATGTATTCAGGTATGGAATACAATTTCCACAGCTTTCCCAGATTACACCAACCCAAAAACTTTCGAATATTGGAAACTGATGATGAAACAGTATCACGACGTTATTGCATTTGATGGAGCCTGGTTGGATATGAATGAACCATCGAATTTCGATGAAGGATCTGCTACTGGTTGTCCAGATAGCTCTCTGGAAAAACCTCCATACCTTCCCAATGTCGCAGGAGGAAAAATATATTCAAAAACCATGTGTATGACTGCGAAATTTCATGCTGGATTACACTACGACATTCATAGTTTATTTGGAATAAGTGAAAGTAACTTGACAAGCAAGTAAGTACCTAATCACCAAAAGAATTGCTAATGTTTTTCTTATGTTGAAAGTATACAAGGTATTCCATCCCAGATGAGACACCCCGTAAATTTCTTATTTTATTGTAATGGGAATATTTCTTGAAATACGTGGAATGATTTTGTTGGTTGGAACGAGTAAACCCCCTAAGATGATGTACCGGGTTTTTCACTATAATTTGACCCCCCCTTTAACTTTGTTACTGAAGGAGATACAAAAAAATGTTTCTTATAAAAGTTTCACGAAATCAACTGAGATTTTTTGAGTCCAGAAACTGAAATATATACAGGGTGACCAACAAATTTATGGCAACTTCATTTTTTCAAATGGAACACCCTGTGTATTTTTCCATATTTGGTTAGCTCTTTTTCTCCTGATTTCGAATATGTAACATATGTTGGTCTATCTTTCTTATTCTGAGCACCACAGAGTTTCAAATTTCAATAACCATCTGGCATAGCGTTTTGGAAGTTCGTGAATATTCAAGTGGCCAATTTGATCTTTGGATTGGTAATGGCGCACCCATTTTATGGCCACCAAATAGTCCCGATTTAACACCGTTGGACACGTTTTTATAGCCGTTCCTGAAAGAAAAAATTTACTTCAGCAAAAATGACAATCAATGAAAGTGGAGTATAATATTAATGTTATAAAATCAACGAATATTAAACCCATAATTCTGAACTAATCCCGTCAACGCACAAAGAAGAATGATAATATTGTAATGATTAGAAACAAATTTTGAAGTTTTAATTTCTGACTTGAATCAGAGCCATAATAATGCTATCAAAAATAGTCTAAACAACTTGAGACACCTATATGAACTATGTGTATCGAATGAAGGTGGTCATTTTGAGCAATTTCTTCAGTTGATGTTATTCTTACCATATTACCATAGTTTATCATTTTTCATTGGTTGAGTAATTGTTAAGTATTCATTCTAAAATAATACTTTTAAGTAGATTATTTGGATATAAAGATTTTCGTAGGTATTTCACATATTTTTTTATTCGGTGTCATCATTTCAAAACTTTGAAACTCTGAAAATTGAAGAGACACATCCACATACTCATTTATATTCGAGACCAGGAGGGAATAGCCTATCAAAAAAAAGGAAGAATATACAGGACAGGGTGTCCCATTTGAAAAAATATAGTTGCATTCAATGTTGTTCACTTCATCTTCATCTTCCCATTGACGTTATTATAACTCTAAAAATGAGCATTTTCAGTAAACGCACTCTGCCACTTGTAAAATGACTACAGATCTTGGCAGGTGGTTCTTAAAATTTGAAACTCTGTGGTTCTCAGAATAAAAAAGATAGACCAACATATGTTACATACTCGAAATCAGAGGAAAAAGAGCTAGCCAAACATGGAAAAATATACAGGGTGCTCCATTTGAAAAAATGAAGTTGCCATCAATATGTTGGTCACCCTGTATATATTTCAGTTTCTGGACTCATATCAAAAAACCTCAGTTGATTCCGTGAAACTTTTATACGAAACATTTTTTTGTATCTCCTTTACTAACAAAGTTAAAGGGGGGTCAAATTATAGTGAAAAACCCGGTACATCAATCTCTACAGAATTGAATGGGGAAGAAGGGTTGAGTAATAGTTGTTCGAACCCTTTTTTCAACGGTCTATTTATTTTTGTATGAACTGCGTAAAATGAGTGTTTTTTCATGACATATGAGAGTGCCAATTGAATTCCATGGTTCGGATGATGCTATCCTTTTAAAATTTCGTGTAAGCATTCAGTATATCAATCTTCATTCACAAAATAAATTTTACTCGATTCGGCAATTTTGTTTTGGAAATATGAAGATTTTTCTTCTATGGCTCTGTCAACACTATGGCCACAAACTTTTTCATGAGGCTTATTATGAGTATCTAGCATGTGGCCGAAACATTTAATTTCGATTGGTTTCGTTTTGTCTGAGATATCGAGGAAAAAAATTTTGAATGGTCATATTTTAAGGAATACCCTGTACGATTTGGCTGGTAAACGAACTCAACCGCGGAATTTGCCAACCGAACTCACCCTGAAAATCTCAAGTCTCTAGGACAATTTCTTCGAAAGTTATCGTGCTTACGGCCATACGACCCCACGGACAGAATTGAATTTGACGACGAATTCATCATCAGGGAGTCGTACCCTTTCGTTTGAGACCATTTTTGGCTCAGAATTCCAAAACCACAGACATTTGGGCAAAACGATATAGCACTAGTTTAAGTAGAACGATACATTGTGTGTAAGACTTATCGTTCTACTGCTTCAGTCTTAAAGAACACTTTGTATGAATTCTACCAATAATTCATCATGTTGGGTCAATCATTAACCAAATTTGTCATAAATTATTGGTTTCCTCATTTCTCTGTGTAGTTCGCACGATCCATTTATTTTCAAAGACCGCCATTTGACGCAGGCATTCCATACTGAACGATACATTTTCAGTGTATCAGTTTGAACCTTAGACAATGGTCTAAGGTTTGATCTCAGGTAGGTATATTCAGTGTACGGCATCTGTAGTTTGCTTTAGGAGAAGGAGACCCACCATACAGCGCAATATATATCCTCATATTTCCATTTTATTTAATGGTAGACTGACCCGGATTATTTCGTCAAATGAGAAACCATAACAAATAGTATCATATTTCAGACATGCATAGTAGTTGTAGGTAATAATTCCGTAGATTACATTTTTCAAAACCATTATAATTTTTATAGAGCAGTGTCAGAAGTCATTGGAGGAAGGTCGCTGGTACTTGCAAGATCAACGTTTGCTGGAAGTGGACAATACGCAGCTCATTGGAATGGCGATATAGGTTCATCATGGCAACACATGGAATATAGTATTCCACGTGAGTATTGATCATGATTCTGAAAAATCATAGTGGTATATCGTCGGCTTAATATGCAAATCACATAAGTCCACTTTTGGGCGAATTTGAAAATTTGAGTTATGTCGAGGAGCTTCGTGCGCACCTGTGCAGAAATTCACACAACACCAAAAAATCTTATAGCTGACGAACCCCGGAACGACGTTATCTAAGAATTTTAAAAAAATCACTGACGCACATCACAGATTCACAGTTTTTTTCCTCTCCTCTCAACTTTGGGTTTTGGACTTATGTGATTTGCATATTAAGGCGACGATATCGTATCACAAACATAATATTCTTTGTCATCACGTGAAAATAACATAGATTTATAATACTAACTAAATGGCGAACCTGTCTAAAATTTTGAGGCAAACGGCGGCCATTTGCAGTTTGGGGTGAATTTGAGAGTTGTCAATTTTTCTATGAATTGAAATATTAGGATTATCAATATTCCTTTATTTATTTTATTTCAACGAATTAAAATGATAGGATTACCAATATTGTTTAATAACAACACAGAACACTAATATATAGAGTTCGTTTTTTATAACTTCTTTCAAAGGAACGTCTATATTTCAATCAAAATTCGAGCATGGACCTATTATAAATCTATGAATTCGAGCACAGATGGCATAAAACATCAAAATATTTGTGGTTCACCCCAAACTGCAAATGGCGGCCATTTGCCTCACTTTTTTTTACGTGACAGTAAGGAAGTTCGACGTCCAGTTAGTATTATAGGTCCATGGAAAATAATAGAAGATTTCCACTATGAACATTACTCAATTTCTCATGGCTCTTCGAATAGTAATATAACAGTAGGGGTTTTCATAGTACCGTATACAGGGTGTTTGGTAATTCGATGTGATACTTCGTATGGGATATACCAGACGTCATTCGCAAAATGCGTCTAGTGAATCTATGGTTACGAAGATATGGCCATTTTTCAACTTTTTTGGGATTTTCTGCTTTGTTATCGAAAATAACTGATTTTCGAAAAACTACTAGACTTAAATATTCAATGAATATTGAGATATACAGGTTCATAAATAGCTGCACCTGTTTTTTCATCAAAAAATGTGAAAGATGATATTCTTTTCAGAAAAAGCATTAGGCACTCTTGTCCACAAAATTTACAGCAATCGTTTTCGGCTACACTCAGTCTATCCCTACACTTTTCCACCCATGTTATTTTATGGTCATATTTCATACAGTTAAAGAATAAATCATTTTCCAGAGCTGCTATCATTCAGTTTGTTTGGAATACCACAAATGGGCTCAGATATTTGTGGTTTCAGTGGAAATGTAAAAGAACCCTTATGTAATCGTTGGATGCAGCTGGGAGCATTCTATCCATTCTCGAGAAATCACAACTCAAAATGGTGTAAGGTAGGTGAAATACTCATTCATTCACTATAATAACTATTTACTATTTATCAGCAACTAACCTTACCTGACTTAATGTCACTATACTAATGATATGAGTGTCCAAACTTGATGCCACAGGGTTAAAAAATTTAAAATAATCATATAAACTGTGGCTATCATTGAAATTCGAAAAATTAAGCTTTTACAAACTTCTTGACTTTCACCTTAAGTTCGAGAGTAGGGGAAAAGGGGGCAATGAGAGTCAGAGGGCAATGGTGGTCAGCGTTCTACGTCCTAGACGAAAGTAGCTAAACAAACGAATATCGTCCATAACGACACGTTAGGTGATACCTCGCGGCTCTTCGCTCGCCAGTCGCCCGTTCAGTACACGTCCACCGTTTGCACTGGAAGAACGCTCCAATGTTTCGCGCGCATTTGATGTAATTTCACGTGTCCACGAAATAAGCGGTAAGTACACCAATACATGAAGTTCAAATATTTAAAGTAGGTTATTGTGTATCTGTAAGCTTCAATTTTCGATTCAAAAAATATTTCCGGTATTTCAATAGCACATAAAAGTTTTATTCAATTTGTTTCAAGTTGAACGATCGGGTTATGAGAGTCACTGCAGTGCGGGCAATGGGAGTTGACTCCCATTGCCCGCAATCAGTGTAAGGTATTTCAAAAATTTATTTCATTAATCTCTATTCCAGAAATGCCAAAAATACGTCAAAGGTCAAGAGTAAGGCTCAGTGGTCATCTGAAACACTGTCAAAAGCTGAGGTTCTCATAAGTCAAGGCCACTCTATGATAAGTGCTGCTAAAACCTTGAATATCCCTTTTTCAAGCCTCCAAAACGTTTATTTAAAATGAACAATTCATCGGATCACGTCTAGGACGACTTCCTGTATTCACAGCAGATGTGGAAAAGTTTTTTCAGACCGGATAAAATACTTATCTTTTATTTTTTATGGAGTCACAGTGATTCAAATAAGGAAAGCCGCCTACCAGTATGCAGAAGAGCTTAAAATTAAACACAATTTCGACAGGAACGCTAGAATGGCTGGACGAGACTGGCTAGATGGCTTTTGAAAAGAAATGGGATCTCTGTACGAAAACCTGAAGCTACAAGTGTGTCAACAGAATAACGGCTTTCAATAAAAAGAAGTCCAGCTGTTCTACAAACTATTAGGAGATCTAATGGACAAATATAAATTTACTCCTAATATATTTATAACTGCGAAGAGACAGGCATCTCCACAGTGCAAGATCCTGGAAAAATATTGGCTCCCAAAGGAATGAAAAGAGTTGGTTCCATAACAAGTTGGGAAAGAGAAAAAATATTACACTATTGTGTGCCATGAGCGCTGCTGGTAGTTTTGTCCCGCCAATGATCATCTTTCCGAGAAAAAGAATGACTCCTCAGCTGAGAAAGACGGTCCTGCTGGAGCTATATACAAGTGTTCGGATAATGGCTGGATCAATGAACACCTATTCTTTGAGTGGCTACAACACTTTGCCATGTATACCAAGCCATCATCACAGGCGCCTATTTTATTAATACTGGACATCATGCGAGTCATTCTTCTTCGATGAGTTATGATTTGTAGGCAAAATAATATACATATGCTGTCACTGCCTCCACATGCATCCCACAGGATGCAGCCGTTAGATCTAACATTTTTTGGTCCTCTTAAGCGATTTTACAAAAGGTGCGATTTATTTTTAAAGAATCATCTTGCAGAGAAAATTACTCCTTACGACGTGGCGGCTATTTTGAATAGAGCATATTCTACCCGTGGCATCTATCAATAAAGGTGAATCAGGATTCCGAGCATCAGGAATTGTCCCATATAATCCGAATATTTTTTCTGAAGAAGATTTTACCGCAGCTAAAGTGTTAACCCAATCTGATGTAGTTATTCAAGATTCCTCAATCGTCCTTCCATCTACGTATGCTCCAACAGATCCAATATCATCTACATCATCTGGCACAATACATCCAATGCCATCATGTCATTCAACACCACCTACATCGCCTGCAGAAATACATCATATGCCATCAATAGCACCCATAGTAGTCGATTCAATACCATCGACATCATCTGGAATGTTAGCTCCTGGATCATTGCAATACAATATTGACGATCTACTTCCGTTACAGCCAAAACGATTCCTGAAAAGCCATAAGAAAAGGACGATCGAAGCAACACGCAAAAATTATGACATCAACGCCCGTCAAAGATAGTGTCATGGCAAAAGAAAATAAGAAAGCATCTAGAGCAGCAAAAGGAAAAAACCTTATGCCGAAAGGTAGCAAGAAGCAAAAATAGAAGGAATAATGCAAATAAGGCCAAAAGGCGCTGTCATATATTGGATATCATATATGTGGATAATTACAATTTTCTGAATTATTTATCACAATATTTCTAAATAATTTTTTATACAACCCCAAGGACATACAATTAGCCTGAGCCCCAGTATCAACTTAAGATAACTTTTTTACCTTCTAAATTTAAATCAATTATTCCAGAATTTTTTGATTTAGTTTTCAAACAACCTATAAAGAATTGTCAAAGGCAATTCTGATTCAACAGAATGAACAGGCATGTTATTTCCGTACTTACACTGCCTTGAGCAATTATTCATTCACCACAATTCCTACATTTCTTACCATAGGCTATACACATACCAAAATTATGTTTGATCCACATTTGGAACATTTATAATTGTTGGAAGACAAGTTGTCCTTTTGATTCCTATTTTTGAATAATTTTCCTCCTTTTTCCCTTTATAATGATTTCGTACTCCCGAGGTTTCTCCTCTTGATTCGCCTGAGTTGCCTCTTCTCCACTCCTTTGTTTGTTTACTTCCATAATGTCATTCAATTTTCAGTTTTCGAGGTATTACTAAGTTGTGCAAGTTGTTTATATTCGTCATTTCAGCTGCTTTACATATTTCGATAGCTTTATTTAAGTTCAGGTCCTTCGTTCGTAGTAAAAGATCTTTAACGGATTTATCTCGTATGCCTTGAATTATTTATCTTTTATTAGACTGTCTGTCAACTCACCGAATTCGCAAGTCGAACTCTTATCACGCAGATCGGTCTCACATATTCGTCGATGGTTTCGTCTGGCTTCATATCCCTGCTGAAAAACATATGTCGCTCGAATGTTACATTTCTTGTGTTGCTCGGAAGAAATCGCTGATTTTTCATTACTTTCGAATATAGATTTTTATGATTTCCTTCTCGAATTTGAAAGTTATTATAGATCTTTAATCCTTTATCGCCAATACATTAAGTAGAAGGGCACATACAAATTCTTCATCTTCTTCTGATGTTTTGGTTGCCTTTAGGTAAAGTTGAAACTTCTGCTTGAAGAATTTCCACGAATCAGAATGATTTGATTCAAAATCCATTTGGACGCCATTTTACCCACATTCATTGTACTTTTCGTACTTTCCGACTGCGCCATGTGATTATTTTATATTTATGTTGTATTGAACGTCTTTTATTATAACAAGCTCTTATTTATCTGTCTCACAGTACACACTGACCTGACAAGACAAAAGTCGTCACCGGACATCACATGCGCATGTCCCCACATATATGATATCCAATATATGACAGGCGCGTACTTCAAGATCTAATAACTCTTCTTCAGAATCAGATATTAGTCTTAGTGTCAGTTGCAGGAACGTCCATTAAATTTAAAGGTCCATTAAACTCTAATGCCCGATTGCACCGTTCGTCTAAGCAACGTTTAAGTCCTGAAATGACGTTTCATCAATGGAATAAACGTCACTTAAAGGCTTAATCTCTGCTTAGACGAACGGTGCAATCGGGCATTAATCCTCCATTATTACAAGGAACTAATGGAGGATTAAGGTTTAATGGACCTTTAATTTTAATGGACGTTCCTGCAACTGAGCATTAATCAGATATGTGACGACGATTTGAATAAATGCCTTGTCTGTGATGAATTTGGTCGCAACAATGAACTTTGGTACGATGCACTTCTGTGGCTTATGGGCATATGCCAGCTGCTCAGGATGGGACTCGCCCAAGGTTACCTTTGCGACAATTGTTTGGTAGGCTAGGCTGACTCTCATTGTCCCCATAGTGACTCTGATCACCCTCAGATGTGGACAATAGTGGTCAAAGCTGTTTTTTTTTCTTAGGTTTGATAGCAATTAATATGTAGCTCTTAAGGAAATAAAGCTGTCTGAAACTGAAAGGGTAATGATTAAAGTACCTTAAAAATTGATTCAAATAAAGATGAAATAAAAATTGTGTATTTTATTTTACATCTTGCTAAAGTGACTCCCATTACCCCCTTTTCCCCTAATAAACATTAATGTTATAACCCTGAGTTACAAACCCTGCGAATGTAGTAATTGGGAACACAGTATTTTTTAAAGATCTCGAATCATTGAAAGTGAAAGCTAGATCTAGATGTGCCAATATTATGGTATCTCGAGGTGGCAGAAACATCCTGGTCTAGGATATCCAAGGGCTATCCAGATACCTGTCGAAGCTGATGCAAGATAGGTATCGGAGAAGACTCAGGTTTTTCACACTATCTTGCATCACCTTCGATAGTTATCGCGATAACCCCAGGGTATCCGAGAGCTATCTCAGATAATACGCCAAATAAGAGTATTTAAACGGCATACAGATAGCTTCCGGACACCCTAGGCCTATCACGATATCTAATCGGAGGTGACGACTAATAGGGGATGAAACTTACATCTCCTCAGAAAACTATCGCGATAGCCCTAGGGTGTCGGAAGTTTATCTGCATCCGGCATCCCGTTTAAATACTTTAATTTCTTCTTCTTCTTCTTCTTCTTCTTCATTATAGGCATTTTGCCTGTTCCTTCTTCGTGACTTGTCCGGTGTTCAGTTGGCAGTCAGGTTATCGCTCCACCTTTTCCGCGGTCTTCCTATACTTCTCCTTCCAGTTGGTGATTTATCACGTGTGATTCTGACCATTCTCTCATGATCTATTCGGTCTATGTGTGCATTCCACTCGTGCTTTCTTCCCAGGATCCACTCATTCATCTCACCTCTTCCACCCCGCACATTTTCCTTATGTTGTCACTGCGCTCTCTATCTAATAGCGTTTTTCCAGCTATTTTCCTTAGGATTTTCATCTCACATGTTTCCAACAACCTCTAGTTTTTGTTGTGTCTGGTCGTGTTTCTGCTGTGTACGTCATTATTGGTCTTATGGTAGCTTTGTAGATTCTTGCCTTAGTCTCGGTTCGCAAGTGTTTGTTACTCCATATAGTGTCGTTCATGCATCCAGCTGTTCTCATTGCCTTATTTACCTGTTGTCTCACCTCGACTCTACATCCCCGAAACCACAAAGCTCTATTCCCAAGTATCTGAACGTCATCTCTTACTGTATGATTTGGTCATCGACGACGAGTTTACATCTGAGAGGATATTTGGATGTAGTCAAACATTTTGTTTTTGTGACAGATATAACCATATTCAGGGATTTTGCTATGGAATTGAAGAGATATAGAAGCCTCTGCAAGTCGTCCTCGTTCTCTGCAATCAGCACTGCGTCATCAGCGTAGCAAAGAATCGAAATATTTTTTATTGCCCATTTTATACCCCCTGAGACGCCGAATTTTTTTATTATTTCATCCATGATCAGGTTGAAAAGCAATGGGCTCAAAGAGTCACCCCCTGTCGAATTCCTTTCTCCACCGATATAGGTCTGGTGAGTTCTCCGTCGATTTTAGCATGTATTTTGTTGGAGCTATATATATCTTCAATTACTTTAATTAAGTTGTGCGGTATCTGTCTTTTGTAGAGTAGGTGTACGACATCTTGTATTTGAATTCGATCAAATGCTTTCTGAAGATCTACGAAGCACATATATGCAGGCCGGTTATATTCAATAGATTTCTCAACAATACTTTAATTTGGCGTAGTTATCTCAGGCAGCTCCGCTTAATTCTAACGCTGCGTCGTGATTACTTTGCACTGGTAAATGCAACGTTGTTGGTGATCTATCAGAGTTAGAGAATTATGCTGCATATTTTAATCTTCATGTATAATTTTATACAGTTATTTAGGGTTATATGGTAATGTAGGCATTAAACTTGTCAAGTTCTTTTGAGAAGTTAAGAGTGAGTGTGAGAGTAGTCGACAGACTAAAATTCGCATCTCTGGAGGATACAGCAAGTTGACTTGCTTGTCTGTATTTAATCTGAAACAGAGTCGGACCGAAGAATATTCTTATATTCAAGATACCCAAGTATCAACATACTATGTTTTTAAACGAGAAACATTCATTTCTAGGATCAAGATCCAGCTGCCATGGGAGAACGCCTACTCAGGTCTTCAAAGAAAGCTCTTGATATTCGTTACACTCTGCTTCCCTATCTATACACCCTGTTCTGGAAAGCTAATCAAAATGGTGAGACAGTTGCTCGGGCTTTGCTAATAGAGTAAGTATAAATCATAAAATTGGGTGTATGGGTATATCGGGATGAATCGAATCCACAAAAACTGTTGGCGTTTGAAATACTCCTAAGCAAATGGTCGGCAGGTTGTACAAGTCGACCTATGTACTTTTCTAATTGAAATAATTGGAATTCTCTTTTCTACCCTAAGGCCAGAGAGAAAACGTTGATCCGTGCTCCCTGCACGAAGAGGGAGTCTTACTGTTAACTTTTTCTGAGGAGTTCTGAGTTTAAAAAAAAACACCCATATAAATATATACAACTAATCTATTGAAGAAGACTCTGTTCTGAACAATCACCAAAAGAAAAATAAACTGTTATCAGTTATGAATCTTGGAAAAGAACTAAAGCTAACAAATGGGAGACTCGCCGTTCTACCTGGGAATACACCTAGTGTTCAATATGGGACAGTCCTACCTTTTCCCGTCCTATTTTTTATTGACCTGGGAACAAACACACAACGTATGCTCTGCTTTTACACTCCCGAACACCACAATTCGCGAATTTAACTAAGCCTCCGCTCGACGTTTTCCTCGAACGCCCAAGTACCACCGATTTTTTCGACGTGACTCTAAACCCCAAACTCTGACCACAACTGCCTGAGACTCTTCCAATGAGCCTCCTAACCGTCACTGACTGACCTAAAACTGACTCCTCCACGAGCCCCCTAACCGTAACTCTTGACCGAAGACTTCCTCCCTGAGGAACCTTAACCGAGTACCGCTAAACGATAACTGACTCTTAAACCTTTTTCAAAAACCTTCTAAGCTCTGTAGCGTCCCCCTTCTTCGAAAATTTCCCCTTTCTCGACATTTTGGACTTTGACCTACCCAATAGAAAAACGCTACATCAACTATTTTCTTCCTTGGGAAACCAAGCGTTCCCATGGCCACTTAACACGAAGAAAAACTGCACATTATCACCCTATTAATTATCGGTCCTTCAAAATATGCTGAAACCAAAGTATCGACCACAGAACATAAAATATCGACTAAGTGGCCGTACTGTAAACAGTTCGACGAGTCGAACGATAACGACCCCATTTGTTTACCCCAGGATCAAGTTACACGAAATAGGTTCTATGTATGGGGCTATCTGGCTTCTAAACTTAAATGTTTCGAAATTCTGTTTCCTCAACCTGCGGATAATATTTATATTCCAGGTATTACAAGGTTTTTTCGGAAAACTAGACATGGCACAAACGTACTGGAACAATCCAGAACATCCAGAACAATCTATGCAATATTGACAACACTGCGTATCAATCTGACAAAAAACAACAACATAACCCAAAATTTTAATATACACAGTGGAATATGCCAAACTGTCATGGCCAACCGACCGCTCAAACTTTCGTGAACGGACTATACGTCTGAGAAAGGTAAGAGTTATGATCAAGAAAGTAAGCACATAGAAAAACTTCAGGACATTGCTGAGTGAAATGGAGAAATGGGAACAGGAATACACCTTCTATAAGCCCAAAGAAAATACCGCAAAATAGTATACAGATGGTTCCAAAACCTCTACAGGAGCTGGCGCTGGTGTATACGGGCCAAGTACCAAGTGTGCACTGTCGCTAGGCTCCTGTATGAGCGTCTTTTAAGCGGAAATTTATTGTAGGATGTCTAGATATGAATCTAGAAGAAAAATATCAGAAGTGCGATATAGCCACACATTCAGATAGTCAAGCTGCTATTAATGCACTGAGCTCCTACGTCATCGACTCAAAGATGATCTGGGACTGCCGGAACAAAATCCAAGAGGTAGGCAATAAAAATAAGGTCTTTTTAATCTGGGTTCCCGGCCATTCGGATATCAAAGAAAACGAAGAGGCCAATACATTTGCCAAAAAGGGAGCACGCATGTCACTCATTGGCCCAGAACCCTTCTGTGGTATAGGTAAATTTACCTAAAAGAAGGAGTTTCTGGAGTAGGAGAAAACTTTGAAAAAGCATCCTGACAATGACGTCATAGTTTAGCGGGTAAAATGTGACGATTTTAAAACAGGCCCAATTATTTTAAAACGGTGGAACACGAAAAACGGCTATAAATAAACTTAGAGCTCGAAGTTTTTCGCAACATGGAGAAACTTCGATGTGTTCAAAATGCAAATTTTGGAGATAGATCAATCAAAATGGGAAATGTGCTTCTATAATGAATTCAAACGAATGCAGAACTGTATAGATATTTATTGGGAACATTTTTAAAAACGATAAAGGGGTTATCGATAACCCCTTTATCGTTCTTCAATTAAAGTATTAACGCGAATAACGCAAGTGTATATGTTTATTATCAAGTCTCATTTGCATTGAATAACTTCAAAACCGCTGTCTACCATGGTCCGAAATCGGAATGACAATAAAAAGAACGTCTCAATTCTTCGTTCTAGGGTTAATGAAGTGGAGGGAACTAAAGATCTACAGAGATGGCGTTGTTTCGGTATTATACCCGAAGCATTCGGACAGATCATAAGAAACTCTCAAAGTGCCTTATATCGTTCAGAGCTGTTCTACGATGAGCCTCAATAGGGTGAAATAGCTGTCTATAGATGCTCTGAATGATATTACCTCCTTGTACGTTCTTCGTAAGAGACCAGACTATAACTCCTTACTATAAATTTGATATTGCATTTTATTGCATATTTTTAAGCAGAAAAAATCACAATTCAACCAGAAAAAGGCGCAAGAATCACAATTCCTCCAGAGAATTCAACGATTGTCAAATTTGACATTAAGGTGGTAGTAATATGGCAGATCTGATACCAGGTTTATTTCAATGATGGCAACTCTATACTATCCTATCTCTATAATTAATATTCTCTACCTTCATGATTAATATTTTTTGTCACTGTTTGTTCTCGTAACTCGAAATATGAAAAGCGACCCTAGTATACCACCCTGTTTCTATTCACATACGTTCTATACTACCTATACTGAAAAAACAATAGAAACTCAATTTTCCGATACCTATTAATTTAACTATTTACAGGTTTCCAGAAGATCCTAACACATGGGAAATAGATACGTCGTTCCTATGGGGATCTGGTCTGCTGATTGTTCCTGTTTTAAAGGTAGGTTAAAACACAAATAGCTAGAATACAACAATTTTCTACCATTTTTTTATTATCTAGTATTCATCGATTCAACATAATCAATATGGAATTAACGACTATTCAGGTCTATGGCTTTCGTATGAAATTTTCAAATTTCTTTTTTTCATTTTGTTCTGCTGTATAATGTGAAGTAAGAGCTTCTTCAATTGTTTCGTCGGTTTATGTCCACTAGTTGAAGGAGACTGTGATATTTGGCTTTCAGGGCAGATGCAGGACATTTTGGTGAGTCTGAATCAGTGTTAGAAATACCTATGTCCTTACAATATTCGTTTGGGAGATACAGGATGTTTTATGTATTTCTACAAAAATTTTCAATTGGCATGAATCTTGAACGCATGCGTGGATCTTCATGAAGTTTGAGGAAATGAGTATGGGCCAGTGGCAAATATTCGCACATAATGGCTTGCTGATAGCGCAGGCCCGGACTGAGAAAATTATATTCTTTACTCCATATCTTATAAAACACCCTGTACATCATCAAATTTTCGAAAAGCAAAAGGTTCTTGTTCACTATAAACTGTAAATTCCAAATATTCAATGGTTCATTATATGATGATGCGAAGTGTGCCATTGATCCTGATAGGCTTGTTGGAAAGAGTATTTATTAAATCATTAAATCTCGAGTATTTATTGTAGATTCTGAGGAGAATTTTGCTTTTAGAAAATTTGATGTACAGGGTGTGGTGGAATAAAGAATATAATTTTCTCAGTCGGGGCCTGCGCTATCAGTAAGCCATTATATGTGAATATTTGCCACTGGCTCATATTCATTCCCTGAAATTTTCATGATGATCCATGCAGGCGTTCAAGATTCATGCCAATTGAAAATTTCTGTAGTAATACATAAAACATCCTGTATCTCTTGAACGAATATTGTTAGGACACTGATTCAGACTCACCAAAATGTCCTGCATCTGTCCTGAAAGCCTGTACAATCATTCGTGAAACACCCTGTATAGAAGGAATGCTGTAATGACCACAATCCTTTTGTTCATTCTGGTCTTTGGCGAATAATTAGGTTTGTTAAATGCACACGAAATTCGTTAGAAAGAATTGTGGGAAAACTACAGATCTTAATGAAACACTTTTATCAACCTGAGAATTTCATCGTTCAAAATTTCATTTTGAAATCTACGATGCGAATAACTCTGTTTCAATTTATTTCAGGACAATCCAACTTCCATAAACGCTTATATTCCCAAGGGTATTTGGTATGATTATTATACCAGAAAAGCACTGAGAAGTAAAGGAGAATCCATTGATATTGCAACAGATGATGAAACGATACCACTTTACATTCGTGGTGGTCAAATTTTACCTACACAATATGTCAACGAGACCACCGAAGGAGTCCGAAAGTCTGATCTCAAGATTGTTGCAGCTTTAGATGAAAACGGAAATGCTCAGGGAAGTTTCTATTGGGATGATGGTATCTCTGTAGGTCAGTTAATAGAGTTAATTCTTGTTTCTAGCAGGTACAAGCAAAGTTTGAATGAGTTTTTGACAAAATTAAAATTCAAACTTCATTCAATGTGAAACAATCTTCTTTCTTAACAACTACTACAAAATTATACAGGGTTTCCCAAGATGTGCCATGCTGCCAAAATTTCTACACTCAGATATGATAGAAATTTTAAACGAAAACTATTTTGAACTCCAGCAAAAACTTTATCTGAATCCGTCGAATTTTGTTTTTGATCAGCATCCCTAAAAAACTATCCACGAAAATATTTTTTTGATTGCACCTTTATATTTTCAACCTTTACCCGATTTTCCAGTACCTAAAAGAAAAAATTGAGAAAAGCCCCGTGCAGGTGCTTTTGAGCACTCGTTCATTGGTGGAGCAATGAGGTTATTACCTCAAAATTTTGTGTAGGACTTGAGATTCATGCAAAGTATATGAATGCAAAATCTCAGCACGATCGGAAATAAATTCTGCAAATTATTCAAAAAATTTAATATGTAAAAAATCGAAATAGAAAGAAATCAAATTCTATGGCTCTGATGATGAGATCCTCTTGAAAGTTTGCATGAACGTTCTGTATATCAATCTTCATTGACAAAATGGTTCTTTTCACACTATGACCACAAAATTTTGCATGAGGCCTGTTGTGAGTATTGAAAAATGTCTAGATATAAATCTAGAAAGGAACTATCAGAAGTGCGATATAGCCATATATGTACTCAGATAGTCTGAGCTGCTATTAAAGCACTGAGCTCCTACGTTATCGACTCAAAGATGATCTGGGAGTGCCGGAATAAACTCAATGAGGTAGGCAAGAAAAATAAGGTCTTTGTAACCTGGGTTCCCGGCCATTCGGGAATCAAAGGAAACGAAGAGGCCAATACACTTGCCAAAGAGGGCGCACGAATGTCACTCCTCTATAAGAAGGAGTTTCTGGAGAAGGAGAAAGCCGAGAGGAAAAAACTCTGACGGAATCTCCTAGGGATGGCTCATTCCACTAAGTTCCTTCGGAATTTTGAAACAGCAAGATCCAAAAGATATCTGGATCTTGATAAGAAACCAATACACTTCCTCACTGGCTTTTTTACAGGACTATGTCGCCTTAGGAAGCACCTGTTGAGGATGGGATTGTCGGACTCTGATGAGTGTAGGTTCTGTGGGAAGGAGAAAGAACCCCTATTACCTAGTCCGGAATGCTTTCCCATTGCGAACCTAAGGAGATAATGCCTTGGGTGAGAAACTTGTAAGAGTGAGGAACTGGCCATGTTGAAGCCTTCACGGATACTGGATTTCATCAGATCTCTGGAACTGGAAGGCGAGCTGTGAAAAATATGGTTAGAACAGCTTCTTAAGGGGGCACAATAGACCTTGACGTCGCAGTGAACTGTAGCCCCTTTTTAAACTATAACTACAACTATTGTGAGCATCTTGCATGTGGCCATTTTTTAAGGAACACCCTGTACGATTTGGATGCTTAACAAACTCAACCACGACACTTGGAAACCGAACTCACCCTGAAAATCTCAAGTGCGACCGCCGCACAGAATTGAAATTGATCGTCATCTGGGGAGTCGAACCCTATCGTTTGAGACCATTTTTGGCCCAAAATTCGAAAATTACGGACATTTGAGCGAAACGATATAGCACTCGTTTAATTAAAACAAGCGTTCAAAAACATTATATGTCGGAAGAGTTTGCACGTTTGATCATATACTGTGACAATAATCATTTGAATTCGAATACTTTAAAAACAATTTATTTCATTCGCATATCAATTCACGGATTCAAGATTCCACTTTTGTGTTCAAACTTACACTTGACTTGAAAATTGCAAGTTCTGAAATCATCATTTTTAACATAATCATCGTTTTAATTTCAGATGTTGGACAAAATTTCACTCTCCTATCCTTCGATGTGAAAAATGGAACTCCTACTCTTCATCATGACTCTCTCCTGTAATCTTAGAACCTCGAAAATCAGTATCCTCTGTAGAGATTTTAGGAGTTGATGAGAATTTCAAAGAAAATATTTTGATTGAAAAGAAGTTCGATTATGTCTACAAAAAGGAAAGTCAAGTAAGTTGTCCTACCTATTCATTTCCAGAAAGTTCTGATTTTTGTTTTTTTTTCAGAACCTCCTTATCCAGAATCTAAATATGGATGGTACAACTCCAGTATCACTATCATGGATGTAATAGGGGTGGTATGCTGTAAGATCTTTTGATATAATTTATTATGTATGACATGTCTTGCACATGATGAAAAATAAATTTGTGTTTCCAACTATCGGTTGTATTCCTCAATACCTCCAACAACCAACATTCAAAAGTACAGGGTTATCCATTTTGCGGTTTCAAAAGTAAACGTAAATAAAACACATAAAAAATATTTTTATCATGATATTTCTTTTTTATTATGAAGTTTGAACGTTGACATTTGTGTGAAACACTACATCATTTAAATGACAACCACCCGAATTGTTGCAAGCATTGATTCTTTTGAGGTAATTTTCGACCACCTTTTGACACATATTGGGCGGTATCTCAGCCATAACTTGACGAATATGGGTTTTTAACTACTCAAGATTTGAAGGTTTATCTGCATAAACACGGTCTTTCGCGTAGCCCCACAAAAAAAGTCAAGCAGTGTCAAATCGCATGATCTTGGTGGCCAGTTGATATCGCCGTCCACCGCCGGTTGTTCAAGCACCCATTCGACGTATCCACGATGTTGATGTGAATGGTCGGCTGGCTTCAGTTGTTGTGTGAGCTGGATTTATTTGGGTGTAGGTGTAGATCTTAATGCAAAATACGCCATAATGTGCCGTAAGACAGTCCTAATTCCTGAGAATGACGAGGAATCGACAGATTCGGGTCTTCGGCAACACTTTCACTTACAGTAGCGATATTTCAGTGGTACGAGCAAAACGATGATGCACAGGGCTTACAATATCTGTAACCAATCCAGTCCCTTCAAATTTCTTCACAATTTTACCAATGTGCTTGCGTAGTTGGACGATTATGTAAACAAAATCTGCTCTTAAAGCACGATATGTGGCTGTGGCAGAATCGCCATTTTTGTGTTAGGTTTTTTACAATTTTCATGCGTTGTGCGATAGTCAAGCGATCCATTTCATAAATGTCAGACTTTCAACTAAACAAAAAAAATTTTTTTTAAAACTTCTTCGTTTGACAGATATCGAATTCCAGCCGTATACTTTTGAAACCGCGAAATGGATAACCCGTTACAATAAAAACTGCGGTGAAATATTCATTAGGCTCTGTGATGAAGTAGTCAAGAACAAGGTTTCCTTAGTCTGGGTTCCTGGTCACTAAGAAATCAAAGAAAAGGAAGAGGCTAACACACTAGCCATAAATGGAGCACATAAGCTACTCCCTTGCCCAGAATTTTTATATGGTATAGGTAAATGCAACTAATTCAGAAAAAGTTTTTGGTAAATATCGAATTTCGGTGACCAACAGATATCGACCAGATGTTGGTATCATTGTATTCATTGAGTCTTTCTGAACGACATTATTGAAATCATCAGGTGGAAAATATGGACCCCCAAAATTCCAAAAATGTTCCATCTTGACGTCGCTTTTTTCACTATAAAATCACAAATTCACTGCTTCAATTTAATCTATAAATAACTGTTTGATTAGGTTTATGTCAGGTTTATTCAATAATTAATACAGAAACAATTCTTTTCTTAGAATTTGTGGATATGTGGTGCCTCAGAATTTCGCTGTTTCTGCATTTATTGAATACTAGCTTTTACCCGCGACTTCGTCCGACTACCGACCCTCCAAGTTAGAAAAGTGATCAGATACTAACTTGAAGTCTTAGTAACACTCAGTTAAAAAAAACATCAAATCATTTCAGTAGCTATGGCGTCATGCGCTTCTTGACACGATCAAGCTAGATTTCCGCGGGAATGAGGTATTTTCCCGCCGTAAAAAGTAGCCTGTGTCCGTGCCTAGATCCTATCTTTATATTAACCAAGTCTTATAAAATCCGTTCAGTCGGCGTGAATGAGGTAAACTTTTAAAACAAACGATTAAAAATCACTAACTTAATTAGTTTTCTGCCTACTGCCTACGCCTTAAGTACGATAGTATGAATATTAATAGCCCATAACCTTTTCTAGGTTATCATCTATCACCGTACCAAATTTCATCAAAATCCGTTCAGCCGTTTAGGCATGATAGAGCAAAACTCCCAGCAAAAACCATAAAAAAATCACTAACTTAATTCAGTTTTCTGCCTACACATCCTACCCCCTAAGTACGATGACGTGATCATTTTGATCTTATATCCGTTTTTAGGTAACCATCTATTACCTTACTAAATTTCATCGAAGTCTGTTCAGCCGTTTAGACGTGAGAGAGCAAAAGTCCCAACAAAAACGACTAAAAATCACTAACTCAATTTAGTTATCTGCCTACTGCCTACCCCCTAAGAACGATGGCGTGATTGTTTATAGCCTATGACCATTTCTAGGTCATCATCTATCACCATACCAAATTTCATCAAAATCCGTTCCGTTCATCAGCAGCCGTTTAGGCATGATAGAGCAAAGCTCCCAGCAAAAACCATAAAAAAATCACTAACTCAATTCAGTTTTCTGCCTACTTCCCACCCCCTAAGTACGATGACGTGATATCATTCTGATCTTATATCCCTTTTTCCATTACCTTACTAATTTCATCAAAATCTGTTCAGCCGTTTGGACGTGAAAGAGCAAAAGTCCCAACAAAAACGACTAAAAATCACTAACTCAATTTAGTTATCTGCCTACTGCCTACCCCCTAAGAACTACGACGTGATTATTTATAGCCTATGACCATTTCTAGGTTATCATCTATCACCGTACCAAATTTCATCAAAATCGTTCATCAGCCGTTTAGGCATGCTAGAGCACAACTCCCAGCAAAAACCATAAAAAAGATCACTAACTCAATTCAGTTTTCTGCCTACATCCTACCCCCTAAGTACGATGACGTGATCATTTTGATCTTATATCCGTTTTTAGGTAACCATCTATTACCTTACTAAATTTCATCAAAATCTGTTCAGCCGTTTGCACGTGAAAGAGCAAAAGTCCCAACAAAAACGACTAAAAATCACTACTCAATTTAGTTATCTACCTACTCTACTGCCTACCCCCTAAGAACGATGGCGTGATTATTTATAGCCTATGACCATTTCTAGGTTATCATCTATCACCATACCAAATTTCACATCAAATTCCGTCACCGTTCAGCCGTTTAGGCGGGAAAGAGTAACAGATAGACACAGACAGAGTTACTTTCGCATTTATAATATTAGTATGGATATCTGACTGAAACTAATCGAATAGTTATTTCTATGTTCGAAGTTGATTTATGGACTAAATTGGAGCAGTGAATTTGTGTTTTTATAGTGAAAAAAGTGACGTGACGATGGAAAATTTTTGGAACGTTGGGGGTCCATATTTTCCCTGTTGGTTTTACTAACGTTGTTCAGGAAGACTCAATGAATACAATGACACCAAAATCTGGTCGATATCTGCTGGTCACCAAAATTCAAATATTCACCCTGCAAGGTCTAAAATTTGGATCTCTGTGAGAATAAGTTACGCCTAAGAGAGCATATAATGACAATAGGCTCATCTGGAATCAGACAATTTCAGATTCTGTGGAGAAGAGGAGGAAACTCCTGTTCACTTACAAAAACAGGACAGAAAAATTGTAGGAGGATACTGGAAACCAATGAAGCTTTGGAACTAGAAACAGCCCTAATGGGGGCACAATAGACCCTAATGTCGCAGCGGAATGTAACCAACGCCCTTAACAATATGCAATCTACAAGTAGTGCTAAGTTATACACAAGATGTGGAATGTATTTCTACAATTTTATCATAATTTTGCTGTCATACTGTGCATTTTTAGGATAAATTGCGACAACTCACACCGTAACTCCAACACTATGATGTAGGTACTGTGGCGAAATGCGAATGTGAAAGATATCTGTAAACAAATGCGAGGGACTTTAGGAGATGATTTCTAGACGAAAATAAGCGGGGGTAGTTCATATAATTTTTTTTCGAAATCGGCCCCCCTTCGAAGATAAAGCCTTTGAAAGTTGATGACGAGTTGACAGTTTTAAATTTTTTTACAGCTTCTTAAGAACACTGAGTCATGAAACTATACATAATATGAAGAACACAAATCTGATAACTTAGGTATATTAGGGGTTGAAAATAACAACCGCCTATGATTTTCGATCAGAAAATGTTTTCGTGGGATAGATTTTTGAAAAATAATATTCTCTTATGGTTTCCCATTCAATTCTGGAGAAAAAAGTCTCCTGCAAAATTTCGATACAGTCGATACTTTTCTAGGAAAAAATAAAAACTTACAAGCAGTTATGATCACTATTCATTCCATTTTCTCGTATAAGTGTTCCAAGATATTGTATGTCTATGAGAGGAGATAAAGATGGTGTATTAATCTGTCTGAAGGTTTGATCACTAATTTCTGGAAGAAAATTATATCCGTAATATTTTAATTTCACAAATACAGTACAGTCTCTATAATCCGGCCGTGCGCCACTCCGGCACGTCCAGTAATCCGGCACTATTACTATTAAACACTTTTTCCCAGTTATTTAAGCTCTTCGTAATTGTGTTAAATCTAGTTTTAACAAAACCGTGTTTTTACATTGACCTTAACTGTGTTTTGCTTATATGTAATATTTTTATCGATTTATACATAATATTATGTAATGATTTTTATACTGTACTTGTTTTGTAGTAATTATAAACGATTTTTTTATGTCTATTTAGCTTTTTTTTTATCATATCTCCACTAATCCGGCACTACCGATCTCAATATAGGGCCGGATTAGCGAGATCCTACTGTACAACTTTCTTTCGATTAATAGTAGTTTTTATATTTTCCCGGATACTATGTAACATATGATGAAATGGAATGAACAGTGATCAAAACTGCTTGTTAGTATTTATTTTTTCCGAGAAAAGTATCGACTGAATCGAAATTTTGCAAGAGACTGTTTTCTCCAGAATTGAATGGAAACCATAAGAGAATTTTATTTTCGGAAATCTGTCCCACGAAAACAATTTTCGAAGGAAAATCATAAGGTGTTATTTTAACGCCTAATAATAATGTTATGGGATAAAAAAAATTGTGTGAGTAACATCTACTTAATGAATCATTTAATGTAGAGTTTTATGAATCAGTGTTTTTTAGGACTCCTAAAAAAAATTAAAAACTGTCAACTCGTCATCGCCTTCCAAAGGCTGTATCTTGGAAGGGAGGTCGATTTCGAAAAAAACTTTATATGAACTACCCCTGCTTATTTTCATCGAGTAATCATCTCCCTAAGTCCCTCGCATTTGTTTACAGACACCCTGTATATTCATGGCTATATCACGAGTCATTCCGACTTTTCTATTCATTTATTTTATTTTTTAAAGAAATAAACGGGATACACCCTTTAATACAATATGTAACAAATAACAAGAATAACTGTGTGCAACACAATGAAGTGGACAAGATTTAACAAACTCCAGTACAAGCATATTGACAACGAAAAGCATTTAATAATAGTAGACAACATGTTAATATCAAATTTTAACTTAAATTCAAACTGAGGCGAAGCTCGAAAAGAAAAAAGAGAGAAAAAGAAAAAAGTCTCAAAATTCAAGAACAAAGTTCACGCCACAATCGCCCGACATATCTCCTCCCTCAACCCCGATAAAGACCGATAAAAAAGTCAATTCCCGAGACAGATGCAACGTTGACGTGACTGGTTAATCCTTGGAACAGGAGAGTTTTTTGAATAATTAAATTTATAACCATGGATATGAAGAAAAGTTCTACCTCTGGTCCGCCTAGGAGGAACCAGAAAGCTGAAAAGCTCAAGCAGATCAGGGCAGTTTAGTGCCCCACAAATCAACTTAGAGAAAAATATTACATCTCCACGCTTGCGTCTAACGAACAATGAGGGCAGATCGATTCTCGATCTCATGAGTGAAGCTGAAAAATTTATCCTCTCAATGCCAAGCGAAGGGAATATGCATAAGAAACCTATTTTGCACCCTCTCAATCATCTCAGAGTCTGTGTAGTATAAGGAGACCACACAACTGAAGCGAACTCCAGCGTTGGCCTAACAAGCGTCACAAAAAGATACCTAAGTGTCTCCTCCGACTGCGATGTCTGATAATGAATCCGAGCAACTTTACAGCCCTATTTATAATATAATAAACATGAGGCTTGAAACTCATGTTACAGTCGTATAGTACACCCAAATCTCTGATTTGGTCTACTCTTTCAAGACATTGTTAGACAATGAGAAAGTGTGCAGTCAACTCGGGGCAAGAGAATATGAGGTATAAATGTGTCTTAGTTGGAGCCCCACTGACAATGAGGAAGATTTGTACAGGGATGATTTCTGGCCAGCAGGCATCAAATATGCAAGATTCGACTTCAGTAGAGGACAGCATTTTTTAGAGAAAAACAGAATGTGAGTACACAAGATCAAAACACCATAAAAGAATATGAAAATGTTAAAAAAGTATCAGCAATTATGAATATCAGTTTAGTATATTACACCAAAATGTATGTTCCGTAGGAAATGCAGTGGAGCTTATAGAGCAAACCCTGGAAGGTCATAAGGATGTTCAAGTACTCTGTTTAACTGAACATTGGAAAACAGAAGAACAGTTAGAATTTTATGCAATAAAGATTTCTCTCACTTTGACTTTCTTTTGCAGAAATGAGAGGGAACATGGGGGAGTCGCTATATATACCAGACATGAATTACAGGCCAGAGAAAGGAAAGACATTAAGAAAATATCAATCAAAGGAAAATTCGAGTGTGTTGGAATTGAATACAGAATTGAAGGTCGGAAACACATTTGCATAGCAATTTATAACGATGGAAATGTAAAGACACTTCAGAAAATTTAGAACCTTTACTGCAGAAAATTTTTAGTGAAAATGCCACAGTCAGCATAGTGGGGGATTTCAATATCAATATGATGGAAGACTCTTTTAAAAAAGCTGAATTGTTGAGTATGCTTGGAACATACAACCTAAAACAGACGATAAATCAACCAACAAGGATAACATCTACAACAGCAACGTGCATTGATAACATCTTCACAAATTCTGAGCAAATATATGTAACAAGTATCATTCAAACACACATTTCGGATCACACAGCACAGAAAATAAGTTTTTAAATGACAGGGAATTGCACAATAAAGCATTAAAGCGAATATTATCGCAAAGAAACATCCAATCCTTCAAAGAGCTATTGGCAGATCAAGATTGGAAGCTTTTGTATGAGATACCTGAGAATGAGGTGAATGAGCAGTTCAATATGTTTCATACCATATATTCAAACTTTTTTGATAGATCTTTTCCACTAAAGAAAGTGTCAATGAAGAAAAAATCCCAAATGGATAATACAGACCCCATTATCAAAAAAACAAAAAATCACTAGACGCATTTTAGTTCTAAACACTCACAATAAATTATTCAAAGAAGAGTATCGTAAAACAAAATTGAATATGATAGATTATTAAAGAAACAGAAAGGACAAAAATATGAAACATTAATAAAGAATTCCGACAACAAAAATAAAACTTTATGGACTTTAGTAAATTCACTTAAAAATAAACCGAAAAGGAAAATTGAATTGAATGGAATGGCGAGCCTCAGAAAATCGCAAGTGAAATGAACAACTTCTTCATCAGTGCAGCACAAAATTAACAAAAGATATTCCGCCATGAATGCCACAAACAATATCAAAGAACAAGACAGATCTATACGCTTGAAAAAACTAACAGAAGATGAAGTACGAGATTTAATTAAATCGATGAAAAATAAATACTCAAGTGGTTTTGACGAAATATCCAACAATATTATAAAACAAACAGCAGAAGAAATAATTCCACCTTTGAAGTACATAATCAACAACTCTTTCACGTATGGCATTTTTCCAGATAAATTGAAGATTGCAGTTGTCAAGCCGATCCATAAAAAAGGTGATATGAATGATTACAACAATTTTTAGACCTATAAGTATCTTACCAAGTTTATCCCAAGATCATAGAAATGGCATTTTGTAGACAAATAATGGAGTTTTTTCTGGGATGAAATATTTGGATACTATCAGCATGGGTACTTGAAAGGAAAGTCTATCAAAACTGCAATACAATCATTTATAACTAAAATCATTGAAGCTTTTGAAAACAAGGAGCTTGCCCTGGGTATGTTTCTAGACCTTTCTAAAGCATATGACTGTATGGATACGGAAAATTGATAAAGAAGTTGGAACTTTATGGAATTCGAGGACCAGCATTGAAATGGGCTAAATCATATTTGTCTCTCATCAGAAAACACTAGTAGAAATAGAATCGAATGAGGAAACCATAAGATCAACCTACAAGATATAATTCTAGGTATACCGCAGGGTAGCATAGCCGGTCCATTATTCTTTATAATATACCTTAATGATTATGGACTAATATTTGAAGCAGATAAAAGTAAAGTGACCACTGTGAACTATGTTGATGACACTAATAAGCTCATAATTGAAAAATACCTCCAGGAGCTGAAACACTATGTGAAATAACATTGAGGAAATCAAAAAAATGGTTTGAGCAAAACAATCTGATAATAAATACAGAAAAAACCAATTAATACTCTTCACACCGACCAACTCAAAGATGGAAGAAATTGATCAAATTATATTGAATCAAGATGAATATGATCTTGCTGAATGCACAAAGTTCTTGGAGTTTATATAGATAAAATCTTAATTGGAAAAGACACATAAACTATCTAGGTGAAAGAATAACGACATCTATTTATGGTTTTCGTACTATAGCCAAATACATCAGTAAAACTTACCTACTTGAAAACAGTGTACCATGCAACTATAGATCAAAACTGAGGTTTGGCATCGTATTTTATATTATTGGCAGGAAATATGAAATTCACTTTTTATTGCACAAGAAAGGCGTCAGAATAATGAATAATTTGAATTATGACCAATCCTGCAGAAACGAATTCAAGAAACGGGAATTTTACTATCTATGCCATATATATCAAGAGTGTGTCCTCTTTATTATCAGAGACAATAAAAAATTATTGAAAAATACGAGAACCTGAATTTTTTTACGAGACAGATATGTGGACATATCTCTATCCCAGGTTTAATTTGAACAACATCTCAGGAACAGGTTTAATTAGATGTCTTAAGATATATAACTAATACCATTCAATATCAAAACTATAGGAGATGAAAATTTTTTCAAGAGGATATTATATAAATTTTCTCTTAGAACTGGAGCCTTACAGTCTTGAGGAAATTTCTTGTTGATTGTGATGCACCCATTATTATAATTACTAATTGTGTATTTGTTTTGACAGCTATTCACTGTCGTCTCCACATACTTGTTATTTTGATAGGATTTGAATAAAGAACCATTATTATTATTATCGACTTGAGCCTATTAGCGTAGAAAGGGTGTGATTTTTCACACCCCCTAGCGATCGGCTATCACACTCCCTACTAAGGGGAACATTCACTCATCCCGATAGCAAGTATCAGGGGGATTGAGCTCTGAGGTCTTCGGTGTTCTTCTTCTCCTGGGTCCTGGGTTGTTCGTCCTTCGTTGCTTGGTCCTGGATCTCTCGGTTGATGTCGTGGTAGTTGGTTTTGCAATGTTTCCCTCCATGGTTGTTCCTGGTGTCCATCGTGACCTACAAACTTCCTTACCGTTCTAGCAGTACCAAGAAGTACTGCTTTTTGCATTACTTTAAACAGGTTTTCATCCAAATCTAGCTCCTTGAGGTTGGACTTGAGGCTCTTAGGAATAATTCCTGTGGTTGATATGAGAATGGGAATGGTTCTGGTACTAGACATTCCCCACTGCCTTTTAATCTGAAGTTCAAGCTCTCGATATTTCGATATTTTTTCAGCATATTTTTGACGTAGATTGTTGTTGTTCGGGATGGCTACGTCTATAAGTATTGCTCTCTTCTCTTTTTTCTTCACTAGGATTATATCTGGCCTGTTATTAGCAACTGTTAAATTTGTAAGTACTGTGCGGTCCCAGTATAACCTGTAAAGGTTGTTCTCCAGTATTACTTCAGGCTGATACTTATAATATGGAATTGTTTCGGACTGCAGAATCTTCAGTTGGATGGCGAGTTCCTGATGAAGTATTTTACAAACTGCATCATGTCGACTCTTATATTCATTTCCAGCAAACATTTGGCAGCCTCCTGTAATATGTTGGATTGTTTCTGATGTTTGGCATCCGTAGCGGCATCTATCGTCGGTGAGGCTCCTATCCTTCATGATATATTTCTGATAGTTTTTAGTTTGCACTACTTGATCTTGAATGGCAAGGAGGAAACCTTCTGTCTCAGGAAACAATCTTCCAGAAGTCAGCCAGTAGTTCGACGCAGGAATGTCGACATGTTCCTGGGTGACCTCGTTCAGGTGTCTTCCATGTAGGGGCTTTTCTCTCCATCTTTGAATTTTATCACTATCCGTCTGTGTGGTGTTTTCATGAGGGTGCTCGCTTAGTAATAGAGGTGTTGAACAATCTGCTTCAATCAGTATCTTATGTAAGTCCGATGTGTTTGCTTTATCTATAAAATAATTTCTCAAGTTGTTTATTTGTTCAGCTGCCATTTTCTTTATGTCCAAAAGCCTTGTCCGCCTTGAGTTCTTGGAATTGTTGTTCTTTCAACACAGCATTTAGGATGATGCTTGTTGGCCTTTGTACATAGTGTTCTCATTTTCCGTTGGAGACGATCGAGATCTGTATTACTCCACTTTACTATTCCGAAAGAGTAGGTGAGAACTGAGCAAGCGTAGGTGTTAACAGCTTTTGTGAGATTTCTGCTGTTCAGTTCGTTTCGTTTTCAGAACGCTCCTCATTCTTCTGGTGAACTCTGCTGTTAGTTCGTCCTTCATCACTCGTTGGTCTATCCTTTGACATTGCTTCATACCTAGGTATTTGTATAGATCACCTGCCAGCATTGCCTTTATTTCTTCTCCGTTAGATAAGGTGAGAGGTGTCTGTTGGATTTTCCCTCCTGCTATATTTAGGGAACGACATTTGTCCAGTCCAAAGTTCATGCTGACGTCTTTGGAAAACATCTCCACTAGTCGTAGTAGGCACTCTAGTTGGTCTCTGTTTGCTGCAATCAGTTTTAAGTCATCGACGTATAAAAGATGGTTAATCAACATATTGCTAGTGTTGCCTTTCAGGTTGAATCCCTTTCTGGAGGATTTTAAAATAGTTGATAACGGGTTCATTGCCATGCAGAACCACAATGAACTCAAAGAGTCTCCTTGAAAAATTCCTCTCCTGATGGATACTGTGCCAGTTCTTATGCCTGTTCCGCTGATTTCGATGTTAGTTCGCCAAGTTGACATAACTGTTTTGAGAAAGCTCACTATCTTGGATCTACTTTATAGATCTCTAAAACTTTTATGAGCCATTCATGCGGCATGGAGTCGAAAGCTTTCTTGTAGTCAAGATAAGCCGTGAACAAATTTCTCCTCTTCTTATGGGCTTGGTTGCAGATTATAGAGTCGATTATCAGTTGTTCTTTGGATCCCATTGCACCCTGGAGCATCCTTTCTGTTCTGATGCAATTATATTATTTCGTTCGCAATGGGAGTATAGTCGACGTGTAATGCAAGATGTTATGAGCTTGTACATAGTTGGCAGGCATGTCACTGGCCTGTACGTTGCTGGATCGTCTGTACTTTGGTGATTTTTTGGCAGAAGATAAGTTATACCCTCTGTCAGGAAGGAGGGCATACTCTCTGCACCTCGTAGAATTTCATCAACTGCCTTAGTTAAATTACTATGCATACAGTTGAATTTTTCAGCCAAAAACTGTGGAGCCCGTCTGGTCCAGGTGATTTCCAGTTGTGCATTTCTTTGAGAATATCCGAAAGCTCTTGTTCTGTGATGACCGTAAGGGACATTTGTGCGGTGTTGGTTTGAGTTTTCTCTTCGTTTTTTATCCACTCGGCATTTTTGTTGTAAGTAGTAGGTGTTGACAGTTGTTCGGTCCAGAATTTTTCCATGTCATCCTTATTCGGATAGATGTTTGGGGAGTTCTGTTGTTTTCCATCCAGATGTCTGTAGAAATTTTTCTCCGAGTTTTCAAAGGAGATGTTATCTTGCTTCCTCCTGTTGCTCTCTTTATATCTTCGCAATCTCTCGGAGTAGACACTGAGTTTTTGTTTCAGTGTGTCGATGCACTGCTTTACTGTTGTGTTTTCTTCTTCATAGCTTGAGTGCTTGCGATTTCGATAGATAATCGATTCCACCAACGATTTCAGCTTGATTGTTCTGATGCCATTTTCATATTGTGTCAGCCTTCCTATGTCCTGCCGACAGCGTTGAACTTTTCCTCCAGCCTCCTTTGCCAGTGAGGTAGGCGAGGTTGTGGACAGGGTTGATTTGAGTGCTGTCTTGGTTTGGTCTTCATGCCCAGCACTTCCACTACAGTTGTTGCGGCACAATAAAGGATGAGATGGATCGTTTCCAGTTGTGTTGCCATTGAAAGGAATTTGGTATGACATCAGTGTTCATTATCTTGAGGATGACTGCAAGCTTTTTGGATGATCTGATCCTAGGTAGTGTTGGTCTGGAGAGTGGATCAGTGCCGTTGTATTCGCTGAATAATCTGTGCATTGCTGATTCAAGACGTTCCACTAGAGCTTGTCGTTCTTCGTTCGAAATTTTATGGGCAGTTTCTACCGAGGTATGAACCTGAGGTGATGAATGTTCATTCTGTGTTTCGTCGTCCGTTTGAATATCTTCTTGGAGCGGTAATTGGAGTTCAGTTGTTCTTTCTTCATGTGTTGCTCCATGGTTGTGCTCTCTGTTTCCAGAAGTTGTGTGTTCTTCTCTATTATGGTTTTCTTCGTTGTTTAATTCATTGACAACTTCATTTTTAATTTCCTGCAATCTGTCTTCTGATATAAGTTTGTTTCTGAGGATTACGCGATATTGGTCAGCTATCCTCTGTTCAGTTACTTGTAGATCTGGAAAACATCGCTTGAATTCATTGAATAACCGTTGTCTGTATCCAGTTAGTTCTTGACCCAGGTTTGTTATTTTATAGTAGATGCGCATGATCGTTTCATTGATACAACTTGTCCATTTCATGCGTCTTCTGGGTAACCCTGCTTGAGTGAACGCTGGTTGAAGATCCTGCGTAGCACTATTTGTAGGGGGTGGCACTGCTGTTGTTTGCCTCCTTGGTTCTTCCTGTTGAGCTGTAGTGTTTTGTATGACAGGGGCCGCCTCCTCAGCGCCCTGCCACTGACGTCCCGCATGCTGTCATGTCCAGCGCCAGCTCCAGACATGCCCTGACGATCCTCAGGCAGCGACTCAATATTTCTACTCCTTAATTGCACCATCATTATGGGTTGCATTTTAACCTACTACTGCCAGGTTTAGCTCGGGTACCTCGGTTTGCTAAGCCCGTACTCTAGAACTTACCATTCCAGAGCCCCTGATTATTATTATTATATTATTACGACAAATGGTTTAGGTTGCTTGGCATTTATATCGAATTAGATGCAGTCTTATGTTCACACCATTTCAGCCAATCTGTCAGATCAGCTTGGATATTACGAGCGTCCTCTATATTGGTTAAGTGCAAGAAACATTTTTGAGATCATCCGCAAACATCAGGACAGAGAATGCCAAAAACACTGGATACATCATTTAGAAAATTAGGAATAGTAGAGGACCCAAGTGGCTGCCCTGATGAACACCAGAAGTTACCAGAATTGCGTCAATAACGCATCCCTAACTTAACAATTGAGTCCTAAACTTGAAGTAGGACACAGCCGTCGAGAGAGCAACTCACCCATATTCCAACTGGATAAGTTTAGATTCGAAATTGAGTGGTCGACAGAGTCAAACCTTCGAAAAATCGGTAATATGACTCAACTTGATCCACGCTCCAACGCATCAATGGAGTACTGCGTGAAAAGTATCAATTGTTTCGATACTTCTGCCTCTCAAGAAACCATGTTGCCGAGGAGACATACCAGGCAAAATCTTCTCATAGACTCTATCATACACCAGAGTTCAAACAACTTAGGAATAGCACTTATGATGGAAATAGGGCGATAGTTACCTACATTGAGTTTATTTCCTGACTTATGAACAGGCCTGACAAAGCTTTCCTTCATTTGGATGGAAAAGTACCGGATTCAAGAGATCGTTGAAGACAATTTGAAGAGGTAAAGCCAGGGATAAAGAACATCTGTGTAGAAAAATAGTGGGAATCTGATCCGGACCAGGGCCCTTATTGATATCCAAGCTATTTAGTTTCCGCAGAACCTCGGTCAATTCAAGTTTCAAGATACCACCCACATCACAACAAGAAGTGGAGTCGCCCTCCATCATCCCAGAAGGTGGAGAAGAGGCTGTAGCAAAAACTGACTGGAAATGACCTGCAAACCCATTAGCAATGTCCCGATCACTGTTGATTCATTTTTCACCATACATGACCTCAGAAGGAATATCGTTTCATGACGTTTTTCCATTAACAAAATTCCAAAAGGCTTTGACATTATTCTTTATATGGCCCTCCACCCGATCAACATAGGAGGCGTAACAAGAATTTGCAAGCGACTTACATTGGGCTCTCAGATTGCAGAACACAAGATAATCATCCCAAGACTTAGATCCCAGACTTAGATTATTTGACGCTGCATCACTTCCAAACTGATGTAAAATCAGTAACGCAGCGTTCTTATTGGTCGATTCGGTCGAAGTGAAGTGATTTTCTTCAGTTAATCGGTCAATAGAAAAGTCCCATCGACAACAAAAACGTCAGAATGTATTGAGGTGATTTAGAAAGAACGGAGCTTTGAAATAATTGTAAAATGATCCATCATTCAAACAAACGGTGGTGAAAAAATGTGACAAAGTATTCGGATCACACTTCGAAATGGTATTTAGAAGACTCCTTCAAATACCAATTTATTATGGGAGGCTGGCAATATGTCAATGCTGACAATAATTTGTCGAATGTATAAGAAGCCTTTCAATAGATCTTATATATATTATAAATAAAGACGACAATGGTAAGTCTGTACACGAATATCCTTTCATAATATAAGAATATTGCATATCATATGATGTTGGTAACATTCGCTTAGATTCTTCTGGTCAGAATTCTGGATTCTCCACTGCGTCACAGCACATTACTTATAACTGTGATGAATATCCATCACTGTTTATTGGGTTTTTATGTTCTGCCCACCAAATCATTTCCATTTTATTCCTCGTATATTGAATACCCAGATGGAAATATCCTTATTTCCGTAAATGGTCCATTTTGATTCTCGAGGATGAATATCCCCTGGCAAAACTAATTCGCGATAGTGTTCCTCTCTTCGTACTCTATTTATTTCTGTTTCGATTTAACGACAACCTGGCTTACTACACAGTCTGCGCGGACTTTCATATTTCATATTTCCCAGATCAGATCCAGTATCTGGATGAAGCTGATTATCGTATACGAATATAAAAAGGAAAAGGGTTCGGATCTGTTGCGATCCGCTACTGGGCACTCTGAATTGACGTTCATGGATTTCTCGATATCCTCAAGACATAAGGCGTTTTCGGATACTTACGATGAACCAATAGCGATAATTTTGCTTATTCACATGAATAAAATTGCGTTTCCTCTGGCATCATCAAGAAATTTAACTGGTTTTTATCATTTTTATTTTTGATTTATCGGAAATTCCTCCATGACAAATTAAATTGCAACTATTGACCTATAAGAATGTATTCCCAACAATTTTAAAAAACAAATAGGTGATTATTCCCACAACGCACTATGAAAAATAGTTGACACCAGATGCCTAACCGTGTAGTTGTGTGAATAAATCGGAAATACAGCACATAAGGAATTTGCTTAAGCCCGAAAAACGTTATAATATTCTAAAATTGTTATGAGAAAACTCAATATTGGTTGACCTGAATTTGAGAAATATAAACCTTACTTTCATTGTTTCGCGAATGAATTTTCATTTGGGGACCGATATACTACCAGATACTTACCTACTACAATAACATAATATTTTTTTCAGGACCCAGAGCAGCCTATAAACCCTAATCCTCGACTCAAGTTGCGCTTTGAGGACACCAGTAATGTATGTTTGGCACTTTCATCTCACACATATTATTATTATATATTAAAACGATTTATATCATACTAGCAGACCCAACAGACGTTGTTCTGTATACACAAAAATTCATTCAATTCGATCGAGCCGTTTTAGTTGCAGAGTAAATGAATAACCTGAATAACGACTTCAGCGCCATCTGTTGATCTAATTTGTTGTCATAAACATACGGGCATAGGCAATCCAAAATACATTCATACAAAACATCCCTCACACTTCGGTACCATCTCCTACCCGCCTAGTGCCTACCTCGGAGACATTTTGGTGCGATTTCATCTTCAACCTGCCATATCTTTTGATGTATTCATCATAATTGAATGATGTAAGAGGCAATTTCGTTCTAAATTAAATACTGGGTATGAACTACGTATTCAATTGGATAAGGATCAATAGCGTATTCATAAAAAATACTCCCAAATAATGCATAATTTTGAGAAACATTCGGATACCTTTAAAAGGTAATACCGAGTAAACCTTGAAAGATAGATATATGCTATCGTGGACTTTTTTGTAGAACTATTGAAGAGGTACATTTCTGTCATACATTGTTTCCATGTACGTCTTACGGTTTTTGCAGCGCACCTGAAAATAGCTGATCATGGCTGATTTTGGTACTCATATTTATTATCATTGAAGTTATAGTAGGTTTCCTTAATTTTCTCGGGTGAAAAGTATAGCCTATGTTACTCAGGGATAGTGTAGCATTCTAAGGGTGAAATAATGATTGAAATCTCTAGTAGCTTATGAGTTAACTCGTATCAAACCCACAAACATACAAATCTTTCCTCTTTATAATATAAGTATAAGTATAATATTAGTAAAAAATATAGATCAGTTCTCTACAAACGCCCTATTGATCACTTTTTTCTATAACCTATCGTTTAGAAAATATCTCGAATAAACTTGGGAGGAGATGGAAAATTGCATTTTTTCATCTTCTAATGAAAATAAATCGGTCTGTGCTCATTCGATCAGGACGATTGATACCTCATTTTATAGGTTAATTAATTCTCTACAAACGCCCTATTGACCACTTTTTTCTAAAATCTACCGTTTTGAGCAGAATCCGTACCAACTTAAGACAACCGGGATCTGAATAAGAAGATCAGTTTTCAGAATATGAAGAAAAATGGACAAAAAACTTTCCAAATTCACGAATTATAAATGACATTCATAGAAATTTCCTAAACATGATAAAAATATTTTCATTTATTCGATGTTTTTAAATGAAACTTGAATAATTTATTCTATATTAACAAATACTCGTAAATACTTAGCACTAACATCCATATTTATACAACTTCATTGATATATTCCAGGATCAACAAACAAAGACATAGAAGAAATTTCATTTGAAATAGTTAGTTGATTGCATTTTCAATGAAACTTGCGATTATTTGCATTATTCCAATTTCCAATCATTCCCTCGAGTTCTAACACTTCCATCCCGCAAATGCAATGGAAATTCTCCGCAGTGACGTCACATCTCGATGCGCGTCGGCATACCGGTGTTTGTGTATCGTGCTCGGAGACGCAATTCGATTTTGGTGCGATTTCATCTACAACCTGCCATATCTTTTGATGTATTCATCATAATTAAATGATGTAAAAGGCAATTTCGTTCTATATTAAATACTGGGGATGAAGGACGTATTTAAATGGATAAAGATCAATAGCGTATTCATAAAAAAATACTCCCAAATCCTTGAAAGATAGATATATGCTATCGCAAACTTTTTTGTAGAACTATTAAAGAGGTACATTTCCGTCATACATTGTTTCCACGTACGTCTTACGGTTTTCGCAGCGCACCTGAAAATAGCTGATTTTGGTACTCATAATTATTATCATTGAAGTTATAGTAGGTTTCCTCAATTTTCTCGGGTGAAAAGTATAGCCTATGTTACTCAAGGATAATGTAGCATTCTAAGGGTGAAAGAATTATTGAAATCGGTCCAGTAGCTTATGAGTTATCTCATATCAACGCCACAACCCACAAACATACAAATCTTTCCTCTTTATAATATTAGTATAGATTAGTATAGACTAGCATCTACTAAATTACTATGCATCATCAAATCCCCAAGGTGATATTTTTTCACACCTGGAGCTTATTGCACCAAAATACTTTGCCACTTTTCACTTTGCATTTTGCATTTTAACAATTTCAAAAGTGAAAATTTTCGATTTCATTTTTTCTCTAGTGAAATCGAAAATTATCAAATTGCAATTTTTTTTCTTGATTCTTTGCTGTCAAAGGAATAGGTGTATTATGTTTTATGAATTTCAGCCGAAAAATCAATTTTCAGAAGATAAAATAAAATTATAATCATTTGTTTTTCCATGTTCTTGAAAGTGTCCACCACCATTTTTTGACATAAAATGTATTCTTTGATCCTTTATACCCTAGAATTTTTTCACATTTTTAAAATTGGTGGAACATTCTCAGAAAAAATAAAACTGTTTGAAAAAAGGCGGTGGACACTTCTGAAGAACACCGAAAACAAATGACTACAGTTTTATTAATTCTTCAGAAAGTCGATTTTTCAGCTGAAATTCATAAAAAAATTATACGTATAGTCCGTTCACGAAATTTTGAGCGCATAGTAGGCGTTCGCAAGTTGGCAAGATATAGAAAAAACAGTATGTACGGAAAGGAAAAATCCAAAGATCAATGAGAAGTATATCAACTGATAATTTATTAATTTACACAGGTCCTTGATATATATTTTTCCTAGAGTTAGTGAGTTGATTGATAAAAAACATAAAATGTTTATAGTTGTAAAATCCAGAGTAAAACTGTACCAATTAGATTTTTAATTCGAAGTATGTTTCTGTTACTCTCAAGTTCCGACAAAAAAGCAGTATCAGAGTTGAGCTCTCTTGACTACATATTCCACCAACTGAAGTGATTTATAGACTTTTTCTTCAACTTTTTTCTTTGCGATTTTGAACTCCAATTATAAATTTTGTAATTTGTTTCCTTGTCATTGCGGGCCAATATAATACAGGTCTTTATAATGATTGTAACAGCGCAGTTGGCTTTGGATTGCAGAATATCAATATCTAACCAATCGGAGTATAGCATGATCACAGAATTCTGTGGTTTGCATAATCCAAAGCCAACTGCGCTGTTACAATCATTTATAGAGACCCTGTATTATACGACTGAAATGGAATCTCTCAGCCCGTTTGTTCTCGGAATTCTTTCATGATGATAATACCTCCTTGTGTGTTCTTTGGACGTTGACGAAAGAAGTATGAGTTTAATATCGGTTGATTTTTATCGATTCAATTCATTATCTGTTTTCATTGTTTACAATCTCAATTGCGTTATTCACGTTAATCCTAATTTTGTATGTTCAATTTGAAATATGAATTGTAAATTTCAGAGTCAACTAAACATCAAACGAAAATCAAGCGCCCGACTAACAGTAGAGAGCATTCAATCGTCATCTGAAAAAATGCCAACTAACACGACTTCTGGAAAAATCGATGAAGGTATAATAAAACAAAAAGAAAAAGAGAAGAAAAGAAGGGAACCCAAATTTCTACTTTCCAAACAACAAAAGGATGACATCAAAGAAGCTTTCGATTTGTTCGATTCCATTGGAGGTGGATTGGTTGAGAGAGATTTTCTCAAAGTGGCTTTCAGGGCCTTGGGTATAGAGCCCACAAGAAAAGATATAAGAAATTTGGCTGCGTTACCTTTATACTTAAGCTACGAAGAATTCGTAGAACAACTCCAAATAAAAATGACATCAGAAGACGATCCTAGCGATGTGATCAAAATGTTTCAATTATTTGATACTGAATTAACTGGAAGAATAACTTTAAAAGAATTGAAGAGAGTGGCTGATATTCTCGGAGAAGACGTTACGGATGAGGAACTACAAGAAATGTTAGATGAGGGTGATGTATCTGGCAATAAGAAAGTTGAATTCGTCGAGTTCAAAACGCTTCTACAGAGGGTATTGATTGTGTGACAGCTGATAAGTTGAAGAAACAACTGAAAGCAGCACTGAACTGAATATTAAGATTATATTACTTTATTTCTAGTTATTATGTTGATAATGGATGTTGGTCTACACATTTTAAATATAATTATGTTGTTCAAAACGACTCAATGAATACAATGACAATTAATCTGGTTCGAAAATTAACATCGGAAACATACGATTTTCAATGCATTAGAGAGAGAGAGAGAGAGAGAGAGAGTTTTGCCGCACAGTTGGACAGTGGTATACTCACGGATATATTTGCTATGTTTCTTTCTTCTGCCGAAATACAAAAAATATAAAAAATATAATTATAGATGCCAGTTGACCCAAAACCTTTCTGCGGTATAGCCAAAAGCATCTACAGGTTTGGAAATGCTCATCGGAAACATACGAAATTCAATGCATCAGAGAGAAAGAGAGTTTTGCCGTGCAGTTCTACAGAGGTATAATGGAAAGGTTCACTTGATGCGTAACTCTCTGAATAAACGGCCACTGTACTCTGGTCTCTCTCTTATTGTTGAGTGAGGCTCAATTGAGCAGAATGGTAGGGAACCTGCACCACTCGAATCGAGTATTACGCGCAGCCTGACGCATTGACTCAATGAGTCGGACTGCCCATGTTAGTCTCTCTAATAGCGTTTTTTTTCGGGAAAACTGGTGAGCACCATAATTTCCCCAGTGCAATTTATCGTGTTCCATTGGTATAAAGAACAATGAGATGCTCATAAAAAATTGCACTCAGTTCGCACTGGGGCAATTCTGTGTGCGCACCAGTTTCCCAAACGAAAACACTATAATGCATTGAATGTCGTTTGTTTCCGATGTTAATTTCCAAACCTGTAAGAGAAAGTGTTTTGGAGATGAAAGAAACTGAAAAAGAAGCTCTCTGGGGGAATCTTCCGGGAATTGATCATTCCGAAATGTTCTTTCATAAATTTAAAGCTGCAAGGTCCAAAAAATATTGGATCTCAATAAGAATAAGTGACGTTTGTGCTCCCGTTATGACTATATGTTATACTTGTCATTTCTGCCTACTTCAGTGAGTTGAAGAACGTTGAAAAGTACAATCAAAAATGATTTAAAATAGCTCAAATCCATAAATTTTTCATCAACACGTCAATTAACATTAACGAGTTTGTGATTAATTTCGAAAATTGATCCAACATTCTACATAACAACGCTTAATGTGGTCTTCATCACAGGACACTACTTTTACCAATCTTTCTAACAATTAACGAACCCCATCGCGAAAAAAAGCCCAGACCTTCGGCCTTTCTTCAAGCATGGCTGTGTTTTGACTTCATCTTGTGGAATGGTAATCGGAAGGTGGAATGTAAAGATTTTCCTTACAACAGTGCCTAAATGACTACTTTTCCGCAATTTTCCGGACAAGTAAATGTTTGTTGAATTTGTGAATTGTAATGCGTTTTAAACAAGATCTGCCTAGACTGGTATCATAAAGTTACGTCAGGCCCCGTATTCTGGACAAGTGATCTTTTAATGCGTATACGAACTTCATTGCGCGAGTTCCTCTTTTACCTGCAAAAATGCACACCGCGCAATGAAGTTCGTATACGTATGTTGTATTGTTACATGAATTTATTTCCTTCATAATATAAATCATTGTTCGGCGATCCGCCACGCGTCAAACCTCGGAACCTTTGAGCGTCGCAAACTTCGAGGCGACCTCCTCATGACTTTTCGTATCCTCAAAAACTTTATCAACTACGATTTATCGCATCTTTTCTGTTTAAACACTGACACTCGGTTGCGCGGCCATAACTTAAAGCTGAGGAAGGAGAGGTTCATTTCTACTGCGAGGAGAAATTTCCTCCCCAACAGAGTTTTTGATTGCTGGAATTTCCTGCCACCCAGTGTTGTAAATGCCCCATCAATAAACACTTTCCAGAACCGTTATAACAATATCTAATTTTGGTAAATTACATTACAAGATCTTTTTTCGGCAACCGTCCGGGAAGTACCCACTTTCCGACGCTTTTTCTTTGAGAAAGAAGCCTTTCCCGGCCTAGTCCGGGAAGTACGTACTTCCCGGACTAGGCCGGGAAGAATCACGTCGTTTTTGATCATAGTAAATATGAAAATCTTGGTAGGTATATTTTTGATAAATGAAGTTACCATAGCACTGAGAAAACGGCTGACAGTTCATATATAAATTAGTTGTCAAGAATTTGCATGTTTTCTGATCGCAATCCCAATCCGCATTAAAATATGGAAAGCAGCAGTGATAGTGACAATGAAAATGTGCCTTGGGAAATTTCCAATATAGCAGCCGCTGCTACAGCACAATTATTGCCTGAAAAATCAAAATCAAGGTATGAAAACGTGTATGATTCGTTCACGAAATGGATGGAGATGAAGCAATGCAAAATTATAACAGAGGATGTAATGTTGGCCTATTTGGCGCATAAATCAGAAACAGTCAAATCCTCCACTCTGTGGAGCATGTACTCTATGTTGAAAAGTACCATTTTAGTAAAGAAAAATGTGAACATAGCCATTTTCCCAAAAGTTCTCGCATTTCTTAAAGGAAGAATGTTGGTTACAAAGCCAAAAAATCAGAAGTTTTCAGCAGTGAACAGATCAGCAAATTCATTAGAGAAGCGGATAATGATACATATCTAATGCTGAAGGTGATTTTAACAAAATATTACGATTGTAGGATATAAAAGTATCAACTTACTTTTCAGGTAGCAACAATTATGGGTTAGCCGGCGCGTGCAGAAGAGAAGAACTGACAAAAATGTCGATTGATTTAATAAACGATAAGGAAGACATGTTGCTTGTGAAAATACCGGATTCCAAACACATATTGAGAGAACTTTTGTTGTAATTGGGCAAGAAAACCTGCTGTTGTATAGACAATATTTATCTTTACGGCCATCTCATACTCCACCAACAGATTATTCGTGAATTACAAAAGGGAAAATGTTCGATTCAGCCTGTTGGTATCCACACTTTCGGGAGTCTCGGAATGAAAATCGCAGAGTTTTTACATTTACCCAATCCTAAAAATTACACAGGCCATAGCATTCGTCGAACTTCGGCGACGTTATTTGCTGACAATGGTGGAAACATCAACATTTGAAGAGACACGGTGGCTGGAAGTCTACCAATGTGGCTGAAGGATATATAGATAATTCCCTTGAAAACAAAATTAAAATTGCCAAGACCATTCAAAAATCACCAGAAGAAATAATCGATGCGAAACGGAAACTTTGCCATCTTGTTGTGGCTTCAACAAAAGGAATTTAAATATACCAGGCATTTCAAACAAATTGAATCCCTTCAATATCAGTAATTGCTCGAATTTTAATATAAATATTAATATAAATAAGAATTAGAATGTTTCTGTTAATATGTGATATTTTCTGTTCTGTTTAATTTAAATAAGAATTAAAATATATAAAAAAGAAATGTGTCGTCTCATTGATTTGTTATTCTAGACGGTTGCCGAAAAAATATTGTACGCAACACGCCCGAAAATGGTTTTTTGGACTCATAGACTTCTAGGACTCGCTTGCGCTCGTCCTAGAATTTTGTCTATTCGTCCAAAAAAACCCTATTTTCCGGACTTGTTACGTAAATTACTATTTTTCATCGAAATTTGTATTTTACTGGTGATTTCAATTATTTTTTTATCACTTTATTAAAATACCCGTGCGCATGTATTTTCCTAGTACGCAATTGCTTGTATGCCTTATTAAATATTTCGTTCTGAAATTTTAGGTGCAGCCTTGAGGGTGAAGGAACTCTTCGCCTAAAATATTTTCAAGTCTACAGTGTTGCTACGTCTATCTCAAACGCATATTCGTAGTATAACCCACTAAAAAAAAATTTCTCTGCTGTGTACTGTTGCCAAGTTATTCACAAATTCATGAAACTTTTGACATTTGTATTGCCAGTTTGGAAATGCAATATCTCGATTATTTTTTATGCGAACGGAACCAAACTCAGCAGTCTCATAGTAAAGACTCCATGCTTTCATGTGGTATATTCAGCATTTTGATACATCGTAAGGTTTTTCGAAGATATTGCTCCGAAAATGTGAAACTCAAAATTGAAATATTTCGAGATTTTCAAATGGCAACCCTATATTTATTTTACAGCATTCAATTCAAAATAAAAATGAATGGCAGTCTCCTTTTACACTAATTATTTATTTTGGATGGTTTTCGAATGAGATGAAAAATACTGAAATTTTTCAGTATTTATAGTCCATGATCTATGGTCCTGTTTACGATGAAGTGGTTTTATGATTATGGTATGAATTGTTGAAGTAGATTCTATGGTTCAAATCATAAAAAGGATTCGATGATCATTGATGTCATTGAAAAAAGTTAACCCATATTATGTAGGACCTTTTCAATCGTTATTCACATTTAGCAAGAATGACTTAAAAGAAATTCCAAAAATGTTTAGGCTTTCTGGAATTCTGGCCTTATTTTCACTAATTATTTATTCTGGACAATTTTCAAATGAGATGAAAAATACTGAAAATTTTTAGTATTTATAGTCATGTTCAATGGACCAAATTGTTGTGTGATTATAAAGTGAATTATCGGAATGAATCCTATTGTTGAGGTCATGAACATAGGACCAGGATTACAGAAAGCCTAAACAATTTTCGGAATTTCTTTCCAGTCATTCGTGCTAAATGTGAATAACGATTGTTGAAGGTCCTACAGGTCCTTTCAATAATTTTTTGGCATTCCCCGTGAATTGTGAAACAACCCGAATCGTGTTTGAATAATATGGGCAAACTTTTTTCTATGACATCCATGATCATCGAATACTTTTTATGATTTCAACCATAGAATCTACTTCAACAATTCACGCCATAATCATAGAACCATTTCATCGTAAACAGGACCATAGATCATGAACTATAAATACTGAAAAATTTCAGTATTTTTCATCTCATTCGAAAACTATCCAAAATAAATAATTAGTGTAAAAGGAGACTGCCATTCATTTTTTATTTCGAATCGAATGCTGTAAAATAAATATGGGGATGCCATTTGAAAATCTCGAAATATTTCAATTTTGAGTTTCACATTTTCGGAGCAATATCTTCGAAAAACCTTAAGATGTATCAAAATACTGAATATACCACATGAATGCATGGAGTCTTTACTATGAGACTGCTGAGTTTGGTTCCGTTCGCATAAAAAATAATCGAGATATTGCATTTCCAAACTGGCAATGCAAATGTCAAATATTTCAGGAATTTGTGAATAACTTGGCAACATTGCATAGCAGGGAAATTTTTTTCAGTGGATTATACTGCGAATTTGGTATTGAATCGATATATAAATGAAAATATAGGTACTTAGTTCCATTTGAAATAAGAAAGTAGTTATGCGTTTGAGATAGACGTGGCAACATTTTCTTCTTGAAAATATTTTAGGCGAAGAGTTCCTTCACCCTCAAGGCTGCATCTAAAATTTCAGAACGAAATATTTACTAGTTCTCCTAAAACGTCTAATAGGCCAACTTAAAAGGAAAACCCTGTATATGTAAACAATGAGAGTAATATTAATTGATTTACAATCAACCAATATTAAACCCACACTTTGTAAACTAATCCCGTCAACGCACAAAGAAAATGCATAGTGGTAATATCAAACAGAGCATCCATAGATAACTATTTCGCCCTATTTGGGGCTCTTCAGTATGGAGGAGCTCCGTCTGAAAGGCATTCTAGGTTCCCTTATTTCAAGCATCAGAACAGAACCAAAACGCCATCTCTTAGGATCCTTACGAACACCTACATCCGATGCATGAACTCTGAACGAAGTGCGAGATGTTTATCCGTTTTCATACAAACTGGTGCCGTATTCTCGAGAAGTGATAATCGAAAACGTATACGAACTTCATTGCGCGGTGTGCATTTTTGCAGGTAAAACAGGGCCTCGCGCAATGAAGTTCGTATACGTTTTCGATTATCGCTTCTCAAGAATACGGGCCCTGGTGGTAGTCGTTCAGAGTTCATGCATCGGAGGTAGGTGTTCGTAAGGATCCCAAGAGATGGCATTTTGGTTCTGTTATTCTCAGAGCTAGGCGACATTTCTTCAAATAAGGGAACCTAGGATGCCTATATATGCTCTGTTTGATATTACCACTATACATGTTCTTTGTGCGTTGACGGGATTAGTTCAGAAGTGTGGGTTTAATATTGGTTGATTTTAAATCAATTAATATTATTCTCCGCTTTCATTTTTTATATTATGCCCGCTTTACTCTCAAACGCAAGAATTTTCATTTATTATTCTGTATACGTATTGGATTTTACCAGGAACCTTTGTTCTCAATCCAAAATCTGATGTAATAATAATAATAATAGTTCTCAAAAATCAAAACATTTCTTCGAGTTTGTTGATATTTTATTAGTAGCATCACAAAACAAAAAAATATTTCAAACGCTATTCTATCATTAAAAATTATCAGGAAATAATGAAATCTTTGTTTCAACAAGTGCCGAAAAATGTAACATGAGGGAGCATATTGAAAATGTGTCACTACAAATCATTTTCATTGTACGGTTACAGCTTGTGTACATACAAATTACTAAATTAGTTCATTCTTGAAATGGCACGAGTAAACACAAAACGAAATTTCCTAGCATTAGTGTACATGTGACTAGGTGTAAAAATCCTCTCATTAATTTTTCGTGACTAAAAACATCAATAACCAACATGAAGCAATTGAAAGAGTTCATAAATGTTTTTATCAATCTACACCATATTGATATTGGAAAATTTATTCGAGATGAGCAAATATTAAAACTAGAATTTCTATCAATTCTATCACATTTCATTTGGCAAATTTTTCAGAAAACGATTATTTCCATTATCATCACATATTAAATGAATGACCCAATATTTTTTCAGTAATTGTGTAGTTTTTATAAAATGGGAGATGATCAATTTTTAACAGAATGAGTATACCTAGGATTCCTTTGAATTAATCACATATAAATCAATGAACAAACACCATTTTAAATCATTCCAGTCAATAAATCAGAACTGGATGCATTTAGATCCAGAAAAATATTATATTTGCTGAAAGACTTGTCCAGCTGAAGAACATTAAATTGAAAACACTTTTTCCTATTCAGGTTAATGTCTATTCAGAAATATAATACTCTCCAACAGTATCCCAGTAATTAGATATAATATAATCAATTATTTTCAGTCAACATAAATTTTTTTCGCATTATTTATAAGTACTCATCCTCTAAAAATCTTGACTTACAATAAATAACATGAGATCTTCTGATAGTAATTGTATGTTTCGATAATCAGGGTTAACGAGTATACATATCATGAAAACGTTTATAGAATATATCTAATAAAATCTCTATTATTTTTAACTTTCTCAGAAATTCTTAAGTAGAACATGATATGGTACATAATGTGTGCAAGTATGAATAATTCATTTGTAAAAATGAATATTCTTATTTGCACAGAAACAGTTGAATATCGAAATTCTAATATGAGAATACAGAAATATAATCTACATTCTAACAAGCGAATAAGGTACTAAATTGAAAGAAAAATGGGAAAATATTCACACAAATATATGAGATAATAATAAAAGATCTGATAAGCAAATAAGGTACTAAATTAGGAAAAATAATCACACAAAATAATCATTGGTACCTAATAATAAAAGATCTTTTTCTTGAAAATATACAGAGCGTTCCACTTTGAATAAAAACAGTTCCGTAAAAGACAGCTTCACAGAAATGATTCCCAATTTGAGCTTCTTACATGGCAAAAATAATTTCCAGTATTCGAAACAATATGATATATATCTTTTATTTATATTTTTCTCATAAACACACATATTGGAATATTCAAATATTGATCTGATAAAAATCAATGAACTATCGATGTGTAATATTATAGTTCATCTGTTCTTTTTTATCTTATTCATAACTGTTTCTGACAGTGACGGCTCGTCGGGGTCGGCAGGGTCGGCCGGGCCGACCCAAAAATAATCGGGAAATTGAAAATAATTCTGGATATTAAATTCATTCAAAGTCATTCTGAATTATCAATTTCGATATTAAAATTGCCTGGATATTTAATTTTCCACTCAGAACAGAAAATATAACTTATTCCGCCCAACATTTCCTTTCTGGCTCACCAAATATTCGATTTCCAAAGCATCTAGCGATTGTTCTTTTTGTAACAAACCCAAAATTATAAATAGTAACATATCGTAACATCACCGAAAGCTGACAATTCAGAATGTACGTTTCACCGTAACAGTAGATCTGAAATGTAACACAAATGTTACAATTGTGACACCAAGGTCGGCCACAGCCCTCGGCCGTACTTCCAGTACGTAAATGAAGCGATACTACGACATACGTCCAGAATACGGCCACTCAGTAGAACGGTACAACGCATCGATAGTAGGTCGCTTCCAATAGTCACGGTCGGCAGGCCTACCCTGCGAAGCAGAAGTTGCTAATTTGCACAGTTCTTTCACTGATCGAATGAATAGTTAATTATAACTATTTCAGGAAAGATCGGTTTTGTACCGTTCGATAGTAGTTACTGATTTTCTGATCATGAAAATATCATTAATGTATTCTTAACTTTAGGAATATCGTGATTTCAAAAGGTCTAGAATACGCGGCTAGGTCGGCAGGCCGTACCTCAGAAGAGGGGATTCATCTAGAATCGCATTTCGCGTTCTTCGCTTATGTATAAGGAATTGAAAAGGGGTTAGTATTTCTAAGGGGTAAGTCGACAGTGTAATACAAGTGTCCAAGTGTTATTAAAAATTTATTTGGCTACTTCCGTAAGTTTGTTACAAATTTATTTGATTGTTAAATTTGAGATACTAGGTAATGGCACATGTAAGGGAGGTTGGTGTAAAGCAGCGTCGACTTGACAAATATTTTGAATTGTTCGGACAGTGCTCGAGTGCTCATCGCAAATTTATAAAAAGTTTCGACGATAAGGTTAGGGAAAGTAGTAAATTATGAAACATCTATTGAATATGATCCCTTTCTATTGACAAGAAACAATCATGAGAATTTTTAGGAGGTCGTTTAATCGCCGCGAATTTAGACAAAGATTTCAAAAAGTGTGTTTAGCCTTCCGCGCCGTCGGTATTTTTGGTTTGTCAAGAACCATACAGAGTGATTTATATGATTCGGCGAGGGAATTAATTTATGAGGAAATAGACAGCGCAACGTACTCTTCTTGGGGAATAGACGAGACAATAGATATTAAATGTTTCTGTCAAATATTGACGACACGGTGAATTATCGAAACGATTTTTGGGGATTTTGCGATGTCCGTAAAATTTGAACCGCGAATGATATTTTCAATAACTTGTTAGACAATTTCAATCATTTTAATATAGCGACTAAATTATTCGGACAAACCAATGACGAGGCGGCTGTGATGGCAAAAAAAATTAAGAGTTTACAATCGCGAATAAAAAAATCTGTGTTATATATATATTTCCTTTGGTCTGGCCGACCCCCATCTGGAGGGCACGAGCCGTCACTGGTTTCTGACATGTTTCAAAGTAGAACACATCAGTCTGTATAATCATTTGTGTAAAATACTCACCTACTTCACGAGAAAACGATGTCAGTTTTGAAATCCAAGTTGAGTTCATCAATGGCTAACACCTGTAAGAAAAAATAATATCTTATAATACAATTGTATATCCCCGATGAGATTAAGTTTGATAATCTTAATAAGGGATAAGTCCTAAGCCAACCACCTCTTTTGCTTAGTACAGTACATACAAGAACCCCATCTGAAGTAAGGCGATTCTCAGGTTCTCTCTTGGAGCACATAACCTTAAGCATAATTAGGTACCTGATGAATACTTCACAATCACTTCGTGATCGCATAGAATTTTCAAACCAACTGAATTATAACTCACCTTTTGCACAGCATCATAATGAAAATCGTCTATAGGTTTTCCGTTGAGAGATACATTTGAAACTGTTTTCTGGACTCCTAAAACAGTTACATTACCCAAGTTGGGAGGTAATTCTTGTCGATACACATTCTGGATTCGTAAAACATCTCCCTCAGCAGCAAACTGTGTGAGAGAAAATTGTTTTTCTTCATAACTGTCTGAAATTCAGAAAATAAAAGGTGAAATAAAAGATTTCAGCGGATATTATGAATCAAGAATGGTTTTAAAAGTAGCTTAATTTAAGTGTGGCATATCTGTACTAAGTAGGATTCGAATCTTGAGACGAATACAGTGTCCGACCGAAAAGTCCGAAGTTTTTGACAAAATCATAACCTCCGTAATTTTACTCAAAATAGTTCATTTTTGTATTAAGTGTGTAAAATGAGTGTTTTTTTATGGCACATAAGGATGTGAGGGTGTCAAATTTTGGAATTTCACTGAAATGTGCCATGAAAACACGAATTTTACACGCACGAAATACAAACAACATTTTTTGTACAACTCTGAATGTGAATTTACATCGACTGAAATATAAATATTAAAGATAATGCTTCCAATACAATATTTCTATGCATCCAGTGATCTTTCTGTGTCGTCGGGAAGTTCGGGCATGCAGTCAAGGGCGGGAAAGACACTTTACCCATGAATTAGGCACATTATTTTTTCTACGACCGCATAAAGATTCAAAAAGCACCATGAATATATATATTTTATTTCAACATACAAAACATTCCATGAAAATCCACTATTTAGAGAGTACAAGACGTAAACTTCCATTGCATTATCCCTCACACTCTCTAACGATTACTGAAAAAAATGTCGATTACATGTGCATTAAATTTTTCAATAGAATACCTAAAAACTTACAGGTTATAATAAATTCAACACTTTCAAAATGAAATTACATGAATTACTTATAGATATAGAACCCTACACTATTCAGGAATTCCTTGCAACATAAGATCTGAACGTTCATTGCCCAAAATTATTAAATTCTGTATATCGACGTGTTCTCTAAACATATTGTGTGTTTATGAGAATAAAGTTCTATCATTATTATCGACTTGAGCCTATTAGCGTAGAAAGGGTGTGATTTTTACACCCCCTAGCGATCAGCTATCACACTCCCTGCTAAGGGGAACATTCACTCAACCCGGATAGTAAGTATCAGGGGGATTGAGCTCTGTGGTGTTCGTTGTTCTTCTTCTCCTGGGTCCTGGGTTCTTTCTTTCTTCCTTGCTTTACTTTGTAAAGGTTTTCATCCAATTCTAGCTCTTTGAGGTTGGACTTGCCTGTATTTTTGACGTAGATTGTTGTTATTCGGGATGGCTACGTCTATAAGTATTGCTTTCTTCTCTTTTCTCTTCACTAGAATTATGTCTAGCCTATGTGTTTAGCAACAGTTAAATTTGTAAGTACTGTGCGATCCCAGTATAGCCTCTAATGGTGGTTCTCCAGTATTACTTCAGACTGATACTTATAATATGGAATTGTTTCGGATTGCTAGCTCCTGATGAAGTATTTGCAAACTGCATCATGTCGACTCTTATATACATTTCCAGCAAACATTTGGCAGCCTCCTGTAATATGTTGGATTCTTTCTGATATTTGGCATTCGTAGCAGCATCTATCGTCGGTGAGGCTTCTATCCTTCATGATATATTTCTGATAGTTTTTAGTTTGCACTACTTGATCTTGAATGGCAAGGAGGAAACCTTCTGTTTCAGGAAACAATCTTCCAGAAGTCAACCAGTAGTTCGACTCAGGAATGTCGACATGTTTCTGTGATCTCGTTCAGGTGTCTTCCATGTAGGGTCTTTTCTCTCCATCTTTGAATTTTATCACTTGTGTGGTGTTTTCATGAGGGTGCTCGCTTACTGGTAGATGTGTTGAACCATTTGCTTTAATCAGTATCTTATGTGAGTCCGATGTGTTTGACTTGTCTACAAAGTAATATCTTAAGTTGTTTATCTGTTCGGTCGCCATTTTCTTTATGTCCCCAAAGCCTAAACCGCCTTGGGTTCTAGAAATTGTTGTTCTTTCGACACAGCATTCAGGATTTTGCTTGTTGGCCTTTGTGCACCAGTGTTCTCATTTGTCGTTGAGGGCGATCGAAATATGTATTACTCCACCTCACTATTCCGAAAGAATAGGTGATAACTGGGCAAGCGTAGGTGTTAACAGCTTTTGTGAGATTTCTGCTGTTCAGTTTCGTTTTCAGAATGCTCCTCATTCTTTTGGTGAACTCTACTGTTATTGAAACATAGATAAATTGAAAATAGTAATCATCGAAATGAATACAATAGGCTCACAGAACCTTCTTCATGCGGACTGGGATGATTTATTCAAGATGTTGTCAATGAGGGAAGAGACAGACCGGTTTCGGCCTTATTAGGCCTCGTCAGTGTCCCATATCCCTCAGAGACAACATCCTAATGAAAAACTTCTACATTTAAGACCACTTGTAAGACTCTATCGAGTATTATCCTACAGATGGTGACATCTATTTTCAATTTATCTATGTTTCAAAAATTTGTTAGGTTAGCCTCCCTAAAGGCAAATAATTTTTTGTTTGTCTTTTTTCTTTATCTTAAAAACTCTACTGTTAGTTCATCTTTCATCACACGTTGATCTATTCTTTGACATTGTTTAATTTCCAGGTATTTATATCGATCTCCTGCAGCATTGCCTTCATTCTTCTCCGTTAGAAAATGTGAAAGGTGTCTGTTGGATTTTCCCCCCTGATAAATTTAGGGAACGACATTTGTCCAGTCCAAAGTTCATGATGACATCCTACTAGTCGTAGTAGGCACTCTAGTTGGTCTCTATTAGCTGCCATCAGTTTAAGCTCATCAATGTACAGGGTGGACCAAAAGTCCGTTTACTTTTTAAACAATGATAAAAACAAAACTTGATAAATGCTGCTAAATATGTTTATTTATTATTGAAAAAGACAAGTAGGGATTTTATTTTTTGAATATTATATCATCCATATGTGACCCTTGTCCCTCACGACACTGTTGCAACCTGGAGCGAAAATTTTCTATCACGGCCTTGCAGGTGTTTTCTGAAATGTTTTGGATTTCTTCGCTGATGCGTTCCTTTCATTCTTCAAGAGACGCTGGGTTGGTGTCAAAAACTTTATTTTTAAGGCATCCCCAAAGAAAAAAATCCATTGGGGTGTAGAAAAAAATCTATTGGGGATAAATCTGGACTACGAGGTGGCCAGTTAACGTCACCTCTTTTTGATATCACTTTTTGACCAAAAATTTCACGAACTGCAATCAATGAGTCATTAGGCGTTTTCGGATACTTACTCGGGTTAACTCGATCCCTAACCTTGGCGTTCGTTTACCTACCCCGAACATCCAACCCGTGTTCGGAAAGTACGGGGTTATTAACTCGATCACTGACCCAGGTTGATTTATCGTAACCCTACTCGAGAGTAGGGTTCTGGAGGCACCGCATGCGCACTGCAGTTCAATTTTGTATTTGAAAAAAGCGGGAATAAGTCTTCTACTCCTTTCTAAATAATTTCATATATTCTATTCCCAAAAATTATGGAAAGAGAAGAGAATTTGGCTCATTGTAAAATGAGTGGTTCCTTGAGCCGAGAAAATATGTGCAACAACTTCTACATAACTTTGTATGCAGATCTTTCTGCGTAAAAGCTGAAGCCTTATTTACTTCTTTAATATAGGTAGGTACTCGAAGATAACATTGAACAAGTGAGGGCACACCAGAAATTATAAGAAATATTTTACAGAAGCCAATAAATCCTGCAAAGCTAAAGGAAATAAGTGAATAAATTGGAACTGAAAAAATAAATTCTCTACTTCTCAAGCATAGGTAGTCAAAAATGTAATTAAACATGGAAGGGCACACGAGAAATTATAAGAAATATTCAACAGAAGCTCATAAATGCAAGCATATCTAGAGACAATCCGAGAATAGACTGGGATCGAAAAAATAAATTCATTAATTTGTTTGGTTAAGTTATTGATACGACTGTCACTTCAATCCTAAACCTGATGTGTTCGTAAACACTGAACCCGGGTCCGAGACCCGAGTAGATCCGTCACGTGACTCGATGGATCGAGTTAGTAACCCTGAGTAAGTTTCCGAAAACGCCTATTGGAGGTGTGACATGTGGCCCCATGTTGTTGAAACCATGAGCGTTGATTAAAACCATTAAAAAAGTTCCGTAGCATGGCTATATACCGCTCTGTGTTCACTTGCTGACTTGCTGACAAAGCTGCCCATACAGTAACTTTGGGCGAATTGATGCTTCAATTTAGGATAAGTGTCACTCCAGTACCTGCAATTTTGCCGGTTCACGTGTCCATTTAAGTGGAAGTGTGCTTCGTCTGAGAAAAAAATGTTGTTAAAGTTGGTGAACTTCTCTAGCACATCCTTAGCAAACTGGAGCCTATGAGCATGATCTTGTGGCTTTAATTCCTGTACCATTGGAATTTTATAAGGATGTAAATGTAAATCTTTGTGGAGAATACGAATTAAAGATGTTCTTGGCACATTTAAGACACTTGACCGCTTTCGAGTAGAGAGGGTAGGCTGTTCGCGAACGGATGTTCTTACAGTCTCTACGTGTTCGGCATCCCTTGAAGTCCCAGATCGGCCGGATCGTGGTTTATCCATTGTCAAACCTGTCTCCTCAAACTTGTGTACCCATTTTCTAACCAATTGAATTGATGGAGCTTCATTTTTATGCCGTAAGTTGTAGTGAGCGTTAAATTTTCGTTGCGCTATAGTCGGAGAATCGTTGTTTCGATAGTACTCGCGTACGCAGTCACGCAGAACGCACGTTGTGCTCCGTTGAATGGCGCCATGGCACTGAATTCCCATAGACTGCTCTCGAGTTACGTACCCCTTCCGCCCCACCCCGCCTTCGCTGCTCGACGTAAGTACTGATTTAAAAGTAAACGGACTTTTGGTCCACCCTGTATAATAGATGGTTTATTTACATGTTGCGAGTGTTACATTTCAGGTTGAATCCCTTTCCAGAGGACTTATTATTATTTATTATTAATAATAATGTTGAAAACACAATTTGTTGCACAACGAAAAATGGTGTTACGCCACTCTATTGCGGTGGATATTAAAATGGCGACAAAACTCACTGTGAGCTGCCGTGACGGACTCGATATTACTGGCGTAACTGTAGTAAGGGAAAACGCGGTTCTCATCCGTCCACAGGTCCATTATTTCAACTGATAATAAAATGATAAAATACGGTGGGAGTAAGCCGTTTCAAAAACGTCTGACCTTTCTCAGTATTAGTAGACTGAATAAAGAATCTGAGAAGAAAATTGAGTTTGAGACTTGCAATTTCAGGATAGATAGCCAAGGTTAAATAGCTATTGAGCACTTTTCGGAACATTACTTTCACGAAACAACGAAAAATAAATGGTTCTACCAAATATACTACTTAGTGTAGAGCCTGTATAATTTCCATACATAATACAGCAAGTACTGTAACACCTTACGTCATCTTAAAAACGTATCTGAGATAGATAGAACTGATATTGAGATAACACGTAATCTGATCTATGTGTTTATAATCATTATCGATCATGTTATCAATTCATGATATTTTTTGTATACACCGAATAAGTAAACATATGGTATTTGGCCAGACAATAAGAATTGAATGACATCATACAATTGCCGATTCAATAGGTAAATCCAATTGAGTACTGCTGATGTCTAGTGAATTCAGAATATTCTAAGTAATAAACACCTTCAATGTGTCTGATGAGTATTATTCGCCAACCCTCAACTGTATAGACGATTTGACCGAACCTATAGTCCGTTCACGAAACATTGAGCTGTCGGTTGGCCATGAAAATTTGGCATATTCCACTGTGTATATTAAAATTTTAGGTTACGTTGTTCATTTTCTTGTCAGATTGATACGCAATGTTGTCAATACTCAATATAACATAGAGTTCTCTGATAACTCGGAAGCTCGTCGGACGAGGCCGGGTACATTCGGCAACGTTGACTCTGTTCATCGGTATGGCAGCAAATACTGCCAATCTCAGATAAATAAACAAACGCTTTTGCGCTCCATTATATGTGAACGGAGTATACCCTAGCTGGGTACATCGAATTAGTTTCAGTACTTACTCAGCGAATCTCCATCGTCCCAGTAAAGTTGACCAGATGCTTTTCCTTGTTCGTCTAAGCAACTAACAATTGTATAGGTGTCTTCCGACTCTCAGTAGTGGTCTGTTTTGGGGTTTGTTGTGGTATTATATACCCACCTCTTATAAGAGGGGTATTGTATCAAGAGGTGCAGATATGTTGAAAAATTCACCTTTGCTTATTGTAGAAGCTTTGCTGTAAAAATCATACCATATCGCTTTAGGTAGGTATCCTTGAACAGTTTCCACATTATCCTGAAAAAGGAAGCAAAAACCATTATGTTGGAAAATTCAAGGAAATATCAAATTACCTCTAAAACAGGTATGATCATCAACGCTGGCCCCCATAAAAACTGGGTATCTATCTCGAAAGTATCAGAATCACTCCAAAATCTGAAAGAAGACAAAAGGTAGGGTTAATTCATTGTTAAGAATGAAATAAACTTGAAAGCAATAGTATTATATATGAGGAGAGATCATTATTCGGTTAGAATTATTTTATGTTTCGTTTCACTTGAAACTTAACAAAAACTATACATAACTTACTCAAAGAATAAAGGTCTAGCAACAGTGTCTCCATACACATGAGCATTCCAAAATAGTGTATAAAGATAAGGTAGGAGGGAGTATCTAGTCATAAGTGCTTTTCGGGAAGATTTTATGACTAACTCTCCAAATGCAACTGGATCTTGATCCTGAAAGAAGCGAGAAATTTTATTGGATTTTTGGGTAAATATTCGAAATGCAAAAACATCGAAATTCTAGAGCCACCACATAACCACAAATTCAAAGGAAAGTTCTTCAAGTTTGGCACTATTTGTCTTTCGGCAAGTGGCATATAAAATGCTGGCGCGAAAAAATTGCGGTAGTGTCAAACAATGTGCTTCCTCCCGAATTTCTGGTGTTTTGGTAGCTCTAGAATGTTGATATTTATTAATTTATTTTTGAGAATACTTGGAATAAAATGTAGCAAATCTTTATGTAAATTTCCGAAGCACTAATTTGGTGTTTTTATAATGGAGAAAGTGTCTTAAAGGTAGATTATTCTGGAACTTTGGCCACCTGTTGTATGAAGGATACAAAACTGCAATACTCACAATTCCATCATCTGTATTGTGATTTCTGGAAAATGGATAGAAGGCTCCCAACTGCATCCAACGATTACATAAATTGGCTGTTGTATTTCCGTTGAATCCACATATATCAGCGCCCATAAGTGGAACACCATATAAGCTGAAGCTCAAAAGTTCTGGAAGAAAATCAAACACGAAATTCAGATATATTTCACAGTAATCAACAAGGTTGAATGAATGAAAAATGTCGAATTTTAGATGCATTTTTTTATGGGCGATATCTTTCAATTTTAAACAGCTCAAGTAGTAATTTAACGTTGCGTCGACGTATATAATGAAGTCGCGCAACTAAGCGACTTCGCCGACCTCAAAACAACGTTCTCGCAACCATGAATTACACCAGTTAGGTCAATCATTTTCGGGGTTTTAAAACGTCGTGCTGCAACTACAGTTATCAGAGTTACGTTGTCTAAACGTTGCGAAATTTACTTCAATGCAACTAATTTACACATGCGCCATCTATGGAACTAAAGTTCATTCACATATGACGTTAGGATAGTTAATATGGCCATCATGTAAATATTTCAACTTGTACCGATAAGTCTATTTATTATCAATCCTGTGCATGAAGCCAATAGTCCCTTATTGAAGACTGGGAACGATTGTTTCGCAACAAAAATCGACAACGAAGACCACTTTACTGTTGAATATACTATTGATTCATGATGAAGAACAAGCGTGCCTGCAATCCATTAGTAATTTATGGAAAATTTAAAATTGAAAATTCATATAAACTTAAATAAAGTAAGATATAGCCATTGTTTTTCATAAGTTCAAACGCTTACTATACGAGATTCAGAAGAATTTGCGCAGAAAACGTATATGAAGGCTTTAACATAATTTTTTTTCGTTTATTTTCGCCCTAAAGGTCAATGACTAGTTATTAAAACATGGCGTTGTTTCGTTGACCAATATATTACCCGAATTGCGACTCTAGTTGCCTATATGACGAAAACTGGTGTCAAGTTTGTTAACTGATCTTGATAAGATAGCAATGCAATGACAGATCATTTTGCCACAGAATCATCGATCAGAATAAAAAATATTGCGGATCTTCCTATGATAGCAATATCTTTATCTTAACAATATGGTTATGCGCAACAGAATCACACTGAATGTGTGTATTTCAACATTATAAGAATAACAGGGAATTTAATGAACACTTGAATAGTACTATATTTTCATTTAGACTCACGGGGAATGCTGTATTTCATGTCCAACCAAGCAGACCAAACATCCCCACTCCAATGTCCTCCATAGTTACCAATACCAGGGAATGAAGATCTGGAGATAACCATGGGTCGCTTACCTCGAATCTCTGCAAGAGCACTAAAAAATTTGCCTTTATATAAAAATCTTATTTTGAACCATAATAGGGATAATCTTTTAACCTCATATCAAAAAAACACCTAGATAGGTCTCAAGCTTGATATCAGTAGAATGAATTTGAGGACAAGATATACAAAGCAAATGTTTGTTTTTGTTTTGAAATTTGACATTAAAAAGGCAGAGTCGTGCTTTTTTAAGAGTACTGAAAAGGGATATATATAACATCTGCATAAACTGAGATCAATAGGATTTTTTTAAGTAATAAAAAGCATCCCCCTTATGTTTATTAGCAGCGATACAAAAGGTAGCTAATTATAGGTTTACAGAATAAAAGAAACATAATTATTTTAATACCTACTATCCATAATCAACCCACGGTACTGTACTAAACCATGGAATGTTGCTTTTCGTAAACAATCGTGTTTTTAACAAGTCTTTGAAATAATACAGTATTTCAGAATTATTCTGAAGTAAATGAACAATATCACTGCAATTCATATTAATTAATTTAGAATCGCGAAAGCCGGTGCAAATATCTCGAAAATCATGTTAGGTTAATGTTTATGAACAGCGTGGTGGAATATACAGGTTTGGAAATTCACATTGGAAACATACGATATTCAATGCATCAGAGAGAGTATTATGCCAAGCAGTTGGACAGTGCTATACTGGACAGATTTACATGCTATGTTTCGCTTTTGTTTGACGCGATGGATGGTCCAATGAACAAATAATATGGTTGTCTCTCTCAAATCGACTAACATGGGCAGTCCGACGCATTCAGTAAATGCGTCAGACTGCGCGTAATAATATAACTCTATGCACGATACACACACACCGGTATGCCGACGCGCATTGAGAGTGACGTCACTGCAGAGCATTTCCATTGCATTTGCGGGATAGAAGTGTTAGAACTCGTGGGAATGATTGGAATGTAGATACTCGCGCCGGACGACTTTAGACCCCGAATCTGGCATACCGGTGTTTGTGTATAGTGACTCTATGCAAGTTCTGCAGGTTTCCGTCCTCACTGCTCGATTAAATCCCATCGATAAGAGAGAGAGAGAGACCAAACTACAATATTCCAGTTGCTCGTCTATTCAGAGAGTTACGAATGACGTGAACCTTTCAATTAGTACCGGTCAACTGCACGGCAAAATTCTCTCTCTGATGCTCTGAATTTCCTTTGTTTCCGATGTGAATTTCCAAACCTGTAGACATACAGTACGTTCCACTAAACGATCACAAAGCCCAAAACGGCTCATGTTTACATTCCACTGAACGACCGTAACGCCCACGAAGACCCACGTCAGGACGTTGGTCGTCGTGAGCGTTTAGACTGTTTAGAGAGAACAGTCATCCGTTCCTCTTTAGAGGATAATATAATCAAAACATTTCCGACATTCAGTAATGGCATATGCTCGTACATAATTTTTGCATGCTGAATGAGAAATATGATGATGAAGATTGTTAAGAGGTTGAAAATGCAGAAATAGTTCGAAGATATCTAGGTTCTACGGCTAAACTTTCGATAGAAGTTACGTGGATATAGCGTCGAATTCAATGGATGATTTTAGATTTTATTCTATTACAATTTCATACTCTAGGGACGGTGAATAATATCTATAATTTGTGAACTCAATAAAATGGTACGATGAGGTATAGAAGTAAATAAGTTAAAAGGTATACTTTCAAAGGCTTTTTTCAATTAAGACAACATAATTGTAATAATTGATGGTGAAAACATATTCTCTGAAGAATAAATCAAACAAAAATATTTTATCTCAAACTAATTCAGACCTATGAGCGATATTGTGTAAAAGGTAAAATATTATGAACGGAGCCTGGTAAAATAACTAAATATTGTAGTTATAAGTTACTCTTGGCTTTATCAGTGAGATATATCATCATTAATGGTTAAATGATTCCCCAAATATGTTAAGTTAAGGCAACTTTTCTAAGTAAAATTCAAAACACAAATTTGAATCTGATTCGACAACTGTCATTAATCGCCCATAGCGCTCAAACGACCGTTCCACATGCAAACTGTCAAAAACGTCCGCGGGCTTATGAAAAGAGAGTGAAACGTACTGATAGAGATCTTGTCCTCTGTTTACTTCTGAAAAGGCCTATCTATGCATTTTGTTGATCTGGGCTTTTTACCAACTTCAACTGAGATCAACTATTATTCTTCATTCAGCTAACCAACAATTCAATTTGCGCTCACTTACTTCTTGCTCAGTTAGTTTCAGAAGTGCGACGACATAATAATAATACTAGTATTGTAGTACTTACAAATTCGTAACAATTGCCTCAGTGAATCCGAATAAATTATGTACGTCATAGTGTAAACCAGCATACTGTTTGCACGACATGCACATAGTTTTATAGAACAAAAATCCGCCGTCAACATCTGGGACATAGGGGGGATGTTCCAAGTTATTCTGTGGACATCCTGTACTAGACCCTGAATAGAAGTTTGATGGTTCGTTCATGTCAATCCAGGCACCATCGAAGGCTATCTGATTATGCAAATCCCTCAGCATCGAAGTCCAATAATCTACAGTGTTTGGATGTGTGAAGTCTGGCCATACTGTTGTTCCCTTATTCCAAACCTAATGATTAATTGATAGATAATGAATAAAATTAGTGCAAGTAAGAAAATAAATCAATCGGTATAGTAATAAAATAATGTGAATATTCAATTGAAGTCGTTTGTGACCACTTGTGGTCCAAAATTCGAAAAATAAAGACATTTGGACAAAATGATAGCACGCTGTTCAACTAGGAACAAGAAAAAATACTCACCTTTCCAATAAATATCTGGTCACTGCTGTTCTTCACAAAAATATCCATTCTTACACCTTCATCAAAGGGTGGATAACTACCTTCAGCTTCACTAGCACTAACTCCAGCATCAATCAACGGAATATAATGCATACCGTTGTCATGCAATGATTTGATGAAATTCGGTAGATCTTTAAATTTTGTCTTATCATAAGTAAAATCGTTACTATTATTCATATAATCCAAATCATTCCACTGTGTATCCTGAAAATGAAGTACTGTTAGCACTAATGAATATCTGTTTCTGATAATCTGTAGGCAACAAAACACTATACAACAATTACTAACATCAGCTTGCAGAATAAAAGTGCAAAATTAAAGGAACTATACAAGACATCAGTCAATATTGATCTATTCATGACGATTTTCAAGATATAACTGTCTTGTACAGTTTTCAATTTTTGTACTCCAATTATGGAAGCTGATGTTAGTATACTCAATAGGCGTTTTCGAAAACTCAAGCAGCGTCCACACTGTGAAGTTGGCTGTTGGCACTGCCAATTTGGCAAAGCCAATACAATGCAGACGTGGCCGTTGGCATGTGCTGCTGAGCCAATGGTTTGCCAACGAAAATCCCTCTAGTGTCAGTCTCCATTAAAGGAAGCCAGTGAGAGCCGGTTGTGTGGACGAGCCAACCGTTGGCTTCACGCGTTCATATGGAGGGATAGCACCTCTGAAGGATATGTTTCATTTCTGGATGATATGAGCTATCTTATTAAGACCTTCAAAGTGTCTACTTGTCATTGGGAAAAAGTTTTTGAAACCACATCCAGATCTGTACTCGGGATTTAATTCGTCTCATCATCTAATAACAAATCCTTCATTAATTCACTAGTATTTTCTTCTAATTTTGAAGGCTTGGACGAACCCAAAACCGTCGTTTGCGCCGTTTACACACTTTTTCGCTTTCTTCAATGATAATTATTAACGCAACTAGTACATCCTCCTCGGCAGACTTTTTGCTACTGAATGAAAACACTCAGGTATAAACAATAAGCCAAAATCGGCTTTGTCAACAGCCAATCGCGGGATAGCGTGGACGCAACTTTACTCTGGGTTACTAACTCGATCCATTAAGGTCACGTGACGGATCTACTCGGATCACGGACCCGATTCTAAGTTTACGAACACATCAGGGTGTCAATAACATAACCAAATATTTTATGAATTTATTTTTTAATTCCTAGTTAATTTTCGGATTGTCTCTAGCTTTGCTTGCGTTTATTGGCTTTTTTCAAACCTTTCTTATAATTTGTGGTTTGCCTTTCGATGTTTAATGTTATCTTTGATTACCTATGTTAAAGAAGGCTGTAGCTAAGCGCAGAAAGATCTGCATACAAAGTTATGAACGAATGTTCTACATTATTCTCTTGACTAAAAGAACCACTCGTTTTATATTTAGCCAAATTCTCTTCTCTTTTCATAAATATTATGGAATAGAATATATGAAATTATCAAGAATAGAGTAGAAGTCTTATTCCCGCGTTTTCCAGATTCAAAATTGAACTTCAGTGCACATGCGGCGCGTACAGCGATTCGAACAACCCTGCTTTTGTGTAGTAGGGATAAATCAACCTGAGTCAGCAATCAAGTTAATAGCACCGTACATTCCGAGCACGGGTTGGATGTTCGGGTTATGTAAACGAGCGCGAAGGTTAGTGATCGAGTTAACCCGAGTAAGTTTCCGAAAACGCCTAATGGATTGCAGAAAGCAGTTTTCATGATCCAAGAAGAAATTTGTGAAAAATATTCCAGACAGCAAAAACAATTAATATTTTTAATAATATTTAGAAATATTTACCAGGGGTATTCCAGCATCAATATTCCTTTGCATTATCTTCTTGGTTTCTTCTAACGAGTTATAACCAAAACGGCATAAATGAAAACCTAAACCCCAATATGGAGGCATGTATGGTCTCCCAATTAGCTCGGTATATTGCCTGACAACATCAGTCGGTGTAGGTCCCATGAAAAAGAAGAAGTCTAAAACTCCTCCTATTGTTCTATAAGTAATTGTGGGCGTTGGTTGTAACAAAATATCTAAAATAATACGATGAGATATACAGTAATTGAAAATAAAAAAGTAACTTACCCATTGCGTTACTGTTCAGCAAGAAGACACCATGGGAACTACCACCTTTTTCTAGTAGCAAGTAGAATGGATGACTGCCATACAAATTTTTCTGTAAAGTTCATATAAAACTGAAATTTTCGATAGAAAAAGTAGCAGAACAGTACAAAAAAATCATCATGTCATCGAAGTGAAATTCGGTAAATAATTTTACATTTCGTTTTGAAACATAATATTCAATTGTTCTCAACTAGTTCATTCAGAAAATTGAAATATGAAAGAATATTTACAGCAAGCTCTATGGGAATTCGATTTTTTTTAATTCTTCCTCCTAATATAAACCTTGTAGTGCTTGAGCTATTACAAATGAATGGTACCAAAACAGTCTGAACAGTTTAAAAATTGGCGCTACAACTAAAAGTAATAGCCCGGGAGCCAGTGATAGTTTTTGGTGACCAATTTTAACCCTGGCCATAATTTGTATATAGCTTAATTTGTATTTGTCTTATAGCATAGTGACCGTCAGCTGGCGCACCAGTGGTGGGTTTGCCAACGGGAGCAATGAAAACACGTAAAAAAATATTGAATTTCAGTCATTTTAACCCTGCTGAAATTTACAGAGATGGTAGTTTGTATAATTATTCGATTAAAAAAAATCAACCGCTGGCTGTACGTTGGTGAAAAACCCGTCCGCCGTACATGGAAACTTGTAAAAAAATTTTTGAGTTTCAGTCATTTTAACCCTGCTGAAGTTTACAGAGATGGTGTTTTATATAAATATTCGAATAAAAAACTCCTCCGCTGGCTGTACGTTGGTGGAAAACCCGTCCGATAGACATAAAAACTTGTGAAAAAGAATTTTGAGTTTCAGTCATTTTAGACTATTGTCCCGTGTTGAAAAAATTATGGTCATTTGAACTACCAGATGACCTATCTAAAACGATATAAGAGCATAAAATAATAAGATTCAGCACTATGCCGTCACTTGTAAGCTGTCCAACTGAGTGCAGGTGAGGATTCGAAAGTACAGGTAGAGTGGATACATTTTGGTCACATATTTTTGTACGGCATTCTTACCATCGATTGATCCGTGAAAAATAATACGAAAACGCGTAGCGCGCGTAAAAATGTGGAGCCACAAAGTCAAAAATTTTTTTTATTTTCCGACAATTCCCTGGGTAAATTTGGTCATTTGATTTTGTACGGCATCTGTGTCATACTATTTCAATGCTGCTTCTAATCCATTATTCCGCAACGCCGTACAAAAATCATGCGACAAGGGGAAAAAATATAGGGTTGCAATACCCTCTCTTTCCGTAGTCCAGTGGGTGATTTGACACAACATGAAATAAGTTATTTTGAAAGTATTTTATGCAAAGGTAATATTTTTTCATATGCCGTACATTTTCGTTGGCCAAAGGGGAAAAAAGGGAAAAATCTTTTATTTTTGTCCTAATTTTCGTAGTCTTTTCGTGATTCTAGGTTCCTAGTTAGAAACTATGTTGATATGGGTTTGTATACTATCCATTTCTACCGAATATAGACATGTTGTCATTGATAATTCCAAAATACAAGATATTTTGAGAAGTACTCATGACACTGAAGTTTGCAGTACAATATCATGCGACAAGGGGGTCTGCTAACTTCATCTGTCATGAGTACTTCTCAAAAATATGATGTGTTTTGGAATTATCAATGACAACATGTCTTTATTTTGGTAGAAATGGATAGTATACTAACCCATATTCAACATAGTTACTAACTAGGAACCTAGAATCACGAAAAGACTACGAAAATTAGGACAAATAAAAGAATTTTTCCTTTTTTTCCCTTTGGACCAACGAAAATGTACGGCATATGAAAAAATATTACCTTTGCATAAAATACTTTCAAAATAACTTTATTTCATGTTGTGTCAAATCACCCACTGGACTACGGAAAGAGAGGGGATTGCAACCCTATATTTTTTCCCCTTGTCGCATGATTTTTGTACGGCGTTGCGGAATAATGGATTAGAAGCAGCATTGAAATAGTATGACACAGATGCCGTACAAAATCAAATGACCAAATTTACCCAGGGAATTGTCGGAAAATAAAAAAAATTTTTTGACTTTGTAGCTCCACATTTTTTTACGGCGCTACGCGTTTTCTCATTATTCTTCACGAATCTATCGATGAAGAATGTCGTACAAAAATATGTGACCAAAATGTACCCACTCTACCTGTACTTTCGAATCCTCACCTGGACTCAGTTGGACAGCTTACAAGTGACGGCATAGTGCTAAATCTTATTATTTAATGCTCCTATATCGTTTTAGATAGGTCATCTGGTGGTTCAAATGACCCATAATTTTTTCAACACGGGCCTGTAGTCTATTTTAACCCTGCTGAAATTTACAGAGAAGGTAGTTTATACAGGGTGTAACTAAATATGTGTAAAATATTTAAGGAGGTGATTCCTCATCGAAAAAAGACAGGATCTTTCATATAAAGGAACTTCATTGGAGCATCCCTTGTTAAGATACAGGCCCTCAAAGAGTAGGTACATAAAATTTGTATAACAATTTTTTTCACAAGCACCAAAAAAGTTACAATATTGAAATCAACCTGACGTTTCCTACAAGCAAAAAGACACTTATCCAGTTATTTATTTGGTTTACCCCATGGTTGTAAGGGTGGGAAACGCAACCCCTAAAGTTTATTTCCGATGTAACTTTTTGTCTTATTATTTGTTTGCCATTTAAAAATTTATTTCCGATAGCCTGTTTCATTTTAAACAAAAAATGTCTCCTAAATTTTTTGCCAAAAATAAACCAGTTCGCAGCAAAATAATATTTTACGAACAACTACACAGATAGGTACATCGTCATAAATGCGAACTGGATTTATTATTATTCTGTAGTTAGTACCTGCATTAAACGACCATCTCTGTAAATTTCAGCAGGGTTAAAATGACTGAAATTCAAAATTTTTTTTTTTATTTTCGTTGTCCCGTTGGCGAACCCATCACTGTTGAGCCAGCTGACGGTCACTTTGGCTAAGAAAACAACCAAATCAAGCTATAGTCCGTTCACGAAAGGTTGAGCACATAGTAGGCGTTTTTCTTTTAATATCTGAAGTTGGCAGTATTTACTGTCATAAGTAAAATAAAGTCAACGTTGCCGAATGTACTCGGCCTCGTCCGACGAGCTTGCAAGTTTATCAGAGAACTCTATGCACTATTGACAACATTGCGTATCAATCTGACAAGAAAATAAGGAACATAACCTAAAATTTCAATATACACATGGAATATGCCAATTTCCATGGCCACCGACGGCTCAACCTTTCGTGAACGGACTATATATACAAATTATGACCAGGGTTAAAATGACTGACTTAAAACTATCACTGGCTCCCGGTCTATAAGGTTACTATGTAACAATATGGAACATATATTGTTATAAACATACTCATACTCATTTGTTATAGTAATAATAGTTAATGGTTTAACAGGGTGTCCATAAATGATTGATCAAACTTTCAGTACCCTGAATTGCAGGGCATCTCGGAAAGTCTGAGGTGCTAATTGTTAAGAAATCGGAGCACACAAATAGCGCGCATATTTTTAGGAAAAAAATATTTTCAATTTGTTCGCACCGTTTTATAATCAACATGTATATATTGTCATCATATTCAAACTTACATTGAACTGAGGAATAGCATCATGATTGAACATCGTAAACTTGGTCCAATTTGTTGGTATCATAAAATGTTCTTGATGCTCTCCGATTCCGTAAATCATACTGGACGGTAACTTTCCACTCATTTGAAGAAACTGATTTGAGAAAATTAAATTTCTGAATTCCTGTGCATCAAAACTGAAATTACAATGTACTATAATATCTGCAAAACAGGCTGACCAAATGAAAGACTCACATAACTGTACCATCAGATATTCTAATAACCTGAAATCCTGGCTTAACAGGATCATATTCAAACTTATACAGTAAGTTCTCTGCTGCTCTATCTACTATGGGTATTTCAGGATAAGGAGGCTCGAATCTGTGTTGCAAGGGATCGATAAACTAGAAAAATACATGATGATGAAGCAGAAAAATATAACAACATCTTAATATTATATTTCTTATATAGGTAATTGAACACCAGTCGAATAATTATATAATTTCCTCATTTACTTACCTTTATGTGCAATCTTGAATCAGTTTCATATTTCACTATCAATTGTATAATTTCAACATCATCAGGATAACCAGTCTTATATTTTCTCCTAAGAAAGGCTACTAACCCAAAAGCAGTTTGAGTCACGTTAACGTAATCATATGTACCATATCCTTGAGGATAAAAGCAATAAGGAACTCCTAAAGGAGACGAAACTTTTGGAATCCAGCAACACCCTCTCTCTTCACAGATTTCTTTGGTAGCAGTTCCTTGGGGCAGACAATCTAACTTATCATTATCGGTTAATACTTGACACTGAGATAAATTTGGTTTAGGTGGAAAAGGAAGTTCTTTAGTGTGAAGCTCTGATATAATTTGATTGGTAACAGAACTGTCTTTTGATTTATCATGCAAGTGTTTTTCATCAAAAAGCTAAAAGAGAGGTAAATTAAGAAGTTGTATCACATTTGGCGTTTTCAGAAACTTACTCGATCACTAACACAGGTTACAAATTGGCAGATGAACAGTTGAATTGCTGACAATTAGTAACCCAGGTTGTAACATATATTTAATTTTCTGAGATGTATGAATTTTCAAAAAACAATATACACACAGCTAACGGCAGCTTCAAGCCGGTGAGCAGAATGGGGTGGATTGTAAAAGAAATGGAGTTTTGCATACAGGGTGTCCCAGAAAATATGGAAAATCTCTCGGTTTCAGATAAATCATAAAAATGAAGATGACAAGTTCCCATAACTTTTTTTCCTAGCGGCCCCCCTACTAAGATACGACCTCCTGAATGACGCCGCTGAAAATCCATTTTAGTGGAATAAGTTTCGAAATACTCGATATAATTTGATGAAAATATGATATGATTAATAGCATTAAGGACCTTTTAAATCATCGCACTCAAATTTCAATTAGCTTGTTGAGTTTGTCAGGGGCGAATTGGGTTGTACATTCTAATGCTTACATTTTACCATGTATGATAGGGTGCTAAAAAAACAAATTTGGATACCTTCTTTGGATAAAGAAAAGGTACTCTTGTTCAGTGTCGATAAAATGAACCGTTTTCGAAAAAAAAATAATGAAAGAACTAAGTAATTGAAATTTATTCCACCAAAATGAATTTCCAGTGGCGTCATTTAGAAGGTCGTATTTTCGTAGGGAGGGCCGCTAGGAAAAAAAATTATGGGAACTTGTCATCTTATTTTTTTATGTTCTATCTGAATCCGAGAGATTTCCCACATTTTCCGGGACACCCTGTAGATGAGTGGGCGCCAACTGGTTATTTTTCTTTGTAGATTTGTCAATTGTTAAAAAAAATAAGTAAGAAAGATTTAATAACTGATTTCTCCAATAAAGTTCCTGGATTTGATCTACCAAGGAAAATTTGGACTGTTCTTAATCATATAAGAACAGGTCATGCCCGTTGTAATGGCATGCTTTTCAAGTGGAATTCAATTGAGAGTCCTAGTTGCGAATGCAGAGAAGCAGAGGAGACTATAGAACATCTGATAAATAATTGTACTATATTCAAATTTCAGGATGGCTTAAGGGCTATAGATGAAGTTATAGAGTCGTTGTTCAATTGAGTTTTTTATTTTAAATCGATTTAATAGAGTTTCAATCATTTTATTTTTCTGTTCCTTTTTTCCGCTTCGATTTTTTTGTTTCGGATTCAGAATTCCAGAGGCATTTTGGAGGACTCAAAAAAGAAGGAACCCTTCAATATTCGAATAGTTTTTAAGTGTTATTTTTGTTGGCAGTATTAACTTTTTTTGCAGTTTATACCTTGGTCAAATAATTGAGTTCGTCGAAATGGCATTTTTGAAATGGCAGTGTGTTCACCAGGAGATCCCGAGACAGTCTGGTATTCGTTATTGGTGATCATTCAGAATTACCCTGGAGGCACATGTGACATTATATCTTGGACATGAACAGCTTTACCCCCATTAAAATTAGGGAAAGATTGATGAGAAAAATGAAAGAACTAACTTGAAAGTGATAAAATATACATTCAAATTTATTGACACACATGGCAACGAAACAGAAAGATGATACCTGTACGCATTGATATTATAAAATATTACGAAATGAAAATTAATGCGTTTGAGAGTAATGCATGTATAATATAAACAATGAAAGCAGAGAATAATATTAATTGATTAAAATCAACCAATATTAATCTCATACTTTGGAACTAATCCCGCCAACGCACAAAGAACACGCATGGTGGTAATATCAAACAGAGCATCCATAGATAGCTATTTCTCCCTATTTGGGGCTCTTCAGTATGGAGGATTAGTTCCGAAGTATGAGTTTAATATTGGTTGGTTTTAATCAATTTATATCATTCTCTGCTTTCATTGTTTATATTATAAAATATTTTTTGATTGGAAATATAGGTGGAGTTAATAATAATAATAACAGTTATTTATTGAACAAGTCAAATGGCCATCGACCGAGTCCTTCAGCCCGGGTGGAGTTATTTACTGAGTTTTAAATAAAATGCATCACTTTAACTTTGGAATTGATCTCGCTTATGAAAATACTACAAGGTTGATCGAGTAAGTTTCTAAAATCGCCAATTATCATCATTCCTACCTGAGTAGATTGGTATGGAGAATCATCAGGCTTAGCGTGTGTATAGATCAAGTCAAAACAATACAGTAGATATAGAACTGGGACGATGAAAAATAGTATCAAAAGGAGAACTGCCAGGATTGTATAAAAATTTGGCATTGAATATTTTCTCCTGTGTTCTTCTGAAGAAAATTTCTCATAATGGTCAACCTGAAAATAGGAAATTGAAATAAGCAAATACATATCGATATAATATTAATAGTAAGAACTACCACTCTTGCTGTATAACCAAATATTGTCTCATAACTTTTACATTCATTGAATCATTTAAGTTTTCTGTATCTATACAGCAGAGGAGATTGAGTTTGCTTTTTGAACATGTCTTATTCAATGGTGAAAAAGATTGCAAGTAAAGACCACTTAAAGCACTTGAATTGATACTTTTGAAAATTCGATAACCAAGGGTAAAATGTTATCCTTCAATTTTACTCTGATCATCCACCTACTTTGAATTCAAATGCTCAATATTCTTCTTATAATTTAGAAGATGCATCTTAATTTAGAACATACCTTGTTGAGGGTATGAGGAGAAAATTTTTCAGATAAGGATGATTCCCTAGAGATTTTCTTCTTTTCTGGTGATTGTTCATTGTGGAAGGAATCAAAAGAAACTGTATCTATCCGGCATATAGTCGGTTTTTTCCTGGCACGGAACAGAAAAAAGTTGTGAATTCTAGTCATTTTTCTGGATTTTTATTTCTTATAAGAATTTTCTCGATTTATTGAGTGATTCACATCGAAGTACGTATATGTATATTCCTTTCATTATCACTTTACTACTAATTCATTTTTCAACAAGGGAAAAGTTTTCAATTCAGATAAGAAGATAACAACTCTTTCAACCAATAATATTTGTTCAGTTGTTCTTCGTCTTTCCGGAGATGAAATAAACCATGATTATATTCAAACAATCACTGGATGATTAATGTTATTAATCTTTTATTTTGGAAATAAATAAATATACAAATGACATAACCTCAATTCTTAAATGACCATAGAACAGTCTTCAATTGTTAGTTACACAATGGTCTCAGCTTCATCAATATTGGCCGATTTTAAAAAAAATCGAAACTTTAGTTATTTCGCTTAATTTCTTGGTCAAAACAAAATCCAAATTCCAAAGGCTATGATAAAGTAGATACGAAGTGTTGAGCAAGTAAGTGAAACAGGCAATTTGAATTTTCAAGCCATTATATTATTCACTTACCCTAAATTCATGATTTCAACTCTCGAATATAATATTGTCTGAACACAATTAGATATTTTAACAATAAATATATTTATTTACAGAAAGTTCAGAAGAAACAAACAAATTTTATTTTACATATGATGGTACGGGCAATTCCACCCCATGCTTTGCTTCAAAAAAGGTATATGATAAAATAATTTCGTCAACATTTTTCATATAGGGATCTTCCATGAATTCTGGATCGATATAGAAAAAAACTGGCATATCAACCTAGAAGAAAAATATCAATTTAAAATCTTAGCATAAAGATCAACAGAATCCACATCGAATATATAGCCCTCTCAAAAACATACTTGATTGCTAACCCAGGTTAAAAGTTAATAAAAATTGAACTGTGCAACGGGCTATTTATAATCTGATCAGTGGTGAATTAATTTTCCGAAAGAGCATATTTGAAGTACAGTAATCTTAGACTCACTTGTTCATTAGGGTTTAACATTTGTTCTTCAAAACAAAAACACTGGATCTTATTGAAATACTGACCAGCTTCAAACGGAATAACATTATAAGTACTAATACCAATAACAGGTTTCGAACTTGGATTTTTAGCGGTATAAAATGCCAATGCAGTTTCTCCAGGTACAACCTATTGAGATAAATAAAGTTAGATAATATGAGTAATTGAACTTCACAATTTCATCTTACAGTTATTTCTCTTTGTTGTGGCTTGAAATTCCACTTCATACTAGTGGCAATATCTGCATTAAATTTAATTGTAATAGGTCTCTGCCTTACTGGTGTCATTGTTTCAACTTTACTAGCATCATGTCCAACTGCAACTGTGCCTCCGTAACTGTATGCTTGACAAAACATTCTGTACAGAGGCACTGCTGCATAGCTCATCCCAACAGTTACAATTCCTGCAGCAGTCATGTAATATAAGGTAGAACGAATTTTTTTATTTCTTGTTTCTTCTGGTGATACTTGTTTGAGCAGTTTTGAACTGAGGTGTAACTTTTTTTGTGATTTACCATTTCATTTTCTATTAATTTTAATATCCTTGCTAGGTATCGTTGACTAATGGAAAACATTATTTTATATTTTCATAATCTTGTATCTTTTTCAGTTATTTATTTTAGAGGTTATGTATGACATTTTCTTCCATAGAATAATTTTCTGACTTTATTGTTTTACGCTCATGTTCCTAGAAATAGAAGAAACAAGTTTTCCTCGAACTTTTTTCTCGGGCAGGAGCACTGATAAGAATTGATAAGAATACGGCATGCATGAAAAGTAATAAATTGTAGTCGGCCATCCATCCGTAAACATTCCAACTTTTGGACTTTCAGTGACTGTAGCGAGTGAATAGTGATCGAAAGTTCGATTGTCGCGTGTACAATGGATGTAGAGGCATCAAGTTTATAGTTGAAGAAACAATTTCAAACTCATACGAAAGGAATTATTAATTTTTTGGATTACCCCGTAAGTCCGGAAATAAATGATGAAAAGAACCGAACACTGGTCTTCTTGTGTATGTCGTTTCTTCATACTCCTTCTTCTATGTAACTGCCGTAAAGTTATCGCCTGAAGTAGAGCACTATAGTCCGTTCACGAAAGGGAGCACATAGTAGGCGTTTTTTTATTTATCTGAAGTTGGCAGTATTTGCTGTCATAACGAAAAATGCTCAATATTCTTCTTATAATTTAGAAGATGCATCTTAATTTAGAACATACCTTGTTGAGGGTATGAGGAGAAAATTTTTCAGATAAGGATGATTCCCTAGAGATTTTCTTCTTTTCTGGTGATTGTTCATTGTGGAAGGAATCAAAAGAAACTGTATCTATCCGGCATATAGTCGGTTTTTTCCTGGCACGGAACAGAAAAAGTTGTGAATTCTAGTCATTTTCCTGGATTTTTATTTCTTATAGTAATTTTCTCAATTTATTAAGTGATTCACATCGAATTATGTATATGTATATCCTTTCATTATCACTTTACTACTAATTCATTTTTCAACAAGGGAAAAGTTTTCAATTCAGATAAGAAGATAACAACTCTTTCAACCAATAATATTTTTTCAGTTGTTCTTCGTCTTTCCGGAGATGAAATAAACCATGATTATATTCAAACAATCACTTGATGATTAATGTTATTAATCTTTTATTTTGGAATATAAATAAATATACAAATGACATAACCTCAATTATCAAGTGACCATAGAACAGTCAGTAATTGTTAGTTACACAATGGTCTCAGCTCCATCAATATTGGCCGATCGAAACTTTATTATTTCGCTTAATTTCTTGGTCAAAATCCAATGCTATGATAAAGTAGATACGAAGTGCTAAGCAATAAGTGAAACAGGCAATTTGAATTTTCAAGCCATTATATTATTCACTTACCCTAAATTAATGATTTCAACTCTCCAATATAATATTGTCTGAACACAATTAGATATTTAAACAATAAATATATTTATTTACAGAAAGTTCAGAAGAAACAAACAAATTTTATTTTACTATGATGGTACGGGCAATTCCACCCCATGCTTTGCTTCAAAAAAGGTATATGATAAATAATTTCGTCAACATTTTTCATATAGGGATCTTCCATGAATTCTGGATCGATATAGAAAAAAACTGGCATATCAACCTAGAAGAAAAATATCAATTTAAACTTTTTTTGTGATTTACCAATTTCATTTTCTATTAATTTTAATATCCTTGTTAGATATCGTTGACTAATGGAAAACATTATTTTATATTTTCATAATCTTGTATCTTTTTCAGTTATTTATTTTTAGAGGTTATGTATGACATTTTCTTCCATAGAATAATTTTCTGACTTTTATTGTTTTTACGCTCATGTTCCTAGAAATAGAGAAACAAGTTTTCCTCGAACTTTTTTCTCGGGTAGGAGCACTGATAAGAATTGATAAGAATACGGCATGAAAAGTAATAAATTGTAGTCGGCCATCCATCCGTAAACATTCCAACTTTTGGACTTTCAGTGTAAGCGAGTGATCGAAAGTTCGATTGTCGCGTGTACAATGGATGTAGAGGCATCAAGTTATTCAAGTTTATAGTTGAAGAAACAATTTCAAACTCATACGAAAGGAATTATTAATTTTTTTGGATTACCCCGTAAGTCCGGAAATAAATGATGAAAAGAACCGAACACTGGTCTTCTTGTGTATGTCGTTTCTTCATACTCCTTCTTCTATGTAACTGCCGTAAAGTTATCGCCTGAAGTAGAGCACTATAGTCCGTTCACGAAAGGTTGAGCACATAGTAGGCGTTTTTTTATTTATCTGAAGTTGGCAGTATTGCTGTCATAACGAAAAATGAAGTCAACGTTGCCGAATGTAACCGGCCTCGTTCGACGAGATTGCGAGTTATCAGACAACTCTATGCAATATTGACAACATTGCGTATCAGTCTGACAAGAACATAACCTAAATTTTAATATACACAGTGGAATATGCCAAATTTCCATGGCCAACCGACGGCTCAACCTTTCGTGAACGGACTATATAGAAAGATAGGTATGCCAGACAGGCTGACTGGGTCCAACCATAGACTCGAAAATTACAGATGATAATGTCAATTTCTTAGTTATTGTGCTCTATTGTTAGTTGCGTGCTTTTTTTGAAGAAAAGTTAATAAAAGTATTGATTTTTTATTCAAAACAATAAAGTTGGAGACTAGACAGGTAAGCATAAGCATTTTTCGATTACAGATTTCATTTAATTCGAATTGTTCTGTAATTTTCGAGTCTGTGGTTGGACCCAGCATGGCTGTCTGGTATACTCCCCTTTTCAGAGCCTTACCTGAAGTAGTGCATCCATCGTGATACAAATCATAGACAACATACAAATTCTGCATGCTTGACGCGACTTTATGCGATCAGTGCGACTTAAAAATACTTGACTGGATGCGACTAAACTGGACTTGCTTGGTGTGAAATGACCCTAAATAATAATGGTTGTAAGTCCACGATATAATGGTGACCAGTGGGGATATATTCAGATAGGAAAAAAAGAAACTCAAGCAAATTTTGATAGTTTATTCTTGTTCAACACTTATGGTGTCCACATCAAGCGCCTTGCCAATATTTAGGGGCATGCAATATTCTGAAAGTGGGATTCTGTTGGGATTTCCAGCGTTCACGATTTCCACTCCGAACATACACCGGATCGGATTCGACAGACAGCCTTCGACGTAAAAGCATTGTGGTAGAGGGAACCAACGCACATCGAGTAGAGTCGAAAACGTATAATGGCTGAAACGACCTTGGTGTGCGATAATTTCCTTCACTACAATGCTTTACAGCTCCCTCGTCCAGCCCCGAAAAACTCTCTCATCTCTCCTCGTCGAAGAATGTCTGTCGAATCTGGTGTGCGCTCGGCCTCAGAGGCTTCTCTTCGTGGTGGTGATGGCTATAGTCTATTTTAGCAGAGTTTGAGGTTAAGGAAACTTGAGCTCTTCCTATAGCTACTTTCTATCGTTAACGTGGCAGAGTAGGCATCTATATACTTCATTTCACGAGAGCATCCTCATGTCAGTCAGTATATTTTAGTTTCTTCGTTTTCAGTAAATTGTTATAAAGTAATTCGCATTCATATTAAGGATTGCCGTATTAATGGTAAGTTTATTTACAATACTTTCTTCTTGAGCTATGTATTATGCTAATTTGTAATTTTTAGATGGATCTCAATAATAGTGGGAAACGTTTCATGACGCAAGAGAAATGTGAAAGAAACGTCTCTGTTATAAATGATTCCCAAGAAGGTGGTGGTAAACGACACAGAGCTCCAACTTCACAACAGAAGAAAAAAGTTTGTTGCTTACTCTGATCTTCGATTTTAAAAATGAAAACAAGAAAACTGATGGTTGATGGTATTACCATAAAGGAAAAAGAAAAGGCCTGGAATTCAGTAATGAATTCATTCAATTCGCAAAATCCGGCAAAAATTTATAGAAGTGTGGAATCATTAAAAATTTTTTATGAAAACCAGTTTTTTTCTTGGATAATACTTTATTCTCGTTGACATAGATACTTACCGATCCAACGGAAATTCTAGTCGGTTTTCTATCAATTGCAGTAAATGCAAGACACTCTGTTTTGTTAATCGAAACCTTTGGAAGAAAGATAGCTCATCCAATTCATTGAAATATGAATGTCTTTCATATACACGCCTAGGAAATCCTTGTTTCACAAATTCAACTATTTCCAGGTCGTCATGTAACGTAATTAATCCTCCTCATCTTTGCACGAGAGTATGAAGTGAGTGAAACTTTAGCACCTCCTCCATAGAACATTCGAAAGTTGACGTTTATATTCGAGCGCGACCGGAATTTGCCGGTGGTTGATTGGACTATATAGATAGTAAAGAGAGATAGTTGCCTACTTTGCCGCGTTCCCGATAGATAGATAGAGAGGTCATAGCGATAGGAGGGGCTTAAGGGCTTCCTTCACTTCATACTCTCGTGAAATAGACCCAACAATCCAACAGATTCCGGTCGCGCGCGAATATGAACGATAACTAATGGATATTCTGAGGAAAAGGAAAACCTTTAGTTTCAATCACTTCATACTTTGGTGAAATATAGTTTAGTCGTTCCGATGATATGTTTAAGGCTTAAGCTGGCGCAGGTCTATAAATCCATTGTATTAGATTATATTCAAGGATTAGCGATGTTCATCATTCCGGTAGCGGAGTCTATACAAACCCTTCTATTTTCCATAGTACTTATTTCAGTTATTCAGCTGTCTCGGTGGTTTTTGGCAGAAGCTACAGATATCATCCGATACCCTTCTCATGTTTCGGAAGTTATTATTCACGGGGAGTGAGCCGTGCCTGTTATTTTCAGTTCTAAGTTACTGAGTAGTGAGATGATATTTTTGTTCAGCTCGTTAAGTGATAAGTGAAACAGCGAGTATGATTTACCCTGTTTTTCTCCATTGACAATTTGCTGGGATATAGTTCCACTTCTTTTATTCCCACTCATTAACCGTTATTCCTTAAAGAATATCAGGAAAACCTCAGAATTGCTTTGACCCTATGAAAGGGATTCTAGCTCCCTCTCTTTCCAATTCGTCGCCATTTTTTTGCCTTAAACTCCATTTATATATTTTTCACAAACTTACAGTTTTTATTTCACCTTGATATCTTGATTTTTTTGAAGATACCCGTATTTCTGTGAAACTTTTCTGAAGTTTGGTCTTATATCAAAGAATCACGTGGCGTCCATTTTTACATTTTTCAAAAGAACCTACCCCCTCTACACTGAAGTGCGGGACCACTCAGCCATTATCTCATATTATTCCAACAATAGAAAAGTCGATCACATTGTCCAGTTGGCTACTTGGCAGAAGCGGCAGGTATCATCGGGAATTTAACCCATCTTCCACAAGTGTTACGCTGTCGCGATAGGCACCGTGCTCCAAAGTCTATCGTAGGTCTTGTCTTTATCGTTAGTACGCTCACTTTTGCGAAAAGGTACGACTAGAAACGAAGTAAGGCGAGACGATGCGTCGAGCAGCTATCGGAAGAACTTCCCCCTATATCTAAGCTGCAATAAATTTTTATTACCCTTGTCGTTGCCGCCTCGATTAACGACTAGCCTCCTATCTTCGCCTAGATAAGCGGGTGCCCATTTGATTCAATGCAAACTTCTCTGGCGGAAAACGACTCGTACTTTCCGAACGCTTCGCTCCTTCCAAGTGCGCGTTTAATCTGTTGCACCTCTAACGATTTGACTCTTCGCTTCGCCCAGATGAGCGGGTCTCCATTTGGTTCTATGCTAACTTCTTCTGCGACAAATCACGCTTCGTCTCTTGACTCGCCTCTTTGCCCAAGAGAGCGTAAACCATCTACATTTGTACGATTGTTCAACTGCTGGACGTAGCAATAGGCTGCGCTGGACATCGCAACGAAATTCCAGGTTTGAAAGTCTTCAACTTTTTTTGAATTGCTTTCCAGCAATTCAAGCCGCCTTTATAATAAATTTTGCTATAATATAAGTAAACCTCTGAGATTACGCTTGAAGTGGACCTATGTTACAAATATTTCAAATATGTATTACATTATCTGGTGGAGCAATTACATGAATATAAAGAAGAATAAATGAAATAATCAGGGTATTTCAACATATGGAAGAAACATTCGAAAAAAGGCATATAAAATATAATGAATATATTATTTTATTATATAATGAATATATTATTTTATTATTTTTATATTCTATACAGGGTGTCCCAAAATCGAAATCAAGCCGAAAACGGTTGATAGGCTATGTTATCAGAAAAATAATGAAAAAAATTGAGTGCTTTTCAAATTATTGACATTGAAAAAAAAATTTGAGAAAATTGTCATCCTGTGATGATCTTTTTGTTGAAATATCAATGGTAAATACTTGAGTTCAAGGAAAAAGAATGTGAATACTCTATGGACATGTAGATCCCACGTTGACATGCGTCAACTCAAAAAGCCGTTAGGCTTGGCTTCCCAAAACTCTCTCTTGTATTAACCGTTGAATGAACAAGTACCGTCAGTGTAAATAGTTAAGTGTTAGAATAAATTCCTTAAAGTATCTTCTGTTTCATTAAAAATAAAACACATAATCACAGGTTATGGGCCCAGGCACCTAAGTGAAATAGAAGAAATTAAAGTGTTAAATAATAAAAATAGTGAGTTAACGTCTAACAAGGAACAGCCATTTTGTGAAATATCGAAGCGTCCCCTCGACTGTCAAGTAATAATCAAAATGGAACAAACTACGATACCGTCGATGAAGCTCAATGAAGAAAATTGGGCTGTATGGAAATTTCAGACCATCGTTATGATGAAAGGACGAGAGCTGTACAAAACTCTGACGGGAGAAATAAAAAAACCTGAGAGTGGAACAAAAGAAATAAATGATTGGGAAAGGAAGGATGCGAAAGCCCAAGAACTGATCGTATCAAGAATGGATCAGGAACCAATTACTCATATTTTATCATGTGACACTGCAAATGAGATGTGGGAAAAATTAAAATCAGTTTATGAAAAGGAATCTGTTGTTAGCGTCCATCTGCTCCAACAGAGATTCTTCTCCATGGAATTTGGAGATGGCACTGTATCTATGTTCATCTCTCAGATAGAAGACATAAAAAATAAACTTAAACAGGCCAAAGAGGAAATATCTGAGAAAATGATAATGACAAAGGTCTTGATGTCCCTTCCAGACAGATTTAAACACTTCAGATCTGCCTGGGAATCAGTTCCTGAATCAAATCAAACCTTGAAAGAGCTGACCTCAAGGCTTCTTATCGAAGAAGAGAGAATTAGGTCTAGCGAAGAAAATACCACAGCGTTAACCAGTGTGAGTGCCAAAGGAAACGGAAAAAGGGATAAAGCGGGAAACATGATTTGTCACAAATGTAACAAGCCAGGACACATAGCTAAAAATTGCTACTCAAGAAAACCCAAAATCTGCACGTACTGCAAAAAGGTGGGACATGAAGCGTCATCGTGCTGGTACAAAAAGGGTAAAGAAGAAAGAAATAGGAAACCCAAAAGTGATGAATACTCCAATGCATTTATTGGTGAGTTAAGCAGCCAGATGAAACCAAAAGACTGGGTGATGGACTCAGGAGCAAGTGAACACATGTGCTGGGACGAGTCTTTATTCAGTGGGATGATAGTGAAGGAGTCAGACAAGAACGTTAAGGTTGGAAACGGCAATATATTGGAGGTAAGAGGGAAAGGAAGAGTTGAGTTAGTTGCCATAGTTAATAATACATCAATAAAAACAACTCTAGTGGATGTTCTCTATGTGCCACAGCTGAAGTTTAATCTATTTTCTGTGAGTACTGCCTTAGATAAGGGATATAAAATCACCATGAATAACGAACACTGTAAAATCCTCGATAAAAATGGTAACACTCGGGCGTTAGCAACTCGAAGTGGCAAACTCTATAAAATGAATTTCAAAACATGCACAGAAACTACGATCGGCGAACATAAAAGTAGCCCAAATGTCGCATTCCCTAGTAGATCTAAAAATAATGACGTTTCAGACTGTCAGATAGTTGAGACAGTTGAAAATGTAAATATTTGGCACGAAAGACTTGCACATCAAGGTATTTCTCATGTAAAAAGAATACTCATGGATAAGAATATAAAATTCCGAGATAATCCAAAAGACGCGGTTTGTGAGCACTGCTTTGCAGGGAAGCAACATAGACTCAAGTTTGAGAGAAGTGGATCCAGAGCCACCGAACTATTGGAAATAATCCATGCAGATGTATGTGGTCCATTCAGCACCACATCATTAGGAGGAGCTAGATTCTTTTTGCTCCTTAAAGACGATTTTTCTTCGTATAGGCACGTGTTCTTTTTGAAACACAAATCAGAAGTGAGAAGTAACATCGAAAAGTTCATCTCACTTGCTGAAAGAGAAACAAACCAGAAAATCAAAGTGTTGAGAACTGATAACGGAACAGAATTTTGTAATGATTATTTGAAAAATGTTCTAGAGAGAAAAGGTATTCGTCATCAAAAGTCAGTAGTTTACACTCCTGAACAGAATGGCAGGGCAGAAAGAGAAATGCGAACCATTGTTGAGGCAGCAAGATCCATGATCAAGAATTGGAACAAAAATTTATGGGCAGAAGCAGTAAATACAGCTGTTTTTGTCATAAACAGAACAGGTCCCAGCAATACGCCAAACAAAACTCCGTTTGACCTATGGCACAAGAGGCAATATGATATAAAAGGTCTAAAAATATTTGGATCCAAGGTATCAGTTCATATACCCAAATCGAAACGTACAAAATGGGATGACAAAAACACAATAGGTACATTCGTTGGATACGATGAAAATGTGAAAGGTTTTCGAATATTATTTCAGGACAAGAAGGTGGAAATTCATCGAGACGTCATATTCTTACCACAAGATACTATTGAAAATAATATCATAGAACAAACAGAAACCTATCAAGAACAACTAGAGGAGGAAACAGTAACTGAAGATAATGGTACAGAAGACATTCAAAGTCCTGACGAAAATGTAGAGGTAAGCGCTCCTAGACACTATCCTCAACGAAATCGTAGAAGACCATCATACCTTGATGACTACGAGCTGGATCCTGATACAGTTCTGCTAGCTTTATGTTCAGATGAGGATCCCAAAACTTATGAAGAGGCCATGCAGAGCAATGAATCATCCAAATGGAAAGAGGCAATGGACAACGAAATAAAGGCACTAGAAGAAAACGAGACCTGGTCCAATGTGAAAAGTGATAGTGGTGATGTGAAAAAGGTCATTCAGTGTAAGTGGGTGTATAGGAAGAAAGTAGACCAACAAAATGAGGACGTTAAATATAAGGCACGTTTAGTCGCTAGGGGCTTCCAACAAACAGATCTATCAGATTTTGATCTATATAGCCCTGTAGCAAAACTACCATCTATAAGAATTTTCTTAGCGGTATGTAATCATATGAATATTCCTATTTTCCAATTAGACGTTTGTAGCGCCTTTTTGTATGGAGATATCAAAGACGATGTGTATATATCCATTCCTAAAGGATTTAAGGAACGTCAAGGATCTATTTTCAAGCTGAGGAAATCCTTATATGGTTTAAAAATTCCCCTAAGAATTGGAATGAAAAATTTCACAAAACAATGTTGTCATTGTCATTTCAGAGATCAGAGTCCGAGTATTGTCTTTACGTCAAAAGTACAGAGAACTGTAAATTATTTGTATTAATTTATGTTGATGACTTATTGATAGCAGGTACCGATACTGGTGAAGTACAACATATTAAACACACGCTATCAAATTTCTTCAAGATGAAAGATTTAGGCTTGATAAGATACTTTCTAGGTATGGATATCATACAAGATACTGAGAATTCCAAATAAAAATTAATCAAACAAACTATCTTAAAAATGTGTTGAAGAAATTTGATATGCAAAATTGTAATCCAATAACAACTCCAATGGAGATAAACTTTCAACATGACAGCTTGAAAAGAGATAATTCAGAAACACTTGAAATAGAAAATAGATGTCGGAAATTAATTGGCTGTCTTATGTATGCAATGTTATGTTCAAGACCTGATTTATGTATAACAATCAATATTTTAAGCAGGTACCAAAGTTGTGCTAGTAATGATTTGTGGAAAGCTTTGAAAAGGGTGCTCAGATATATTCAGGGTACTCTTAATTATAGTCTTACCTATGATAGAAATGATATGACTATCATAGGATATGCCGATGCAGATTGGGCCGGTGATCGGCTGGACCGAAAGTCCACCTCGGGATACATATTCAAGATAAATAATTGTACGGTTTCTTGGTTATCTCGAAAACAATCCTCAGTTGCTCTTTCGTCAACTGAAGCAGAATACATAGCCCTCAGTTTGGCTGTCAGTGAAGCCTGTTGGTTGAAGGCACTTTTGAAAGACTTCAAAATAATAAATGAATCTCAAGTGATTGTGATTTACGAAGATAACCAAGCAGCTATTAAAGTCAGCAAGAACCCCGAATTTCACAAAAGACTAAAACACATAGACATAAGATTTCATTTTGTAAGAGATAAAATCAGACAAAATATTGTACATATTGAATATATTCCGTCTAACGAACAGTTGGCGGACATATTTACAAAACCATTGAGCTCCATCGTGTTTGAAAAACACAGAAAAAATTTAGGCTTAGAGCGGATTTACCATTGAGGGGGAGTGTTGAAATATCAATGGTAAATACTTGAGTTCAAGGAAAAAGAATGTGAATACTCTATGGACATGTAGATCCCACGTTGACATGCGTCAACTCAAAAAGCCGTTAGGCTTGGCTTCCCAAAACTCTCTCTTGTATTAACCGTTGAATGAACAAGTACCGTCAGTGTAAATAGTTAAGTGTTAGAATAAATTCCTTAAAGTATCTTCTGTTTCATTAAAAATAAAACACATAATCACACTTTTAAGTAGTGTGACTACAAATCTTAACTTTTTGTGAGTGTTTATCGACAAGTAGAACTTTCACAGGTTGATTCCAGCCTTGAAATATTTTCGGTTCAAGGTCTACCTGGTAGGTCCCCCAGGCCAGTGTACTATGGCAGACTAGTTGCTGGACACCCCGTATAAGGCATGGTTCACACGAACTAGTTCAAGACATCCTTGTTATAACCTTTCTAAATAGGTAAGAATTGTTGTGGGAGTATCGAAACAATGGTATGACGTAAGTGATTTGAGTATTGAAGCCTCTTTATTACATTACTATGATATAATTACATAATACATTACGCAATATGAAAGTAGAGAATAATAGGTTTGTTCCAACTCAAGAATTGACCGTACAATGATCGTCAGGATTCTGCGCAATAGATAAAAATGTGTTCCAACTGAAAATGTATATATCGTTTGAGAACGGTTTCGTTTTTGTTCCATCCTGCTTCGGGACCGTGAGTGGAACGGTTTTGTGATCGTCATTTCGATCCCTGGTCTGGAGCAAGTACTAGGTTTGTTCCAACTCAAGAATTGACCGTACAATGATCGTCAGGATTCTGCGCAATAGATAAAAATGTGTTCCAACTGAAAATGTATCGTTTGAGAACGGTTTCGTTTTTGTTCCATCCTGCTTCGGGACCGTGAGTGGAACGGTTTTGTGATCGTCATTTCGATCCCTGGTCTGGAGCAAGTACTGTTTGGACGGTTCTTGTACGGTCAAAGTTTAGACGTGCGCATAAGATCGATTACTAACAGTTTCGTGACCGTCAAATTACCGTACAAAAGTCAGCTGTTGGAACAAACCTCATGTTTGGACGGTTCTTGTACGGTCAAAGTTTAGACATGCGCTTAAGATCGATTACTAACAGTTTCGTGACCGTCAAATTACCGTACAAAAGTCAGCTGTTGGAACAAACCTAATATTAATGCTTTCATTGTAAGTATTCTCACTTGCGTTATCTGCGTTAATCCGTTTGCCTCAATTATTGTCAGCCGCTTCCACTGCCGCTCGTGCTGCCTGAAATAATTCCCGAAATAGTTCTGCAGCAGTATCGAAGTCAGGGAGCATTCATACTTTGCTGCAATGACGGACGAAGAAATTTCACAGCAACCTAGTAATCACTGATTGCCGCTTGAGCTGCCGGTCCTTTGACTTCCTCCGAAAAACCGCCAATTTAGCATAGGGCATTGCTAGTGGTAGCGGTTTTAGCAGTAGAAGTGTAGTGATTACGTCCTCGTGTTCTGAGTGTAATCGGGGTGTTTCATTTTGTATGTTCACTACGTAAGGATCCTCAGAGATGGCGTTGTTTCGGTATTCGTACAAATAATACCCGAAGCAATATATCAGATCATGAAGAATCCAAGAGTGCCTCATTCAGAGTTATTGGGTACGTTCAGAAGCACTCAACTGTTGGCAACAGTTGAGTAAGTTGAGAAAGCGATAGCGTTCAGCAAAATCGCTGACAAATCGATGTTTCTCAGCAGATGTCGATTTCTGGCAGCGGTAAAAATTTGCGCTTTGTAACTCATCTGACCGCTGAGACATGCGCATATACCTATTTTGTGATTTGTTTATACTTTATGTTAAGGGTTTTTAGTTGGAGTTTAGTATTGTTGCATTCTGTGAGTTGAAGTTTATTAGGGAGTATTTTGGTATTCCAATACACTTCAATTTATATTATAATATGCAAGTTCAATCACAAAAAGTTTCTCAATTGGGTGTCAAAAAATAAGGTCATCCCGTAATTAGACCAACAAACTTCTAGTGGACATTATAGATCGTATTTTAGACAGATTCGACCCAAATCATATAATGCAAAATTGCTTCGTTAAGGAGCTAGTGCCCTTTGAAGATGACGTCCTGTCCACACTTTTTGCCACATATTCGCAAAACGGAGTCACATAAAGTGCTGAAAGTTTACACATTGGCTAATATCAAAAATACGCATCGATTAGATTGAATGCATTTCTTTCATGTCAAGCACAATCGTATCATTTGGGGGGGGGGGGTTGGCGAAGGGTATTTTTAGTTGAAACTTTTTTAACTTTCATTATTTCGCGAGATTTACATCATATTCATAAACTCTAATGTTTTTTCTTGAAAAAAGATGATCTTTATAATAACGCGAGAAAATTTCAAATCTATTTTTTTCAGAAATGGTGCATCTGTTCGTTATTATACAAGAGCATCTTTTTTCAACAAAAAACATCAGAGTTTATGAATATGATGTAAATCTCGCGAAATAATGAAAGTTGAAAAAGTTTCAACTAAAAATACCCTTCGCCTCCCCCAAATAATTGTGCTTGACATGAAAAAAATGCACTCAATCTGATCGATGCGTATTTTTGATATTAGCCAATGTAAATGTGTAAACTTTCAGCACTTTATGTGACTCCATTTTGCGAATATGTGGCAAAAAGTGTGGACAGGACGTCATCTTCAAAGGGCACTAGCTCCTTAACGAAGCAATTTTGCATTATATGATTTTGGTCGAATCTGTCTAAAATACGATCTATAACCTTGCTTTCCAAAATGGCTCAGAAATAATAATTAATTGGATTCACGTCTGGTCAATTCGAGAGCCACTGATTTCGAATCGTTGTTTTTCAACCATTTTCAGTTCACTCGCACTTTGTAAGCCGGTGTAGAGTCTTGTTGCCAACGGCTTCAAAGCAGGCTCAAGAACACTTTCCTGATAATATGCTGCATTAACTTTGACGCCAGGCTCCATGAAAACATGGGGGAGCGCCTATTTGCGGTTACAGCGGTTCAAACCATTATTTGTGGCGTGTGTAATAAGTGAGAATTCTCACGAGATGGATATCTTCGGGTTATAGTACTGGAACCTATACATCAGATCGTGAAATCCTGAATTGCCCCATATAACTCAGAGCTATCACGATTCTGATGAGCCGGAGCCCCGATAGAGCGAAATAGTTGTCTGTGGGTGCTTTGGGTGATATAACCCCCATGTAGGTTCTTCGAAAGTTGACGAAGCTGGCTCCTAACAATGAGCTTGATATTTGTTGGTTTTTGTCGATCATTATTATTCTCTACTTTCATATTTCCGTTTGCGTTTTCCACACTTAACCTTTTTCATAATAATATATTACATTACATATATATATAGGTAATGCACATGTAATTGGCAGCTCTTATAGAATTATCCGATTTTATGAATCCCGATAAGTATCCAACTACTTAATTGATAACAGCATCAAGAATACATAGGTAGGTTTGGAAATTCACATCCGAAAGAACCGATATACAGTTGAACAGTTCTATATTCGAGAGATTGATGTGCTGTAACTGACCGAATGCAGTTTTCCGATTCCAATAATCCTGCGCAGTACGCGTATCGAATTACAGTGAAACCTCTCTTGGCAAACACTTCTCATAAGCGGACACTTCCCTCAAACGGACAATTGAACCGAGAAATTTTTTTGTAAAATTATTATCAGGAGCCTAAGAAAATATTTCTGACGTTGAAAGAGAAGATAAAGCTGATAAATATGTCAGAAAAGGATAACTCATAGTTCGCAACAAATTACCAGAAATAAAATCGAACAGCAAAGCTCTGAATTTCATACGAGAGTTGAAAATATTTGGCCGAGAAGATTTTGTGACCTTTCAACACCTTGCAACCTTGAGGTCCACTTTCAAACTAGCCTACTAATAACAAAAAAATGACACAATCCAAAATAAATGATTTTTTCTAAATTGTGCATCTATAATACTAATAATTTCGTTTTCTATGATAGGTCCATATTTCCGAATCCATTTTTCTTTAAAAATTTCATGAGTATATTCCAATTAATAATTTTTTTTGTTTTAATTTCTCTTCGTATTTATTTTGCACCTTCCCAGATGCGCACACCTCCCAGGTCCGGATAAAACAGCTGGAACCAACAGTGTCTGCTCTTGGGAGATTTCACTGTATTCAATGTGCCAGGCTGTCCGTGTTACTCTATTCAAGTACTCACGATTACTGATTACTGTCTGAATTAAGTCACTCCCACCGATTAGAGAGAGACAACACTACATTATTGCAATCGGACAACTGGAACTGGATTCAGTCAGTTACGGAAAAATTCTCTGTCTGATATATTAGGTATCGTATCTTTTCGATGTGTATTTCCAAACCTGTCTAGATCTCAAATTCGAAGATACTAAAGAGTTCAGTAAACTGAAATGAATTATTCACCTCATACAATTTCTTGTTGAGACATCATCATTTCAAAATAAGGTTCTGTATCATTTTGTTGCAAGATACACTTTGTTTCGCCAAATTTCTCTAATGTTAATCGAAAATTTTTAGAGTTTCGGTATCACATTTGCAATACAAATCTACTGAAAAGGGAAGCTCGAAGCTGATGATCTTTCACACAAATCTTTACAAATTTTTCATACAAAGAGTGTGAGATCAGGGTTTCTGTAGAACCTACTAACATCTTCTTTCACAATGACATTAATACAATTCGTGATCACAAAAATGATACGTTACAGTGTCCGCATCGAACCTTGTTCGTCATGCCATGACTTAGAAGAAAAACACCTTCATATTGTAATAATGGTGTTCATGAGAATATCATTCAGTTATAGTCCATAGTCAAGTGGATAGAAGGTATCACTTGAAAAGAGAAATAGAGAATGTAACGAATAGCTATATAATATTTCTTAAGAATGGAATGTATATAAATAATTAATATTATTATACTTCCTTGTCAGTTAAAATTGAAACTGCTCGTGTCAAGGAAATAGCTACCTATAGTCCGTTCACGAAAGGTTGAGCCGTCGGTTGGCCATGGAAATTTGGCATATTCCACTGTGTATATTAAAATTTAGGTTATGTTCTTGTCAGATTGATACGCAATGTTGTCAATATTGCATAGAGTTGTCTGATAACTCGCATTCTCGTCGAACGAGGCCGGTTACATTCGGCAACGTTGACTTTATTTTACGTTATGACAGCAAATACTGGCAACTTCAGATAAATAAAAAAACGCCTACTATGTGCTCAACCTTTCGTGAACGGACTATATGTTATGTGTGCAGTTCTATACTTTATTTTACGATAGTATGAAGTGAGTGAAACCTTAGCCCCTCCTTCTCCATAGAACATTCGATAGTTGTCGTTCATATTCGATCGCGACCGGAATTTGCCGGCAGTTGATTGGACTGTATTGAAGAGAGATAGATGCCTACTTTGCCTCGTTCCCGATAGATAGAGAGGTCATAGCGATAAAAGGGGCTAAGAAGTTTCCTTCACTTCATACCCTCGTGAAATAGACTGTAGGTAATATCCAGTGACCAAAGCCGTAGTACAGGATTAGAACATTTTCCTTTAAATTGAAAATTGACATTTTGCCAGTGGGTGGACCCCCGAATTTTTTTTCTGGCTACGGCCTTGTCAGCGACTTCTGTGAGACAAATATTTTTCTATTACATTTTTTATTGTTGAATTTAGCGATTATCCCTATTTTACGATTTGAGCATTAGTAGACACGAATAAGTCTGAATTCGAGAGACTGACAAAGGGAAACTAATTTATTGTTTTGGAATATTTGAAAAGAAAAAATTATTTGTCTCTACCTAGAAATTCAACTTGAATCAATTGAGCACGAAATTATATACAGTTTGTCCCAAAATGTTTCATAGAGTCAAAATCGCAGCCTTCAGACATGCTAGAAGTTCAAACAAAAAATATTTCAAATGGCAGCAAAAATTTCATCAGAATCCGTCGTTGAAATTTCGTTTCTGATTACCACCCCTACGAAAATTGTCCCGGATAATTTTTTTTGTATTCTTATATATTTTTTTAAAATGATTCTCCAGTGAAACAAAAAATATGTTGAAACATGAAACAACTAAAAAAATTTCACTGATTCGCAAAATTGCGTATGCGCAACGATTTATAGTTGTTATTTTTAATGATTGAATTTACGTAAAATGATAAGAAACTGTTTCAACATATTTTATCGTTTACTAAGCATTACATTAAGGAAAAATCATAAGAGTGTACTTGTACTCAAAAAAATAGCCGGTCTATTTTTTTAGCGATAGAGATATGGACGGAGTTCTTGATGCCATTCAAAATACTTTTTGTATGAACTTTCTATCTTGTATAACAATTTTTCTTGTTGCAGTCATTTCTTACTGATTCATGAAAGAAAATATACATTAGCGCGATTTCTTGGAGTTTTTAATTATTACAGCATTTTCCATGAAATTTTGATACCATTAACACCAACTAAAATGGAACTCATGTGAGAATTGTGAAATCTTCAGTGATTCAACGAAAATATGGAATTCTTGCAGTAAGAATGGAAGCATAATATGAACATGGTGAAATGAAAAATAAGAAGAGCGATTTTTTCTTCACAGCAGTATACGAGTATGGTTGTAATAAATGTACCTAAAACTCGAAGATCTATCACTTTTTCAGTTCGTATCGAATTTTATAGCCAAAATAAGCAATTGGGTACGATAACAAGTATTAACTCGAAAACATAGAATTTAGCGTACAAATCTCCAAGACGCTCTGGATCCAATGAAACAGTGGAAGAATCAAAACATGAGTGCGATCACGATACACAAACACAGGTATGCCAGATTCGTGGTCTAAACTCGTCCGGCGCGAGCATCTACGTCATTGGGAGAATATTAGGAACAAATTCTAATCAATTCTCTCTCTCTTCTATCACGCAAATGCTATGGAAATGTTCCCAGTGATGTCACTCTCGATGCGCGTCGGCATACCGGTGTTTGTGTATCGTGAGTGCGATGCCATATCAATCACGATACACTTACACCGGTATGCCGACGCGCATCGAGAAGTGACGTCACTGCGGAGCCTTTCCATTGCATTAGCGTTAGAACTCCAGAGTCTCCAGAGAATAATTGAAATAATGCAATAATCGCAAGTTTCATTGAAAATGCAATTAACTAACAATTAATTTCAAATGAAATTTCTCCGATGTCTTTGTTTGTAGATTCTAAAAGATATCAATGAATTGGTATAAAATATGAATGTACCTAAGTGAAAAGTATGTATTTGTTACTACAGAATAAATTATTGGAGGTTCATCAAAAAACTTCGAATAAGTGAAAATATTTTCATCATTTCTAGGGAAATTTCAATGAATTTCACTATAATTCGTGAATTTGAAAAGTTTTTTGTCCACTTCATATTCTGAAAACTGATCTTCTCATTTAGATCCCTGTTTTAAGTTGGTACGGATTGTGCTCAAGCAAAGAATAACATCGAATGAAATCTGAACGTCATTTTTCAGTTTTGCAACCGTGTTATCTTCTAACACTTTGAAAATATTTTCTCCGTGATATCAATTAAAAATCTGGTTACCGCGAACGGCCGCAGGCAAGTGGTAGTGGGGATCTGTCGGGTGTTGCTTCACGAACTGCGTGCACGATGGAATCAGTCGCAAACCAAACGTGATTTGTGTTAGACCATAACGGTTTAATTCGAATGTTATTACGACAATTTTGTTGTGTGTATGCGAGGTATTTATTTGCCACAACAAATGCAACAAATAATTTACTCAGTGTAAATCAAGTTATTTTTCGCCATAACTGGTTTGAAAATAAATGAATGAACAAAAAAACAAATTTGAATTAAATGTTCAAATAATCCACTTTGTTGAGCCAAACAATAGCTAAACCATTATAAAGAGATAATCTCATTTCTCTGAGAAGATTCGGCATAGTTGCTATTTTGGCACAAAGTTCGATTACTTTGGACTTTAATTCAACAAGATTTATCGCTCTGTCAATTTCATGACCATAAAACAAATTTTGAAGATATCCCCAAGGAAAAATATGATTGATGGGAGATAAATCTGATGACCTGGGAAGCTATTTTGATCGTGCCATTTGTAGAAATGGCTCGGTCAGAAAATGTCGTCCTGAGATATTGTGTGACTGCTCGTGCGTTGTGACTTGGACAGCCATCCTGTTGAAACCAGACAAGATCGAAGTCAATTGGTAGTTGTCGAACTGTCGGAATAATTATATTTTCTAAAACTCCAAATATTTTGCAGCGTTTAGGTTACCGTCGATGAAAAATGGCCCAATGATGTAATTCCCCAATATTCCATTACAAACATTAAGTTTTTTAGGATACTGGGTACGCTCAGGAATATTCGGACGTTTATTCTTTCTAGACCACTATCTTAATACTACTGATGGGTTATGTTTTCTATCCAAGGAAAACGTACTTATCAGTAAATAAGACATGGCTCAAAATGAACTATTTTCCATCATCGTTTCACAACATTTCATTCGTTTGATATGGTCTTCCGGAAAAATCTCTTGGGGTTTTAACCTAATAAGATCGATAATCATTTCTTTTCAAAATATTCCGAACAGTTCTATCACTCATATCGACTTGTTCGGCAATTCGATTACTCGATCAAGGTTCACTGGTTTCAATAGCAGCACACATATCTACATGTACCGGGTTTTTCACTATAATTTGACCCCCCCCTTTAACTTTGTTACTAAAGGAGATAAAAAAAAAGTTTCGTATAACAAGGCCGCTCGCAGACCAAAACGACGCGATCGCGACGCGACCGCGATGCGATTTGAATCGTGGAGATGAGCAAAATCGGTCGTTCACACCAAAGCGACGCTACCGCTATACGATATTCGGTCGCTAGGCTACCTATATTGGCAAGTAAAAAAATATACAGTGTTTTCATATCAGTGATTGTTGTCAAAAATGTCAAGCAGTGATGAAGATGTAATATTGGCTTATTTTATCTCAAAAAGAGAAAGCGTAAACGTAATCATTGGATTCATCCTTATATCAGAACTAATGAAGATCGGAGAATGTTTGTTTGGGCAAAGGAATTTGCTGGTGATGCAGAAAGATTCCAGTCATTTTACAGAATGTCGAAATAAACATTCAATATATTACTAGCTGCGGTTACACCTACAATCCAAAAAATGAATACGAATTAATTCCATCAGAATGGACTCGATTCAAAGGATTTTAAATCGCCTGAGTGCCTTCGTTTGGGATATACAGGGTGCTGTTCATTTTATGAGTGAAATTTCACAGATCAAGAACTCTTGTAGATACTTATCGACCGAATGATTTCAAATTTCGAAGTCTTGTCACCATCTGCTCTGCCTTTTCTTCAATATTCATTTTCTAAAATCGAATGAATCAGATCCGTACTACGAAAATTTTGGACTTTCATTTCTTCGTTGGATTTTTTCATTTTAATTTCAAAACAAAAATGCAAAATCTTTGCTTAGCAAATCAATGATAAAATCAAGAAACTCGAAATCGTTTCCACATAATTTAATCCAATCTATTCATGGGACATGTTTCGAACATATATATTCCTCTTCAGTTGAAATACAAGATGTTCTGAAAATATTTTAATGATATCAATAATATTTATTTGGATTTGAAATATTTTTAGAACATTTTGTGTTTGATCTGAAGATGATCATATGTATAAACAATGTTCGAAAAATGTCTTAGTTAAATAGTTATTGTATTAAATTGTGTGAAGACGACTTTGAGTTTTTTGTTTTATGAACTTGATTTTTCATTTTGAGATTAGACTACTATACCTATTCTTAGAAATAATTGAACTTCATTTGAGAACATTTTTAACAAATAAACTCAATCATACATAATCTACATATCTGTGCGTGATATAGCAAATGGAATATTAATATTTCCTGCAACTTACAAAAAAATATATTTTCAAATATCCGAAAGTGAACCATCGGATAATTTGAATGAAACTCCTGCCCGATTCAAGACTTGTGTCCACATTTTCTGGTATAGGTATTATTATTATTAACAAAGCCATTGTCATTAATGATAAACCAAATAATAATTTCCAAGCATACATAGGGATATCGAGTTTGATTCATTAAATTCCAGCAGAACAATCTCTTTTCATCTTGAATCCACATTTGTTTTACTCTATAAATTTTTGTGGCCGCAATTTTCTTTGAGGTTCGCTGGCATATATCACAAATTGTGTACTCCAGATATGAATGATTTTTGTCCAGTTCTTTCAAGGGCTCTAGGTCCATAATATTTCTCGTAATTTCTTGTTCCATATTGATGTTGCAGTTGATAAATTTAATTTTTTTATGTATACTCTTCAAGATTTGTAGGACAAAAACCTGACGTATATCCATTAACTGCGAAACGGTAAACAATTCCTCACTGCCGAAACTGAGTGGCTTTTTCATCTTGAGAATATACTTTTGAACCATCTAAAGCTTCTTCATTATATTGTCGTATACGGCACCACAACTCAAAATATCATTTTATGGGAGCTGAATATTACCTTTTATATCCCAAACAAAGGCACTGGAGGCGATTAAAACATCTTCGTATGAGTCCAGCCTGATGACATAACATCCGTTTGTCACATGCTTCCTGGGACACCTTGTATTGGATACCTATCCTAGCCGGAGAAAAATAATTGGGGCCTGATAACTTTTTGATCTGACTCGTTTTGAGGACTTGAAGAGTTCAATATCTTATTATTTATTTATTCAATTTTTTCGATACCTACGACTCCTCATATACATTTTTGGAGAGCCTCCGCAATCATCAATAAGAATATGATGATTTTTCATTCAATGAAAAATATTATGGAAGTGAGGAAGGTATCATTTGGAAAATGAATTTGAGTCGAATAACTTCTTGAATTGTCCCCGTAGAATATTTTGGAACATATCATAGAACTTGGTACCTAAACGAAAAAATTCATTGCCCTTTTTCGATAAATTAGCAGAAATATGAGAAGTTTCTGTAAATACGACATATTCAAAAACACCCAGTATCTCAAAAACCAAAGAGGCTTTGGAGATTCATCAGGTGTAACCTTCAGTTTTACGAAAACCGAAACGCTCTATATCTATATACAAAATAAGAAAGATAGCAAACACAAGGTGCACCCTGTACATTATAACCACTATTATAATCCAGATCAATGGTAACCAGAGACGTTCTGAATAATGTGAATTCAAGACTACCACATTTTCTTTTATATGGATGTTTTTAGTTATCCAAGCAAAACATCTGAATAAATAAAACTTCATTCTCTAAACAGGCCTCTCAAAAAGTTATTATGTGAATGATTACCATTATCAAAATTCGGTTGATTGAAACATATGGTACATAACGAGATCGGTTCGATCCGGACTATCAAAGAATGCAGATTATCGCTGTCCGGATTATCGAGATGCTATTGCACCAAATCTTTGCAACTTTTCACTTCGCACTTTTCACTTTTCAAATGAATTACATTACACGAAACGCATTCATAATTGAAAAGTGCAATGTGAAAAGTCAAGTACAAAGTGAGAATCACTTCGCAGAAATTAAATATTGGGAGAAATGTTGTACAATATAATTTAATTTTCACTTTTAAAATTTGTCAGAATGCAAAATGCAAAGTGAAAAGTTGCAAAGTATTTTGGTGCAATAGGCCCCAGATTGATATTTTGAAATGTGAAAAAGTTGAAAATTTCACTAGTTTTTTCCTGCTTCGAACGTGAAAATCAGTTTTTTCGGAAATGATACACAATTTCTTGATACGGTACTGCTTTTCAGAAAATTTCCTTATCAAGAATCAACCTTATCTTCAAGATACGAGTCATAATTCAGTCAATATTTTTTAAGCACCGGTAGAGCAAAATTGAAGTCCATTGTATTTTTTTATTTTGTCATGATTCTACTCATGGTTAAACCGTGAATACTCATTCACCGAACTTTTGTATGAAAATGAATTTTGCAATAAGTGCACCTATGTATTGAGAGCCAGTTCATTTTTCAGTCGCGATACAGTCGGCTCGCGACTGACATGTTCAGTCTCCCGAAATCAATCGCTTACATGTATCGTCGCAGTCGCGTCGCTGTATCCCCGGTGTGCGAGCTCCTATTCAAAACAAGGTGCGCGATCTCTCGGCGACTACAATTTGCGGTCGCGCATCGCTGGCGATCGAGATTCTGTCTCCCGAGATCGGCATCTGACAGGTCGCGTCGCTGTCTCCCCGGTGTGCGAGCTCCTATTCAAAACAAGGTGCGCGACCTCTCGGCGATTGGAAATTGCTGTCGCATCGCGGTCGCGTCGTTTTGGTCTGCGAGCGGCCTTCACGAAATCAACTGAGGTTTTTTGATATGAGTTCAGAAACTGAAATATATACAGGGTGGCCAACATATTGATGGCAAATTCATTTTTTCAAATGGAACACCCTGTATATTTTTCCGTGTTTGGCTAGCTCTTTTTCCCCTGATTTCGAATATGTAACATATGTTGGTCTATATCTTTTATTCTGAGAACCACAGAGTTTTAAATTTTAAGAACTACCTGCCAAGATCTATAATCATTTTACAAGTGGCAGAGTGCGTTTACTGAAAATGCTTATTTTTGGAGTTATAATAACGTCAATGGGAAGATATACAGGGTGAACAACATTGAATGCAACTATTTTTTCAAATGGGACACTGTCTCTTCAATTTTCAGAGTTTCAAATTTCTGAAATGATGACACCGAAAAAAAAAATGTGAAATACCTACGAAATTCTTTATATCCAACCAATCTACTTAAAGTTTTGTTTTAAAATGAATACTTAACAATTACTTGACCAATGAAAAATGATAAACTATGGTAGTACGGTAAGAAAACATCAACTAAAGAAATTGCTCAAAAGGACCACCTTCATTCAACACACATAGTTCATATAGTTGTCTCAAGTTGTATAGACTATTTTTGATAGCATTATTATGGCTCCGATTCAAGTCATTAAAGCTTCAAAATTTGTTTCTAATCATTACAATATTACCATTATTCTTTGTGCGTTGTCGGGATTAGTTCCGAATTATGGGTTTAATATTGGTTGATTTTATATCATTAAATTATTCCCCGCTTTCATTGATTGTCATTATTGCTGAAGTAATTCTTTTCCTTCAGTAACGTCTATAAAAACGTGTCCAACGGTGTTAAATCGGGACTATTTGGTGGCCATAAAATGGGTGCGCCATTACCAATCCAAAGATCAAATTGGCCACTTAATTATTCACGAACTTCCAAAACGCTATGCCAGATGGTTATTAAAATTTGAAACTCAGTGGTGCTCAGAATAAGAAAGATAGACCAACATATGTTACATATTCGAAATCAGGGGAAAAAGAGCTAACCAAATATGGAAAAATATACGGGGTGTTCCATTTGAAAAAATGAAGTTGCCATCAATATATTGGTAACCCTGTATATATTTCAGTTCCTGGACTAATATCAAAAAACCTCAGTAGATTTCGTGAAACTTTTGTATGAAACATTTTTTTGTATCTCCTTCAGTAACAAAGTTAAAAGGGGGGTCAAATTATAGTGAAAAAACCGGTACCTCTCTATTCGGACGTTTTTCATTTATGGTTTTGGTAGGCTTATCAATTCTGCAATGACTACATTGTTGTAAACATCCACATGTTTCGAATTTTTTTACTATTTTTGAAATCGCGGATCTTGAAGGTATTGTCCTATCTTCTTAGGCAACAATGAATGATTTTTTGTCTCCTGAATTGATTGACCACGAAATTACCATTTTATTATATGAATTTTTCTTGTAAATTAAACATAATTAACCCAGATTTTTTAATTAATATGGCATCGCACTCATGTTTTGATTCTTCCACTGTTCCATTGGAGCCAGAGCGACTCGGAGATTTGTTAGCTAAATGCTATGTTTCCGAGTAAATTTTCCAAACCTGCATAGTAGTTTATGTTCAATAAATGATTTGTCGAACAATTGTGGTTGAAAAGTAGTTGTGCTGGTAATGGAAAATGTCACAGAGTTCTTATATCAAATGAAAAATGGAGTTTCAATTTTCAGCAAAGAAATTAAATTCTTATATCATTTCTACAGTACATGAATTATGATTAATCAAGGTTTTGAATATCCTGAGTATTTATTTTCAAATTAAACAAGAAGGCTCGGTCTTGACATGATATGTTTTATTTGCTGGAGGAAATGTTGGTCCGAAGTCTTGAGGATAATATATTGACCTTCAAATATTTCAAAAAGTAAATGAATTATATGTATAAAAAAGACAGGATGTAGTGAAATGAAAAAGCTCTAGTGTCAGCCAGATATAAGCATTTTATTCGACCCAATGTATGAAGTTGTCTTTTGCCTCCTACAGCCTTCGTGTTACTAACGAATATACTCCGTTCACGAAAGGTTGAGCACATAGTAGGCGTTTCTTTATTTATCTGAAGTTGGCAGTATTTGCTGTCATAACGTAAAATAAATTCAATGTTGCCGAATGTACCCAGTCTCGTCCGACGAGCTTGCGAGTTATCAGACGACTCTATGCATATTGTCAACATTGCGTATCAATCTTACAAGAAAATTAACATCGAACCTAAAATTTTAATATACACAGTGGAATATGTCAAATTATCATGGCCAACCGACGGCTCAACCTTTCGTGAACGGACTATACAGGGTGAGTCTTTGACTTGTACATATATATTAACCGTATATTCCTGGGGTCGAAAGAAACACTTTTTTCTCTACCATTTTTTCCGATTCGGCCTAAATAAGAAGATATAGCCCTTTTTTGTTTTCAGAATGAGCTATGCCGCCACTGGTAAACTAACCACTGAATTTTTGAAAGTAGGTACGAGATATAGCATTCAAACCTTTGAAATAAGCTATTGTATCAAAGAAACGAGTAGATATACCATTCGAAATTTTCAAATAAGCTGCTGTATTAAAGAAAGAAATATGAACTCACTTTTCAATACCAGTTGTATATTTTCTAATGCAATGATTGATTCATCCAAAATTTTGCTAGTGATGAAATGAGAAAAATCTCTTCTTGATGTATCTTCATTTTTGATTATATCGGATTAACTTTTAAACCACCTATTCTAGCCATAGCATTCATTTCCATATTTCTTGAAATCTTCCGTGCAAGAGTTTCCGAAATCAAAACAACAACTCAACCATAACACGCAGACATTTCACGTTCATATGTACAAGTCGACATATGTACTTTTCTAATTGAAATAATTGGAATTCTCTTTTCTACCCTAAGGCCAGAAAGAAAACGTTGATCCGTGCTCCCTGCACGAAGAGGGAGTCTTACTGTTAACTTTCTCTGAGGAGTTAGGAAACATAAAAAAAAAAAACCCATATAAATATATATACAACTAATCTATTGAAGAAAACTCTATTCTGACCAATCACCAAAGAAAAATAAACTGTTATCAGTTATGAATCTTGGAAAAGAACTAAAGCTAACAAATGGGAGACTTTCCGTTCTACCTGGGAATACACCTAGTGTTCAATATGGGACAGTCCTACCTTTTCCCGTCCTTTTCTTATTGACCTGAGAACAAACACAAACGTATGCTCTGCTTTTACTCCCGAACACCACAATTCGCGAATTTAATTAAGCCTCCGCTCGACGTTTTCCTCGAACGCCCAAGTACCACCGATTTTTCCGACGTGACTCTAAACCCCAAACTCTGACCACAACTCCCTGAGACTCTTCCAATGAGCCTCCTAACCGTCACTGACTGACCTAAAACTGACTCCTCCAACGAGCCCCCTAACCGTAACTCTTGACCGAAGACTTCCTCCCTGAGGAACCTTAACCGAGTACCGCTAAACGATAACTGACTCTTAAAACCTTTTTCAAAAACCTTCTCAGCTCTGTAGCGTCCCCCTTCTTCGAAAATTTCCCCTTTCTCGACATTTTGGACTTTTACCTACCCAATAGAAAAACGCCACATCAACTATTTTCTTCCTTGGGAACCAAGCGTTCCCATGGCCACTTAACACGAAAAAACTGCACATTATCACCCTATTAATTATCGGTCCTTCAAATATGCTGAAACCAAAGTATCGACCACAGAACATAAATAGATCGACTAAGTGTTCGTACTGTAAACAGTTCGACGGGTCGCACAATAACGAACCATTTGTTTACCCCAGGATCAAGTTACACGAAATAGGTTCTATGTATGGGGCCATCTGGCTTTTAAGCTTAAATGTTTCGAAATTCTCTTTTCTCAATACTGCGGATAATATTTATATTCCCAGGTATTACATCACTCTCCCCAATAAAAAAGTCTTGGCATTACAGAGCCAATACTTTTCCTCTCAACACACATATACAAAAAAAATCAAAATGCTAAAATAACAATTAAAAACACATGACTACACATTACTTTTTCGCAAACTACAGTGGTATGTTCCTTCAGCGCCAAACTCAAAACAAAATCATGCAATTCAAACTATGAACAGATTATCATTACCCATAAAATACTAATACAATATTCTACAAAACCAATACAGAAACCACAGGGGTGTTCATCTTACACCGACACTTTTTCGCAATTGACTTTCACATAAAATTTCACGCACTTCCTTGGTAGAATCTCGTTCCTTCTCGTTTCCTACTATTGTAAAACCATATTATAGAAATAACCTTTAGTAAACCACCTTCTAATAGCAACCCAATATTAAAAAAAAAACCATGGTTTTTCGTCAGAATGGGTTTTCGAACATTTATTTTATCGTCCATTATTATCGATCAGTTCGAGGGATATATGCACGGCACTGCTCAGTCGATGTCCATTCGAGGTATTTGTCTATCACAAATGGAAATTTGATACACCCATGTCGCACTTCACCGAACTTATAATTGTCTTAACACGAACGTCTTCTCGAACCAGTGGCGTAACCTAACTGAGATTGGCGGAGATTATCTCCCAATCGAACCTTCCACAAAACATATATTGGTATTGTGTCTAAACAGAGTATGATTCATCTCTATATTCAATCTATATTTCTTAACACAATGTCCTCTTTTTCTTCATTCTGAGGTTTCTTCTTCTGTTCCAATATGCTCAACTCCTCCACTGATTTGGTCATCCTTCTTAGACTGCTTCTACTATAAAAAAAACGCTTTTCCGCTTCTCGCTGCCTTCTGTAACTATTTCCTTGCTCCATTTTTGTCTTCATAATTGGGATCTCGCGCTTTTCTCAAGGCAATGTTAATTATGAACTGCCTAACTCAGTTATTATTACGACAAATCATTTTACTTCACATTTGGCTCAAAAGTTCATAATATCCGTAAACGTTCGACTTCGTTCGATACACTATTTAGTCTGTTTAGTTAATGGGCACTAGCACGACATCACAAATTTGACCGACAGTGTATGGGATACTTTAGTCCTTTGTATCGGTTACACGGAAATATAGATATTGGGTGCTATTTAGGCGGTCACAACAAAGGTTAGTTCCTTGCTGATGGCACGATGACTGCCTTAGGGACTGCATCTGGTAACCTAGTCATCTGAGGTGAATGAACGCACAAACAAAACAACTGGGTCAAATAATTATTGTCTCTAAATCCGAAATTAAAATAACCTATATAAAAATATTTCAAGAACCTCATTTATGTTCGAATATATACAAATATTTTATTCAACAATCCACAAACATTATGCAACATAATGGGAAAAAAAATCAATAATTGATCCACAAAAAATATAAATTAGCAACATAAGTATGTGTTTTCAAAATCAACTTTTAAATTATCCTATCGCTGAGGAACATAACTACATAGCGTTTTCAAAACGTTGTGCTCTCCTTACTATAGTAGAGACCAAAACGATAATTTTATTCCGTCCATTCATCTCCATGAAACTTTAATTTTCATGGAATTCATTTGACTCTAAAATTCTTCTGAATTTCAATTTAAAAACTGAGAAAAAAAAATCAAGAAAAAATAGGGATGTAGTAATGAAAAAAAGGGAAGGGGAGTGGTTTAGATAACGGTTCACCGGGTGTGATGAACCCCTAGAATCTACATTGAGCAGGAACCGATTCAAATTTCCTGAGGACTGAAGAGGCGATGTCCCATGCTACCCTTTGATCTAGGGACTTAGTAGTATTCCCAACTCCCTAATCTGTCGGGAGATCTCCTCACTCTACTAGATCTCCTCAGCTGTACTTGTTCAGTTCTGTAGTCATCATCAGAACTTTCCTCAATTCAACTTCCTCTTCGCTTTCTTCACTAGAAAATCCTTCTTGAACCCGTTCAGAATCCCTGTCCCATTGGGGTATCATCATTGGGTGAAATCTACCCCTTTGATCTTGTTCATCTTCAGATTCCTGTTGCTCCTGTTGCTCTAATACTTCATATTCCCTATTTGGCGAGCTTCTACCCATTTTTCTAGTGATGAAGCGTTTTAACCTATTCACATGAACAGTCTGTTCATCTCGTCCTCCGCATTGTCTGATTTTGCATGTTACCGGACCAACCATCTCAATAATCCTATAAGGCCCATCCCAACTTTTCATTAATTTTTTCGATAAACCCTTTTTCAAATTCATCATTTTCAGATATACCAAATCGCCTAACTTGAATTGATGCTCAACCGTTTTCTTGTTATACCTTTTGATTCTCGCACACTTAGCTTCCTCCGTATTTCGGTACACGTCTCTGTACACCACCCTTAACCTCTCTAACAATTCTGCAGCATAATTGTCATCGTAATCATACCGAAGTCTCCCAGACTCTAAAAAACTATCTATAGGGAGAACTTGGTCCCTCCCATGTAAAAGAAAATATGGACTGTACCCTGTCGTGTTGTGAATGCTTCCACGATATGCCATTAAAACAAAAGGTATCCAGCTATCCCAGTCTCGTTGGTTACCACTAATGTATTGGGCCAACATATCCTTCAGAACTCTATGCATTCTCTCTATCTGTCCATTTGATGTGGGTGCATAGCTAGAGGTTTGGATCTTTTCGATCCCCAAAATTTTACACACCTCCTTGAATAGTGCTGACGTGAAATTCGCTCCTCTGTCAGTCAATAATTTCCTCGGGGCTCCATGTCTAATAATAACATGCTCAACAAAAACTCGAGCAATGGTCTCCGCCTTTTGGTCTGGTAAGGGTATGGCCTCAACATACTTAGTAAAGTAGTCCTGGAAGGTGAGTAAGTATCGATTTCCGTTCAGAGATGTTACAAGAGGTCCTACAATATCCATTGACGTTAAATCCCAAGGTTCAGAAGTAGCTGTAAAATGTTGTAAAGGAGCTTTCTTCTGATGAGGTGAAGTTTTCCTTCGATTACAAGCATCACAACTTGCACAATAATCGATGACATCCGTACGCATATTTGGCCAGAAAAACCTCCGTTTTAGACTACCTAAAGTCTTTTGTTGTCCCTGATGTCCTGCCAAAGGGGAATCGTGAAAATCTCCCATTATTTTCATTACGTATGACCTCGGCACAATTAATTTATCCCCTTCTTGATCGGTACGATACAAGATACCATCCCTTGATAAGTAGTACATGTCGTGTTGTTCTCCCGCTTTGATAGTCAAATCTTTCCTAATTTCCTGACAGTATGCGTCGTTCTCCTGCGCCCTTTTTAACTTCTCCCGATCCCACTCAGGTTCGATAAATTCCGAATTCTGTACTGTAATAGCTGCAATGACTTCCGCACCGGTGTAAACGTCGATTTCCATGTTCGAATTATGAAAAATGAATTTAATCATTTCCGATACTTTTTGCCAATCAAGTTTATCCAATCCACATCCCATCCTAGGTATTGCTAAATAGCGGTCCTTATTTTTCTCACAGCATCTTCTTAAATCACGAAGAGCGTTCCACATGCCCCGATATGAAGGTTTATCGAAATAATTCGGTTTTGTCACTAAATAATACACATTCCTTTCCGGTAAATTTAATTCAGCCGTTTCCCCGACGTTTTTGTCCTGTTGACGTAATTTTTCTACTGAGCCAAAAATTTTCTTGAATTGCAATGCTATTCCCGCTCCCATTGCAAGATCCTTCGATACGCAGTGAGCCAAGGCCCAGTGTTCTGGAGCCGAAAAAATATTTCCCTCTTTTTCCGTCAAATTTTCCATATCCGGTACTCGGTGACCCGTCCGGTATTCCTCGAATTCCTCGTACTCCATGTCAATAAAGTGCTCATCCTTATTAAACATCCGACTCAGAGCGTCAGCATTTCCATGAAGTCGACCTTTCCTGTGAATGATCGTAAAGTCGTATTCAGCCAAGGTCATTGCCCACCTGGCCAACCTAGATCCTGGGTCCTTGATTGTAAGTAACCACTTCAGTGGTCGATGGTCGGTGATAACTGTGAATTTTTTCCCATACAGGTAACATCTGAAAGTCTGAATACCAAAAATAACCCCCAGAAGTTCCTTTTCCGTTGTTGAATAGTTCAACTCAGCTTTTTTGAAATTCCTACTCGCGTATGCTATCGGCCGTTCATGCCCATCCCTTATTTGACTAAGTACCGCTCCCGTTCCTAACCCAGAGGCGTCCGTAGCTATTATAAATGGTTGGCTGAAGTCAGGGAATATTAAAACTTTATCAGAAGTCAACACATCCTTCAATTTACTTATAGATTCCAAAACTTCCGGTGTAATTTCAAACTTAACATCCTTTTTGGTTAAATTAGTCAGTGGCGCAGTTAATTCGGCAGCATTAGGTATAAATCTCCTATACCAATTAACTAAACCTAGGAATGATCTCACTCCCTTGATGTTTTTCGGAATGGGGAAATTGTGAATAGATTCAATTTTTTCTGGATCCGGAAATACTCCTTGTTGAGTAATCATGTGGCCTAAATATTTCACTTCTTTCAGTAAAAGTTTACATTTTGTCGGTTTCAATTTGATATTCGCTTCCCTGAGTCGTTCAAAAACTTTTCTCAATTTTCCTATATGGTCTTCTTTTCCGGTTGAATTAATATGATGATATCATCTAGGTATACCATACATAGATCTCCCAGTCCCGCTAAGGTAATATTCATAAATCGTTGAAACGTGGACGGAGCATTTTTCAACCCAAATGGCATTTTCACGTACTCGTAATGTCCCTGAAATGTACTGAAACCTGTCAAGGGAATATCCTTTTCCTCCATGTCAATCTGATGATATGCCTCTGCTACATCAATAACAGAAAACAATGCCTCATTTCCGGTCTTGTATCCCTGAATTAAGTCTGAAATATTTGGAAGTGGATAATATTCAGTTTTTGTGACTCCATTTAAACCTCTGTAATCGATGCACATCCTTATTTTTTCTTCTCCAGTTGGTGATTTTTTCGTAACTAAAACTACAGGGGCGGACCACGGACTAAACGAAGGTCGTATGACTCCAGCTTCTAACAACCTATCGATTCTTTTTGCAATACTTCGCGTTGATGATATGGAATTCTATAAGGTGCTTTACAAAGGGGTTGAGATCCGGGCTCCAACGTTATGCTATGTTTTACCTTGGTAGTGCTGGTCAACCTATCATTTTCGTTCAAGAACAAATCTTGATATTCCTGTATCAATTGTTTTAATTTCGCTTGCGTATCCTCATCCAAATGTCCAAAATAGAATCCACTTTTACTCCAATCATCGTTTTCCAGATTAATTCCCCCAATTAAATTTTCCGATCCTTGTTCAGTTTTTCCCATAACATCACATGACACTGCCTTAGCCAGGGGTTGTCGTTTAATGAGTCTGACCTCGTTCGAAGATATGTTTACCACCCTAATCCAAACCCTTTCTGAATTTTTCAATAGACAATTTGCAACATGAATCTGTCCGTTCCCTAATGCCTTCGTTTCACAAATCATGAAATTTCCCTGAATGTTTTCTTTCAACTTTCCTCGAATCAAAGCCTCTGTACGCGCTGGAATCGAAACTCCAGCTTCCAAAATAATGTCAGTTTCCCATTTCAATTCATTTTCCTGATCAATTTCCCCAATTTCTAATTCCTGTTCTATTCTAGTCTCCTCAACTTTTTGTATATTATACCCTAAATTCCCATTTTCCTCCGATCTTTTCTGTGGTTTAGTCTTCATCATACGAGTTTCCGTTGGTATTTCGCCAGAAATAATATTCCTTATGTATTCCCTATATTCACTGGTGTTTCCTCCGTTTGAGTACAAGTATCCACCGAAGCGACCATTATTTTGTCCCCTTTATTTTCCGAAATTTCCCTCAAATTATATTCACTTAAATCCCTGTATTCTACTTGTGTGCTAGCGTCCCTTTCTTTCAGCTTCTCAACAATTTTCCTTTCTTCATGCTTTTCCTCACTTACATAATTCGGATTATTTGATTGTGGGTTTTTCCAACAATTTTCCGTTGAATGGTGGTACCTATTCGATGCCATAATATTTTTCTCCTCATGATGATAGTTTTCGCCCTTACATAAAAGTTTGAACGTTCTACCCCACATTGAGATGGACAGTTGTTCCCCATAATTTATTGTTGCCTCGTTTGCGTGAAGAAAATCCCTACCCAAAATCATTTCAAATTCTCCTAAGGCATTATTGTCGCAAACGACAGCAGTCCAAGTCGTACTCAAGGTATCCCCTTCCGGTCCTACGTAAATATTCGCAGTGCCCCACGTTCGCAGACTGTGACCCGTTACACTAGTTAACCGATACCTGTCTATTCCATCCTGCCTAATCTGATTTTTTGAAACCAGCCATTTCTTCACAAGAGTGACTGCTGCTCCGGTATCCACCAAACAAAGTATTGAATTTCCATTCACATTTAATTTAATTAGGTGAGGTACATCCATTGTCTTAACCAAATTTATTTCGGGAATAACCATAATTTGTTTTTGTCTTTTTCTTCTCCCCCATATAAATGTCCCCTTGACATCCCCCTTTCATCATTCCGCCTTACATATCCCTGGCTTCCGTCCTGGCGGTGGGACTTTGGCCGTTTCCGTTTAAATTCTGCCTTTCTTCTCCCCTAAATTCTCGAGAGTTTCGTTGTTCTCTTCCTTCTCTTGTCTGTGTCCTCCAATTCCTGTAACCCGAGTTCTCTGGACTCTCACCTCCTCTACCGGTCCTCCTGGGACATTCTCTAAGAAAATGCCCTATTTCGTGACAGAAATAACATTCGCTTTGCCCTCCTCTTCTAGGCTTTCCTCGACATTCCCTCGCGAAATGTCCTGGTTTGCCGCAAGAGTAACATCCATTTCCCCTGTTATTGCTTGGACTCTTCCAGCTTACCCTTTTATGGTTAATTCCCCAAAATCATCTTCCCCGTTCTCAACCGACGATATTCTAATGTTTGAAGTACGGCCTTGTAACATCATGAAAGTTGTCTCCTGAAGTTTCACCAACTCCTCTGCTTCTCTAAGTCCAAATCCTCCTCTCGCAATAACATAACCCCCGTTTCCTTCATCAAATCTTTCCTCAAACCCATTTTAAATTGATTTAACACTAGATCCTATTTTTCTTTTTTATCCCAGCCTCCTCCCCTGCAGCGGCTCCCTCCAAATCTTCTCGCAATAAGTTTGCCCCTATTATTCTGAGCCGTGTGCAAAATGAGGAAACATCCTCGTCGTGTTTTTGGTAACACCTGCTCAAGTTCCATTGATTTTCCCCAGGTAATCGAAATGGTGTGAATTTCTGTAGTAATCGAGTTTTTAAATCTTGATAATTCAGTGTATCCAACACAGGGTCGGATTTAAAAAAGGTGTACGCTTCCCCTATGAGTTTGAACTTAAAAAGTTTCAGAGTTTCCTCTTCCGTCCAACTATCTAATTTAGACCTCAATTCTAATTTATCAAAATATCTGGCCGCTTCCTTGCCAGAAAAATTATCTAAGGTAGTCGCTATCATACCTAGTGAATACATTCCAACGCCTCTCATGATATTTGAGGAATTTGGGTCAGGTGTGTGCAACATTTTGACAAAACAAGGGAAAAAAAAAAAAATTGTGATATGAATTTTAGAAATTTTTTCTCCAAAAAAAATATGGACTCAATTAACTTACACAACCTGACTGATCTCAAACGCGAATGTTTAAAAAAATTTTCCAAGAAAACCGAATTTAATTTAGTGAAATTTGAATATTAATTTCAAAAGACGCCGCCCTCCAACATATTAAAAACAATCATTAATCGCACAAAACCAAAATCAATAAACAAATCAAGCTGAAAAAAAAATTATTATATTAATAGGTGTATTCCTCGAGGTTATCTCAACGAATTTTCTAACAAAAAAAAGATTTTTGAAGTACATATTTCCGAATAAACTATCCTATAATTCAAACTTCCGCATCTCGCTCAATAAACTAGCTCAAAAAAAACCAAAATTACCGAATTTAACGTCAATTCCGTTCTCCTATTCCTTCTCCTCAGAAAAGTAACATCCCACCGCTGTCACCAGATGTACAAGTCGACCTATGTACTTTTCTAATTGAAATAATTGGAATTCTCTTTTCTACCCTAAGGCCAGAAAGAAAACGTTGATCCGTGCTCCCTGCACGAAGAGGGAGTCTTACTGTTAACTTTTTCTGAGGAGTTAGGAAACATAAAAAAAAAACACCATATAAATATATACAACTAATCTATTGAAGAAGACTCTATTCTGAACAATCACCAAAAGAAAAATAAACTGTTATCAGTTATGAATCTTGGAAAAGAACTAAAGCTAACAAATGGGAGACTCGCCGTTCTACCTGGGAATACACCTAGTGTTCAATATGGGACAGTCCTACCTTTTCCCGTCCTTTTTTATTGACCTGGGAACAAACACAAACGTATGCTCTGCTTTTACACTCCCGAACACCACAATTCGCGAATTTAACTAAGCCTCCGCTCGACGTTTTCCTCGAACGCCCAAGTACCACCGATTTTTCCGACGTGACTCTAAACCCCAAACTCTGACCACAACTCCCTGAGACTCTTCCAATGAGCCTCCTAACCGTCACTGACTGACCTAAAACTGACTCCTCCAACGAGCCCCCTAACCGTAACTCTTGACCGAAGACTTCCTCCCTGAGGAACCTTAACCGAGTACCGCTAAACGATAACTGACTCTTAAAACCTTTTTCAAAAACCTTCTAAGCTCTGTAGCGTCCCCCTTCTTCGAAAATTTCCCCTTTCTCGACATTTTGGACTTTGACCTACCCAATAGAAAAACGCCACATCAACTATTTTCTTCCTTGGGAACCAAGCGTTCCCATGGCCACTTAACACGAAAAAACTGCACATTATCACCCTATTAATTATCGGTCCTTCAAAATATGCTGAAACCAAAGTATCGACCACAGAACATAAAATAGATCGACTAAGTGTTCGTACTGTAAACAGTTCGACGGGTCGCACAATAACGAACCCATTTGTTTACCCCAGGATCAAGTTACACGAAATAGGTTCTATGTATGGGGCCATCTGGCTTTTAAGCTTAAATGTTTCGAAATTCTCTTTTCTCAATACTGCGGATAATATTTATATTCCCAGGTATTACACATAAAAACACCAGTTGGGGCGATTGAATTTCAAGGGTGTCCGCATATTTATGTTCGTGAGTCCGCATGGGAAAAGTCACAGGACTCGTAACACTAGATCTTTGACATCGGTGTTCGGTGGTTAGTTTGTTTTCAAAATCATCCGATTCTTGAATAATAACTTATTATCGGTCATTTTAGTAGTTAGTAATAAATATGTGAATTAAATGAGAATGAACGTACGTATTCTAACGGATGTAAATTTGGATCAAGTAAATTATGTCAAAGCTCACGAAAACAAAATTGCAATGGGTACTTCGAAAGTGGTGTGGAAATTTGCTTGATAGATAAGGATTCACTGAAGAAGTATAGAGGTGAGTTATTCATTGTAACCCCATTTTTAAAAGAAAGAAAATCCGCTAGTTCTCTTACCATTCATCATTCCATATAACAAATTATCGAATATTCTTGAAATTGTCAAAGTGACCACATAGGAAAATTGAATTCTGTGAATATTTTCGACAGAGTTGCATTCAGCCAAAGTACCAATTTTTCGAATTTCTAAGATTTTTTTTTCTTTCCACATCGAAGTACTCGGAATTTTGTAGTCGGGAAAGATTAATCATATTCATGAAAAACTATGTTTCAAAAATCATTTCATTTGAAGGAATCGTTTGCGAGATATTACTGAAAATGTATGCTTTTTATGGATTTTCAACAGCCTGTATCTTTTGACCAGGCCGAATCGGAAAAAATGGTAGAGGAAAAAGTGTTTCTTTTGACCTCAGGAATCTACGGTTAAAATATATGTACAAGTCAAAGACTCACCCTGTATACTCCGTTCACAAAAGGTTGAGCACATAGTAGGCGTTTCTTTATTTATCTGAAGTTGGCAGTATTTGCTGTCATAACGTAAAATGAATTCAATGTTGCCGAATGTACCCGGCCTCGTCCTACGAGCTTGCGAGTTATCAGAGAACTCTATGCAATATTGACAACATTGCGTACCTATCAATCTGACAAAAAATAAACATCATAACCTAAAATTTTAATATACACAGTGGAATATGTCAAATTATCATGGCCAACTGACGGCTCAACCTTTCGTGAACGGACTATATATCACTATTTCCGAGGTGAGGATATATAACTTCAACATTTTCAGGTTATTTCAATAGAGAAAAACTCAATTATCTAAGGCCTCACCTAAAATTCCTGAGAAAGATTCGTTTTTCTTCTCAAACTCATCATGAATTTTTCTAGCATTATAAGAATTTAAAGACTAAGGAGTAGTTACCCGTACCACCAAACATATTTCTCGAGAAATATTCGCTGAAATTTCATTACCCATAGAAAGTACACAAATTTCTTCAGATGACAAAGCTGCGAAAGGTTTATTAAAGACTCATACTCTACACAGTAGGTAGGTGTTATAATGTGGCTGAAAATTCCAACATTTCGAAGCGTGTGCTAAGATGTCTACTTCATGCTATCTTCACAACGGCAATATAAAGCATTCAACAATTTTATTAGGGTCAAGCCCTGAGCAGAAGCTTTTGAGCGCTCGTTCATTGGTGGGGCAATAAAACTATTACCTCAAAATTCTATATGGGACTTGAGATTGATACCAAATATATAAATGCAGAATCTAATCACATACGGAATTATATTCTGAAAATTTGGCCGTAACATTTCATTCCGATTGGTTGACACCCTATAAGATTTGACTGGTTAACGAACTTAACCGAGGCAATTGGAACCCGACCTCGTCCTGAAAATTTTAAGTCTTTAGGACAACCTCTTCGAAAGTTATTGTGCTAACGGCCGGACGGCCCCACAGACAGAATTGAATTTGACCACGAATTCGTCATCAGAGAGTCTAACCCTGTCGTTTGAAACCATTTTCGCCTCAAAATTAGGAAATTACAGACATTTGGGCAGAACGATATAACTCTCGTTCAAGTAGAAAGCCGAGAGGGAAAAACTCTGGTGGAATCTCCCAGGGATGGATCATTCCACTAAGTTCCTTCGGAACACAGACCACGAAGGCTCAGGCCTAAGTACTAGTGTACCGTGGGTGAGACAGCGGGATCCAAAAGATATCTGGATCTTGGTAAGAAGCAATTACACCTCCTCACTAGCTTTCTCACAGGACACTGTCGCCTCAGGAAGAACCTGTTGAGGATGGGATTATCGGACACTGACGAGTGTAGGTTCTGTGGGGAGGAGGAAGAAACCCCCATTCATCTAGTCACGGAATGCCTAAGGAGAGGAGCTAGCCTAGTTGAAGCCTTCACAGATATTAGATTTCATTAGATCTCTGGAACTGGAAAGCGAGCTGTGAAGGGTGTGGCCAGAACAGCTCTGTAAGGGGGCACAATAGACCTTGAAGTCGCAGTGAACTGAAAACCCTTTTTGAACCTTTTGAATATACCAGCCTCGAGACGCTGAAGAAAACCATTTCCGTGAGTGGGCTAAAATACCAGAAAATTACGTTCGGGCATCTTGCGATATGTTTTTTGACCGTATAGTCACATTGAAAGGTGGTCATATAGAGCAAAACTGAATTGATTTTCTAATTTTGATTATTTTCACATATTCTCTACACGAAAATAAAAGAAAATCATATTGTCCTTAGCGAATTTTGGTTTTTCGAATAGGTTACACTTCGAGTGCCGGACCCTGTACGAGCCAAGGTTCGCTCCTGTTCTAGAAAAATGAGTAACTAAATTCTACAATTTTTATTGCATCTGTCTAATAAGCTTCATTCGCATCACATGCAATGAAAGATGATGGTAAGTATAATGAAATTAATTAATATGATCAGTACTTGATTGTTGCAGTTATGGGGAAAGATCTCCTCATCCCCATACATTTTTCACGGTCTATGAACAATGAATTCACTTTGTTGTGCAAATCTGATTCCAAATTAGCCCTTGTCTTCAGAAGTTGTTGGTGTTGAGCCTCTGCTTCTTGCAATTTCATGTTGAGGTATTCAAGACTATTTTGAAGGTCCTTCACTTCTGACACCAATCTGAAATATTGATTCATAATATCGTTTTAGAATATGTAGGCGAAAAAGGTTTGAATCTTTCAATGAGTTAGTTACATAGACTAACTAAACGGAGAATAGATGAGACGCTAGTAGAACAAGCTTCAACGCCATCTGTTTTTGTACAACATTACTAATTCGTGAAAAAAGCTCAATTGAAAAAGGAATCTATATCGTAAAGTTGCCTCAAAAAGAATTCTGTAGCGCACCTTTTGAATAGGTAGGTACACCCATATACAAGAGGCAAAAAGTTTTTTAAAATTCAATTTCCAAAAGATATCAGAAATGGATTCGTGCAAGTTATCGATGAGTGAGGAAATTTATTCTCATGAAAATAATACCTGCACCGAACTTTCATCTCATTTTCTTTTGGAATCAAGAAATGAGGATCAATAATCAAATTCTGGATAGAATAAAAATTTATTAACTGAAATAGGTATCACCAATTGAAAATACAGATTTATTTCATAAATATCTAATCAATAAACTAATAATTGCATTGAAAACATTCTCAAAAACTAACAATAATCAATAATACAAATATGAGTATTTGCCTACTAAACTTATTCAATACATGAAAAACTTTTTTGAAAACTACGAGTATCTTAATTCTTATAGGTAACAGAATATACATATATATTTATAATTAACTTCTTGCATCTCGATTTTCACATCCAATAACACTCTTGCAGGCATATCGAAATTTATTATATTTCAAAAAGAACGTGTCAAACCACTACCTTACTAGAACACAAGGCCATGAAACAGAATGACAGCGGTAGGGGGTGAAGTGTTTGCGTAGTCAATCATTTGTAGGTGACAGTTGATGTCTGTTCACGTTTTTGCCAGAATTATGGGTATTTTTCGGAGTTTATTGCTTAAAATTCTATTTGTTTTGGTGTAACATCAATTCTTAACAGGTAAGGAAAAGGCCTTTTTATATTCTTCCACTAAATTATTTGTTTTACTTCTAGTTCATAAAAGTTTTGCTTCTCATGTTCGAAGTTATTTTGATTTTAGCTCCGGTTCGTTTTATGCTAATCTCGTTATTTTTTCCAGATGAAATGCCATTTCATTGCTCTGTTCCCAAGTGCAGGGGCAATTATGCAGGAGGGCCAAAAGTAGCAGTCTTTGGGTTTCCCAAAGACGAGCAACTTAAAAGAACTTGGTTCAACGCAATTGAAAAGGAAGATTTCGTTCCCAGTAACAGCAGTAAGTTATTTATTTTTGCAAATTCAACTTTTTTTTCCTGAAACTCAGAAGTTACTTATTTCTAGGTGAGCGAACTACATTTCCAAACAGAATTTATAGAAAGATTTACAAGTTACACACATGAAGTTACAAGTCAAAAAGTCGAAATTCCATTGAAGTTTCCCAGGTTAAAAATAGGTTGAAAAAGGTATTAATCAGCTGGCCTTCTATTTACCTTTTACCATTCGTTTTAGGAGCGATACCAACGAAATGACCAGGTTGTCCGTCCTACCTAAGCAGATCAGATGTTCATACCAGAGTATCTCCTCAATCCAAACGATCTAAAGTGAAATGTCGAGATCTTGAGAAAGCCATTGCATCAAATCCTGTTCAGAATATGATTCAGCAGTGTCATTTGCAACTTCAGCTGAGGCTGTTACAAAAGTGTTTGCTCCAAAAGGCTGGATAAAAACCAAAGGAGAAAAAAACCTGTGTTTTTTATTTGGACTAGTCATCAGAAATTCCAGTTGTTAAAATAAAAGAGATGTGTCTGAAGACTCAGCTTTATTGTACTATGTAATAATATCAAAGCAAAAATACTGGAATGTGATGATGGGGACTCAATATTGCCAGTTATACTGAGAAAAACACTATTTTCACTATCCATCATATTTCTTTTTCCTCAATAAATATTGAAAGTAACCACGAAATTGGTATTTGTATTAACAAAGATCCTACCTACTCAGAAAAACATAATTTTTCTCTTCTGTTGGAAAATTAAATCTAAATTGATAATAATTTTGTGGAAATGACATTGCGTAAATAAATACGAATGGACTACCTATGGTGACGTCACTCATTCTGTTTCATGGCCTTGTGTTCTAGTAAGGTAGTGGTCAAACCACTCCTTGTGTCAGTTGACAATTCAAAGGTTTTTTGATAATAATGATTTTACATACTTACTATTTTCTCGATAGGATTTCCATGAATGCAACGACATCTAACTATCAAATTGAAAATAATTTTTTCATGTATTAGTCTCCTCCTCCGGCAGATGGCGTGGAATATACGAGTGGCTCATCTAATTTTTTAGTTTGTCTATGGTTAGTTATCGCGTACCAAAACGCACTTTATCCACGACTACTATATAATCTAGCTATTTTACGTCTGTGTGCTCGATCAAAATAAATCCATTAATCACAAGTGATTCATGAGATATTAATCACTGCTGTCAGATGCTTCATAGAATTACCTTTGATATAATATTCTTTAAAATGGTATTTCTTCAGTATTCTTAAGTACTCCAACTAATAAATAAGGGCATACCTTGTCAATCGAGGTCCAATTCTACTTTTATTATATCAATTAAATCATTTTTTATTACAAAATATACAATGACCAGTTCTTCAGAAATTTCTCATGTGTCAACTTGACTTTTTCCACGCTTTTCATAGAAGGGTAATGTCGCGGTCGCCAAATGTTGAAATCTTCAAGAAATATATTCAGTAGTCGTGGATAAAGTATAGCATGCTACTCGCATATAATGGCTATTATTCGCTCATTGCATACTATTCTTGTAAATGAAGTAGGCTCACAGATTTCCATGTTATGACAGAGTAAGAAGTAATGTACGGGGTCTTTATAAATGATTGTTACGTCGTAGGTTGCTTTGGAAATGTTTTTTATCTTATCTTTTCTTACAAACTCTCAAAAAATTTATAATTCCAGTCACATTATTCAATTTCTTTCCGAATAACTAGCCAAAAAATCACAATATCGTTTGTGCAAAGTAAAGATTAAGGTACCTGAGGGTATTAAGGCCTAGCTAAGGGAGATTTGTAATAAAATGAAAAATATCCAACATAATCAACAAATTTTATTATAAGTCAGTCATGTACTCAGGGTACTACATAATTCAAAACAAAAATAGATTCTCTAGCTCAAAACAAAAACAATATATAACTTTTTTAAAAACGCTGTCTGTAGGCCTTATTATAATAGGGTATGGTTAAAAGGCCTATACTTTAAACTAACAAAAAAACTACTTATATAACATAAATTGGTATTCTTGAGATCAATAATCATTAATTTAAAGCAATAGGAAGCATAGTGATCTTAGAAAATTAAATAAACTGCTTTTATTCGTATCCATCAGGACATTGAAAGTCATCGGTATCTTCTTCAGTCAAACCGACACACCCTTCGTGGTACCACTTGGAGCATCGTGAGCATTGCCTCATTGCACCGTCCATTCTATCTTCTTTGCAGGCATGACAGTACCAACTCGCTTGGTTTTGTGATCTACCTTTGATGGTAGTAGCGTTTTTTGCAGATACGATTTTAGCTTTCTTAGGATTTAAGTGTTTTTTAAACTTTTTTTTTCATTTCCTCCTGGTTTAACATCAGTAAAGTTTTCGTCTTGTTTATTTTTCTTTCTTTTGTCACCTTTCACTTCTTTATATTTATTTCTCTGATTATAATTATCAAATAGATCTTATGTGACTGGAGTACCTCGATATTTCATGGTGTCTTTTCATGAACGCTTTGAACCAGTCTTTGCCTGCGCATTTGTCCTCATCATTAAAATTGTGTTATATTTTTTTGCTCACATATTTATACTCAATCGACGCAATATTTTTGGTGTCAGAGGCAAGCCCATTTCAGAATATCGGATTATTCTTTGTACAAGGTTAGCTTCCTCTTCATTGTTCAATATAGGCTTACGCCCCAAAGTTTTCTCCAAACTACCAGACTGCAGATGATTCCTTATGGTTCTTCTAGGAACCTTATACCTCTCTGCAGCCTTATAAGTGCTCAAGGTTCCTCTTTGCACTGATCTTACAGCTGCGATAAGATCCTCTTCTGACCACACTGCCCGTTTTGGAGGCATCCTGACTATAAGCACTGAAACAATGATAAACAAATTGAAAATTTATATCTACGTACATACTACCCATCAACAAACATTTTAAAAACACGTTCCTACTTATATAACAGTTTAAAAATATGGAAGTAAAATAAGGCCTATAGTTAAATTTTGTAGGCCTTAATATCCGCCAACCACTTTTTACAGAAAGAGAAAAATAATGAAAATTCTACAACTACAAGACCTTAAATATGCTAACCTAGGCACAAGCATACATTAATTAATAAACTGACAAAAAAGTAGGTTTGTAAATATGATATTATCAAAATAACTTACATTTCACTGGAGCCAATTTTTATAATTCGTGCCGCGAAACCTCGCCGTTGAATGGTTTCCACGATACTGGCGGTCTGGCGGAGGGAAAAGTGCAATCATTAGCCCGCCACTTCTTAACGGCTTGTACAGGCTCTGAGCTTGTGTGTGCGTAATCTTGATCGTCAATTACATTATTTCGTACGTTTTTTGGGATTTAGGCCTTATTGCCCGACAGGCCTTAATACCCGCGGGTACCTTACATTAAATATGAATATTTATAATAGTCCAACGCCAACTGCGCTGTTACAATCATTTAAAGAGACCCTGTACTTTTTAGTCAGAGGTTTAGGAATTTAGGAATGGCTAGAAAGACGAACCAAATTACAATCATCACCTAGTTGATTCCCAGAGATTCTGTGTGCTATACAGGGTGATTCCGGAGGAGACCGTCAAATTATAGGAGAAGTTTACAATAGTCAGGGCAGTTTCGAAACAATGTTTGGTTTATGGTTGGGGGCCTTTATTGTTAGTCTACAGGGTGATTAGTCCGATTCGACCGATTCTTCTTTTATTCATAACTTTGGTATGGCTTGATCAATCTTGATGAAGATTTCAGCGTAGTGCAATATGATTAGGGCAAAACCCAGATAGATGCCCCACTTTGAAATTGCTTCATATTTTTTGAAATATTAATTTTATATGAGTAATTTCTATGAACGTTGGTAGTCCCATTATTTGACTTGAAATATTGGGACTTTTCTCTAGCATAGCAATCCCAAATTTCACAAAAATTTAATTTTTGTGGAACCCTTTCTTTGGGGATAGATATAGATGCCTACAAGTATGTATATTTGACAACCATGAAAATACTGGGAAGGATAGATGCCCTTCATACTGCGTGAACCAAAAACCCAACTAACTCCAATGAGATTTTCTATGCCTAAAACAGCAACTTTATCTACGAAACATCGGTCGACTTAACAACATTTTATTGAGTATTTAAACTGTCATGTTAGTGTTATGAGATCACTGTTTCTGTTGTTTTGAAATAATCGTTATCGAAACGATTTCGAAAATATAAATAATATCACCCACCTGTCTTGAGCAATATCCCTACAAAGCTCTATTTGTTTCCTGTGAGTTCTTGCCTCTAGCCTTGTATGTGCTACTTTCATAGGATTCGACTTATCCTGCATGGCTTTTTTCAGGAGCTCAATATTCTTTTCGATATTGAATATTTCTTGTTGAACCTGAAGAAAAAATTTCCAATATATTTCCATTAATTTCAGTATTATTGATTTAATCCTTTATGAATACTATGTCTATCCATACGCTAGTAAATACAACATTACGTTAGAAACGTAACCGTAAACTTCATCTATTCATTTTATAGTTGTAAGTCAGAATTTCAAAGTTCAATTTCAAAAAAGGGAACATAAATTTCAGAATAGAAATATGTAATTTAAAAAACAGAAATCTAATTTTAGAAGAACGAAATTAAAATTGTGATTAGGAAGTTGGAATTCAGAAAAACAAAGTTGTAATACAGAAAGTCAAATTATTGAATTTCAGAAAAAAAATTATATTTGAGAAGTTATCACTTCGATTTCAGAAAATGTGTTTCATAGGTACTAATCAGGGATCTACGTACTTCATTATCATTATCTTCTGATATTCAATTTGCTTCTCGGAATTACTATTCACGTTTTCTGAATTAAAAAAAATGGTGTAGTGAAGTAAGGGAATATTTTGGAACCACTCTCAATTTTGAATTTCCAATACTACCGAAACATAATATTATGTCAATTCAATATGAACTCCGCCTGCATAGTCGCTGGATGGATGAGTAGTTCAGTGGCTATGTTGCCGGTCCCAAGCCCGGGTAAAGGAGGAGGGTTCGAAGGCAAAGTTAGCCCCCTACTGGAGGTAAAAAAAAATATTAATGCTCACAGAACCGGAAACCTGCCTCGGAAAAGGACTGATATAATGATAACGACACATGCGCGAAAAAGGATGAAGAGATGGAAAAATGGAGATGTTATGCGGTTTGCCACTTGGAATATCAAATCACTCAACGGAAGGGAGCAGAAAACACTTCAGGAACTGAAAGATCACAACATCGATATTTGTGCCTTGCAGGAAACAAAAAAGAAAGGGAAAGGACAGATACAATATCAAAACTACATATTGGTGTACAGCGTGTGTCGATAGACATGAGCGAGCTAAGGAAGGCGTAGCTTTGTTAGTACATAATAAGCACAAGCTGAATAAAGACCAATGTCAGTACATATCATCCCGTATAATTGTTGTCGCAATACACTTGGAAAACAAGAAAAGAATGAATATAATATCAGTGTATGCACCAGAGGACAATAAACCCAAAAAGGAGAGAGAACTTTTTTACGATCAACTGTAAGAAACTATAGAACGTCAACCTGCAAATGAAACAATGATCGTTCTTGGAGACTTCAATGCACGCATCGGAAGTGAAATCATACCAGGAATAAAACAGCGATATAATGAGGACGTGATTAATAGTAATGGAGAACCCCTGATAAATTTGTGCGCATTGAGCGAGTTAAGAATAAACAACACCTTCCTTCATCATAAAGTCCATCATAAGTACACGTTCGAAAATTCAAGAGAGCAAAGATCGACCATTGACTATATATTGAGCAACAGGCTATACATCCTGCTCAGGTACGAGACGTCAGAACTTTAAATTCAGCTAATATCAATAGTGATCACAGGCTACTGATGGGAAAAATTAAACTAAAGTTACCCCTAATAAAAAGAAACAACAAAACGAACAGAAAAGAAAAAAAACTGAACTTAGAATCCCTATGGCACGACTCCACAAAAGATTTATACCAGCGAAGACTACAGGAAAAAATAGAAACAAACCCAATAGATTCGAGAGACGATGTCGATGTTTGCTGGCAAAAGTTGAAGACCAACATTGAAGAAGCTGGGAATGAGGTACTTGGCAAACGCATGATAAATACGGACAAGGGAATTAATAGAACCCCCTGGTTTACCAAAGAAATAAAAAAAAAGTGCAGTGAAAAAAAGCAAGTGTATCTGAAATATCTAGCACAGAGAACTCCAGAATCATATGAACAGCATATCTCAGTTTACCACAGAGTGAAGTGGCTCTTCACCTAAAAATTCCTAGGGTCAGGGTCACCTAAAATGTTCATTGAGGATGATAATTATTATTCACTATATTATACAATAATTTAATCGTTCATTAGCTCCATGTCAGAACTCAGGAGACGTTTATTATCGAGATTATTATCGAATCACGAAACTCATTATAAATATCTTGTCGGTTGCCGCATCGAATGAAGAGGTTTGTCACGGAACTTGCACCTCGATCGCAAGTAGACTGCGTTGCTATGGTAACGGGGACGTCACCGGGGCTTTCTATTACGTTTTCTCGCTGTAGTGAAGAGCTCCAGTAACCCTCTGCAGTCTGCAGTCTGCACCTGTTACGTTTTACTGTTCGCGCGTCGCCTCTAACTGTGTCGCTCCAGTGAGAACGTCTGACCGTTGTTTACTTTAAGTGCTTCGGCTTCTATATTAAAAATGAACCCCATTAATGACATTGTGTGCAGTTAATAGAAACTCCGTTCATCGTTGGAAAGACGAAGACAAAAAGGACATCTTAAATGAAAGTCGGCCTACTATTAACTTGAAAATTTCTACAAGAAAAGAAATGAAAAATGGCAAATCATATAAGATTAATTTCAAATCATCTTGGTTTTCGGAATACAATTGGTTATTTAAGAATTCTGTATCTCAACAAAGGCTTTCCTCTTTGGCCAATATTTCCATTCAAAAAGAACTTTTAATTCAACTAACAACAAACAACCATTTTATGAAGACATGACGGACAAATTTGCTAGTTTAAAGGACCGAAGGTTGGACCTGATATACAAAAAATAGGTGAGTTTACATAAAAAAGATGTTATTCTAGATTTTTCTGCTTGTTTAGCTCTTCACTTCTTTTTTCCACCCACGAGCCGCCACTGATGAACAGTACAAAACAATCCGTAACGAAACAAATTCGCTCATAAGATCAGCTAAAACCAGCCACTGGGAAGGTTCTCCAAAAGAATAGAGAGTGATTTTTGGACTGTAAAAGCAGATGTGGCGATTGATAAGATCCCAGAGAAAGGAAATAAATGAATTAATTGAGCCTAAGCACATATCAAAGGAGACCTGGACCGAATATCTGGAAATACTCTATAAAAAAGAAAAAGATACCATCGAACGCAATAACACACCAGCAATAGTTACCAATGACAATATAATATGGAGTGAGGACTGCAGACGTAGAACTGGCACTTCGACAGCCGACAGCTGAGGAATAGAAAAAGCCCGGACTAGATGGCATCCCAAATGAATTGCTCAAGTATGGGGGGCAGCTCTGGTACAAACAGTTGACCTTGCTGACTAAGGCCATCTTCTACCACCACAGAATACCGTACCAATGGCGAACAAGTATCGCCATCCTCATGTTTAAAAAGGGAGACAAGAAAAACCCAGAGAACTACAGGGGTATAAATCTACTCAGTACAACATTAAAATTAATAACTAAAATAATCCCCAACAAGATTAACAATATTATTTCCCTATTCAGATCAGGGAGATCATGTAATGATTCAGTATTTGTTATGTGTTATGAGACAGATCGTTGAGAAATCTATTGAATATAACCGGCCCGCATATATGTGCTTCGTAGATCTTCAGAAAGCATTTGATCAAATTCAAATACAAGATATCGTACACCTACTCTACAAAAGACAGATACTGCACAACTTAATTAAAGTAATTGAAGATAAATCACCAACGGAAAGGAGAAGTATAGGAAGACCGCGGAAAAGTTGAAGCGATAACCTGACTGCCACTGAACACCGGACAAGTTACGAAAAAGGAACAGGAAAAAATGCCTATAATGAAGAAGGAAGAAGAAGAAGAATATGACCTTGATATTACCTACGAAATGATCATAGATGATCGCCCAGAAAATATGTGAAGGTTAGCTCGAATTCGCAAAAACCTCCTCCGGCATACGAATGGGTTCCTGAAAGAGCTCTTTAATTATGTAACGTACGAATTGCTGCTGCTTTAGACCGCTTTGACGCTCTAAATCGCCCTGGAACCTTCGCGTCGTTCGAAAAACTAAATTGCGTCTGGAATTCTCTCGACTAGTCTAGGTATTTCTAGAACAGCATCGTGCTCGTAAATAAAGACGCTCTTGTTGGACTCATATTCAGTTACAGTTAGAAATCAGTTGTAATAGTGCGCTTTATGCGGAACTAATGCAAACTGAATATAAATCTGCACATACGTAAATAGACTCGGGATATATCTCGGGATATTCAAATTTGATTTATCGTTTTTCCAATAAAAAAGGCACAATTGCACAAAAGCTCCTGACTTCATCTCTGAGCTTTCTTCGATTTTGAATTCCGATTCAAAAGCGCTCTAAAATTATTTAGAATAGAAATAGAGAAATGGGGTTGGTCTTAAACGAAGGAGGTTCATGGAAATACATTCGTTCTGTGTGCGCGCTTATTACCAAAAACAACATTTTTGTCTATGATGAAGTCCATTTTCATCTCAACGGCTATGAAAACCAACAAAGTTGCCGGTATTGATCTTCATAAAACCCCAAAGAGAAACATGAAACACAATTGCATAGTCTGAAGGTCACAGTTTGTTATTCAGGCGCTTTTTCCTGAAAAATGATTTCTCAGCTGAGAAGCCCGGACTTGACACCTTGCGACTTTTACTTATGAGGATACATCAAAAGTGTAGTCTACCGCAACAACCCCCGCACTCTAATTGCGTTGAAGGAAAATATCCACCAGAAATTTCAAGCCATCGGTTCAGAACTTTGCGACACATTTTTCTAAAGGGTATAGCCCGGTTTCAATGGTAAATCTGCCCCGCGGCCTTCTCGATTCATATTGAGGGGATCGATTAGGCATTGACTGAAAATAATTCAGCCAACTTTTCAGCTTTTTATTCTAGCCATTTTTGAGATTCTGTGAAAAACATTTTTTCGATTTATTTTTTTTCTCTTGTGATATCCAAAATTTTCGAATGTTGATTTTTTCTGTCGATTCTTTGCTATTGAAGGAATAGACGTATAATTTGTTATGAATGCAGCTGCAAAATCTATTTAGGAAAAAAAAATAAAGTTTTGTCATTTGTTTTTCGGTGTTCTTAAAAAGTGTCCACCGCAATTTTCTGACATAAAATGTCTTCTTTGGCCCTTTATACCTGGAATTTTTTCACATTTTTTAATCGGTGGAACATTTTGAAAAAAAAATTAAAACTGTTTGAATTTTAGGATTCAACAGATATCCATCAAATTTTGGTACCGTTGTATTCATATTGGCTTCCTGAACAATATTAGTGAAAAAAACAATTGGCAATCTGTTTTATTTGGGAGATATGCCAAAGTCCGAAAAATATTTCACCTGAAAGTCACTTTTCTCACTACAGAAACACTGGATTACCGCTTTATTAAGTTCAAAGCCTCTCTGAACATTTTAACATGAAGATTTGATTCATTTTATTTCAGATATATCCAATATAATTATTGCAAAAACATCGAAAAAATTCTAGGGAAAGCCCTCCGTTTTATGGTAAGTTTGGCACTACCGCGAATTATTTCGCGCGAATAATATGACACGATGCATACCGGTAAATCACGCTATCATTTCCCAATGGCACTTGCTGAAAGACACGGTAGTGACAAACTTACCATAAGGAACGTTGTTGTTTTTGCAACAATTATTGGATATATCTGAAATAAAATGAATCAAATCTTATGTTAAAATGTTCAGAGAGGCTTTAAACTTAATAAAGCGGTAATTCAGGGTTTCTGTAGTGAGAACAGTGACAGGTGAAATATTTTTCGGATTTTGGGGGCCCATATCTCCCAAATTAAAACAGATCGCCAATTGTTTTTTTCACTAATATTGTTCAGGAAGCCAATATGAATACAACGGTTCCAAAATTTGATGGATATCTGTTGAATCCTAAAATTCAAACAGTTTATTTTTTTTCAAAATGTTCCACCAATTTAAAAATGTGAAAACATTCCAAGGTATAAAGGGCCAAAGAAGACATTTTATGTCAAAAAATGGCGGTGGACACTTTTTAAGAACACCGAAAAACAAATGACCAAAACTTTATTTTTTTTCTAAAAATAGATTTTGCAGCTGAAATTCATAAAAAAATTATACGTCTATTCCTTCAATAGCAAAGAACGACAGAAAAAATCAACATTCGAAAATATTGGATATCACAAGAGAAAAAAATAAAATCGAAAAAAGTGTTTTTCACAGAAATCTCAAAAATGGCTAGAGATAAAAAGCTGAAAAGTTGGCTGAATTATTTTCATTCAATGCCTAATCGATCCCCTCAATATGAATCGAAAAGGCCGCGGGGGCAGATTTACCATTGAAACCCGGCTATACCCTTTGGGAATTCGAGAGTGGCAGCAGAAAAACGGTGGACATTTGGACAGCGTAATTTTTAAGAAATGAATTCCCAAAGAGCTGAGTATTATTTGTGGAAAAAAATAAAATTGACTCGATACTTTTTCATTTCTCTTTCAAATCGGAATTACTTAGCTGACCATCCAGTGTAATAGCTTTGTTATACAGTCGTCTCCATATTTGCATGGTGCTGCTACTGAGAGTGCTCAATAGAACTAGCAATTTTGAGAATCGAACAATCTAAACAACATCTTTAGCACTCAAACGCAGCCTGGAAATATTTGAGAGAATTATGTTACCTTGTGTAGGTGCATTTGCAATTTGCTCTTAGATTCAAGGGTTTCAGCTGCCCTTCTAGCCAATGCATTGTTCGTTTTACTCCAAGCATCCCAAATTTCGATTGCTACTCCGTTTATGAGGTTCTCCACGTCCGATCTCATTTGCGAGGATTTTCTCCTTTCTTCTTGTGATCTTTGAACCATTCTGTTGCTGTTTTCAGCCCATGTTAGTTGGGTGCTAACTCTGTAGAGAAGAAACTGAATTGAAAATTCATCACATTATTATTGAACCTAAATTATTCCGGATTCATGGAAAGTTCAACTTTCTAACGTACAGTGTGGAACAACCAAATGGAAAAAATTCGATAACGAATAAATGAGAGCGTGTTGGGAAAAACGCGTCGACACGTCGATATGTATTTTTAGATGCGCATTTTTATCAAAAAAAATTATTATATAGGGTGTCATGTGACAGTGGCCGATACCAACTTTCTTATTTTAAATACAAGCCCCGGTATATTATACGTTTTTTGGATTCTTCAGAAAATTCTAGACATAATTCCTGTGTCGGTGTCCCATATCTATCTTCAACTGTTTCGAAAATTTTAAGTGTTTTCAGATGTATTACAAAAATTTACATTAAATAGAGAAAATTATTTCATCTGACAAATAATGTAAAAAAACAAAGAACATTAATTTCAATGTAAGAGATGTATTGAGTGGAATGTAGCGAATTTTTAAACTAAAATAATTTTCTTTTTTTAATTTTAATTTTTGTAATATATCTGAAAACATTTAATATTTCCGAAACAGTTGAAGATAGGTATGGAAAATCGTACATGAATTATCTCTAGAATTTTATGAAGAATCCAAAAAACTAATAATATACCGGGGTTGTATTTAAAATAAGAAAGATAGTATCGGCCACTGTCACATGACACCCTATATAATAATTCATTTTTAAAAATGCGCATCTAAAAATACATATCGACGTTTCGAAGCATTTTTCCCAATACGCTCTCATTTATTCGTTATCGAATTTATTCCATTTGGTTGTTCCACACTGTAAGTGAGAAAGTTGAAGTTTCCCTCAATCCGGAATAATTTAAGTTCATAAATGTCACTGTCACATGACACACCCTATATGATTTTTTTAATGCGCACGTACCTGGCAACGTTGCTGTCACTTGGCGGACCGCCGCCATCTTACATGCCTAAACCGATGGATTACCTCAAGTCCACAAAAAGTGTACTGTCCATAAATAATACTCACGTAGGATCATATTTTTCGATGCCTCCGTAGTAACTTATTCCTTTAGAAAAATTATTCAGTTGATGGCACATATTGTCGATACCGAGGGCCGATTCTTTGCTGACCACGTCTAACTCTAGCTCGTGCTGTGCTGCTCTATTATTTCTCATTTGATCTTCCATCTTATTGAATAAACACTTCAGTTTTTCCAGCGAATTGCGGTATAATTCAATTTCAGTGAGTAGGGATTGCTCTGGATCATCGTGGACTAGGTCAGTTCCTGAAAGAAGAAACTGGCTACCATAAATGCTCTGGGATAAGAAATAATGAAAAAAGGTATACACTATACAGGATGTTACATAATAGTGTGTTACAACTTAAGGAGATTAGATTAGATTAGATTAGATTAGAGGAGGGGCGACAGATCAAAACCGACCTTGCGAGCACCTTGACCTTAAGATCTATTGTGCATCCCCGCGCTGTTTACCAGTCCGGCAGCAAAGTCTCAATGAACTTCACCACCTTTCTGGGGGCCACATCCATTACTTGTTCAGGCTTTAGGAACCTGGAGCCAAGATGCCGTAACCGTTTCTGGTCAACAGCTTCACTTCACATAGCAGGTGTCTAGCTGTCTCGGTGGCTTCTTGACAGAAGCGACATGTACTATCTGGCGCCTTTCCCATGTTTTTTAAGTGATACCTCAGGACAGTGCCCAGTGAGAGCGCCCGTCAGTTTCCTCAGTTCCAATTTGCTGAGTGAGAGGACTTTCTTGGTCCAGCTCGTCGAGTGAGAGAGAAGTGACTTAGCTTGCTTTTCCCCATTGGTCGTAGGCCAGGACATAAGCTTCCTCTTTTGTTCCCAGTCCTTAATAGCCATTGCCTGATGACTGGCTGGGAAGCCGCAAAACGGTTCTGGTCCAGTGAAGGGGTTGTCCCTCCTTCCCTGGCCAGTTGGTCTGCCGCTTCATTGCCGTGAATCCCGGAGTGACCAGGCACCCAGATGAGATTGACCTGGTTTCTTTTCTCGAGTAGGTTAGGTGACGTTTTGCATTCCCAGACCAACTTTGACTTCACTTGTGGAGAGTCAAGCGCTAGCAGGGCTGCTCTGCTGTCAGATGCTATATATATTTCCTTTCTTTGTTAGTTGCGTTCCGCACAGAGCGCGACGCACTCCCTTATAGCAAGTGTCTCTGCCTGAAAAATAGAAGAACAGAGATCCATTGGTATGGCTAATTGGATTGAGGGACCGTAAACACCGGCTCCGACTCGTCCGTCTGGGGAAAACTAATTCTTTATTAGCCCATTGGTCACGACTTGGGAATGTCGTGGTAAAGTTTTTCTGAAACTCGTGTCTCAAGGGGAGGTTGTCTGTGACTACATCCTGAAGCTCCTTACACTCATTTAGAATACGGAGGTGCCCTGAGTAGTCACCAATTTTCAGCTCCCGCTCCCTTGCTACTCGGAGAGCCCATCTGGCCGCCTCGCTTTCCAGAAAAATCTCTAGAGGAGGCAGGTCCAGGATGACTTGCATGGCAGCAGTTGGGCAGGAGCGAGATGCGCCTGTTACGGATAGACACGCTGTTCTTTGTAGTTTTCCTAGGGCGCGTAGCTCACGATTGGCCGAACAATGGATTTTTAAATCCAATCGTTAGTTCAGGTTTTAATCCCCACGTACCTCCGACCATCCTCTGGCATATGAATAGAGCTCTCTGGCTCTTACTGATCACAGCTTCGAGGTGTGGCCCTTACTGATCACAGCTTCGAGGTGTAGACTCCAGGAGAGTTTTTGGTCGAAGATCACACCAAGATTTGGTGTGGTCGTTGGGATTAGGTGGTCCGTTCATCGTAATTGTTTTAAGAGAGAGTTTTTCCTCTTGGTGAATGGCAGTAATATCGTCTTTTTGGGATTTATTTTGAGACCTCACGGAGACACACCATCGTGAGTTAAGGTTAGGGCAGTTTGCATTCGATCACTAATTGTGTCGTCATGCTTACCCCGAACCATTATCATAAGGTCATCTGCATAACCGCAGATCTCAAAACCCGCACTTGTAAGTGTTTTAAGAAGATCGTCAACGACCAGTGACACAAGAGTGGCGATAAGCAGCCCCCTTGTGGGCATCCGTCTCCGGGCGTCGCAGTAACTGAAGCTGCACCTAGTTGCATATTGATTATCCGGCTGTTCAGCGAAGCCATAATCCAAGCAACCGTTTCCGGCTTTACTCCTCTCTTAACCAGCGCACGGTGGATGGACTGCCTTGGCGTATTCGAGAACGCGTCTTCTATGTCAATAAAAGCGCAAAGAGCAACCTCTTCGAACTCTAAGCCTTCTCCAGTTTCCTGGTGAGGCTATGGAGAGCTGAAATCGTTGATTTCCCTGCTTGATATGCATACTGATCTTTGTGTAGAGAGAACTTAGAATGTAAGCCCGCTCTAATATCTTGATCAATTATCTTCTCCATCGCTTTCAAGAGAAAGGAGGATAGGCTGATAGGGCGGAATGATTTTGCATCAGTCCCTGGCCGTTTACCAGCCTTATGCGGCGTTCCCACGAGGCGTTATTCACGACAGTGAACCACGCTTTCGTGAAATACACTTCTGTGTGAACGCATAGTTTTTAAACTTGCTTTCGTGAGGAATGCGTTCACACAGAAGTGTATTCACGAAAGCGTGGTTCACTGTCGTGAATAACGCCCCGTGGGAACGCCGCATAAGGCTGGTAAACGGCCAGGGACTGATGCAAAATCATTCCGCCCTATCAGCCTATCCTCCTTTCTCTTGAAAGCGATGGAGAAGATAATTGATCAAGATATTAGAGCGCGGGCTTACATTCTAAGTTCTCTCTACACAAAGATCAGTATGCATATCAAGCAGGGAAATCAACGATTTCAGCTCTCCATAGCCTCACCAGGAAACTGGAGAAGGCCTTAGAGTTCGAAGAGGGGCATTAGGAATGAAGCTCACTCTCACGTCCCGCCAGCATTCAGGGATGTATCCCCAGGGTGAAGCTCCGTCGAAAGAGGTCCACTAGGTCCGGGAGTATGACCTGCAGTCCCCTCTGAAGCAGTACCGGGTATATACAGGGTGTTGAAATTTCCAAAAAAATTGGTTTTTCTTCATAACTCCTGCAGTTTTGAGATATTCGGTCCAAATTTGGAATGCGAGCTATCTTCAACAGTTTCCATCATTGCACATTTTAATCTTAACTAGAATTTACAGGGTGTTTTCTTTTCCGGAGCCATGTCTACTTTTTCCCTCTCAAACTTCTTTGCGGTACTCCACTGGCCACCGTAAAATCAATTTTTGATATCTTCGTTCAATTTAGAACCTTTTTTGACTCCTGTAATTTTTTCGTATCTCAAACCGTTTTTGAATAGAAAATTATATATTGAACGATTGTATGCATTCGCTGATTTTTGGAATCACTTCTAATAAAAAAATGACTGGAAGGTTTTCATTTTCTCATTTATTTATTCGTTTTGATAGTTTCTACAATTGAACCGGTGTCTGCTCAAATTGTTTATTAAATTAACTATTAGTTTTATGACTTTTGAAGTTATTTTCATAAGAAAAAATGGTTTAATTTACTAGCTAAAGAATGTGCATCTTTTGGTTTATGGATGATAGGCCACCAGCACATTTCAGTGGAGAAGCCAGGGAATTCTTGAATAAAACATTCAATAATCGATGGATAGGTCGGGGTGGGTCACAACCATGGCCACCTAGGTCCCCTGAGTTAAATAGATTGGACTTTTTTATGGGGATATGATATTCATTAAAGTAATCAATTTTTCTTCATTGCATTCTGTTTAAGCTCATCTGGTTTCTGAGATCCCCTCACTAGACAACGAATTTAGGACTCCCGGTACAGAGTATTCCATACAAAATGGCCATTCAAAAGTTTTGTTCCTTAATATCTCAAACAAAACGAAACCAATCGAAATGAAATTTTGCGGCCACATGCAAGATGCTCATAATAAGCCTCATACAAATTTGCGTGGCTATTGTGTTAACAGAACCATAGAATAGGTATTCAATTAGAATACTGAAAATAAAAATCCATTCCATAACAAGATATCCGATTCGAGTGAAATTTATTTTGTGAATGAAGATTGATATACTGAATGTTCATGCAAAATTTCGAGAGGATCGCATAATCTGAACCATAGAATAAATTTTCTTTATTTTAGTTGGTTGTTCAATGATTTTATCTTACTCGTAGGATCAAAATCCTTTGATATTTACCTAGTCTGTTTTCTCTCTGGTATAGACATTCCTGTGCAATATGCAATGGACCTTCGATATCGTTCATAGCTTTTTGGATGCTCCTTCTGGAATCCTGAAGTAACGAAGACTCCGTTAGAAGTTTCTCCAATTCTGTTCTAACTTCATTCCTCCAGAAAGTGGTATCTGTTATCCGTTCTCCTAATCTTCGTCCCGATTCTCTCTGGCCTGCTGAAGTCTTTTCATCAGTTTCTCTGAAGAAAATCATTTGCATTTTTATTAATGTACATATTTGTTCATCAGTTATGAATTAACTACCATAAAATGAAAGAAAATACTAATTGCAATCAACTGGGAGGCTATATCATGTATTCATGAATTACAATTTCGAATATAACATGGAACATGGAACACTATGAAACAAAAATTAGTGTGAAATTGGAAAAGTTCAGGCAGCAGGTAGATCAAGGTCTTCGAACGTTGAAAAAATGAGAGGATGGCTGACGGCAGTAGAACCAAATCGTCTGAACATTCACATATTAAATTCATTCCAATTGGCGAAAAACTACTTCGAAGTACTAGACAAGAAGTATCAGAGTTTAACGGAGGTTTGTTTCAATCAGGGACACATTTCTCACTTCCTGAAACCAGGAGAGCTGCACCACATTCTTAGCAATGTTATCCACAAACTACCAAGCACCAGTACAGTTTTGAGACAACCACTTCGAGCAATGGAAATTGAACACAATCAAGAAAACATAGAAGTATGGGCACACTTCTACATCATAGACAGAATCAAATTCAACGTAATAAAGGCCACCGCAGTACCGATGAAAATCCATAATGCAACATTTACCAGCATACAAATCACAAGACCACTAATAGCAACGGACTATAATACGCAAAAATATTTTGAGTTAGACCATCAACAGTTTACACAGGGTGTAAAAATAGACAACTTCAACTACATCTACAATCCATCAGTGGTCAAAAATATGGAAACCTCCCCTGACTGTGTGTTGAACCTAATATATCGGAACGACAATAAAAGCTGTGAGTATAGAACAGTAGAAATCCCCGAGGTTATGTGGAAAAAATTGAGCACGGCTAACAGCTGGATGTTCGTGACCAATAAACAAGTCCGGATCGCGGTGATGTGCAACGGCAAAAGGAGGGAGGAGACACTGCTAAACACAGGAATAATAAAGACAAGCTCAAACTGCTACATCGAAACCAGAGGAACAATACTGCAGGGTAGCCAGCGAGATGAGATTCAGCTCTTTGAATCATTCAACAAAGAACACAATCCGAGGTTGACTGAAGAGCACTCCCTGAACCGTATCAAAGAAAGCATAGAAATAGATGACAACAAAATAGAGACATCGGACGTTCTTCACCATCTCCGTGGATTGGAAGCTGACCTATCACAACGCATGAGTAACGAACGATGGCGGCACCTGGCCCATGGGATATCGTCAAGCAGCGTCACAACCATTATAATACTGGTCACTAGATTGCTGGGCTACTATCTATGGCAAACCAAAAGGTTTCCATTCAGCGCATCAAGCAAGAAACGCCGGTCACTCCAGCAACAAGGAACACCCGATTTACGCAGACATGGTACGGACGCTGCGGACATCTCACTCCGAGGACACCTCATGATACTTATCCATTTTTAGTCGCGGCAATATGTTAAGTCAAAAAATGGACTTAACAAAAAACCCAATTCATTCAAGGAACATTTCGTCATAATCATAAATATGTAATCTAATATGTGGACCACACGTGTGGATCCGTAATAGTTGAAAAATATCGTAATATTAGAAGGTTAGTTTAATCAGACTATTTCATTGTAACAGCGTCTGGCCTTGCAACAAATAAACGAAATAAAGAATGTGCAGGCAAGCAAGGTCGCGACGGTGAAACATTATCAGTAGTAGTAGAGAACGACTACAAATTTTATTATTTTTGATATATAAACCACAACAACTGCTAATCAGACGAGACCGCAGTTAGCTAGTTCAATAAACGGTTGACAGTGAAATCTCCACCTTTTCCTCCATCCCCATACAAACTACCCTAGAATCAGCACCTGATTCTACAGAATATGATTTGCGTTAAGTAGATAATGTTCGTCATCGAAAAATTATGGAAATATCAAACTCATAATCCGGAGCTGATCATATTCATCATTCAAATAATCTTCAAAGAAGAAATGGTTTTCATAGAATCTCTTTCGAGTTTTTGTTGTTTGTCTCAACTCGTTGCTGAGAGAACTCTGATTGACTAGAGGTATTTTAGGATCATAAAATTATAAAATAGCCTAGCTTCATCACGGTGATAATCCTTATGAAAACCTTCCTTCATAATGCAGAATCCTTCGACCTATTGTATTTAGATCAGATTAGAGGGGGAGCAGCATAAGGCTCAGTGGACTTTGCAGCGCCTTGGTGTTAGGATCATTCAACCCTGCTACGTTCTTGCAGGCGGCAGCCATTATTTGTTCCGCTTTTAGGAAACACGAATTTCAATGTCGCAGTTATTTGCTATAGACAGTCTCGGTGGCTTTTTGTCAGAAGCGATAGGCATCAGCAGGAACCTTTCCCATGTTCTAGTCCAGTCAAATAATACAAAATTTGGCCAAAATCTTGGAATTCGAGATACCCAGCTATAAATCTGTAAATACTTTTATATTGACTCCCTAAAAGCTGTCTCAAAACCTACATATGGTAGGGTGTGAGCAACTATTAAATTTTGAGGTCGAAGGTCACAAAAATCGTTTTTTGCGCTTTTTTTTGGAAATATCTCATTTCCTATGGGTTTTTCCTATTTTTAGTTATTATCAATATTGTAGAATACAAAATTATCTACAAATTTCGTTTGAAAAAAATTTCGATAAGGTTGACCGTTTTCGAGATAGAGGGCGGAGAAGGCGCGGTCACAGCATCACTTCAGGTCAACCGGCGCCTCCGGTCGAAAACGCGCAATATACAGTTGATGAACTATCGACGTTCATTATTGATGGCGGATTTCTCTTCATCATGTTGTATGGAGCCGAGAAAATACTTTTTCTATTATTTTTGATAAATACAAAATTATTTACAAAGGCATTACAGTTTCAAAATAATTGTTGTATTTGACGGATATTCAGACTACAGTAAGAACGTAAAGGTATGGAGCAGCAGAGAAGAACTGCTGCACTTTCAAAAACGTATGAAGTCTGTTTCGATGAAACAATTATTGTACCAGTTACTTAAGAAATCTTCTCATCAAATCGAAATAACAAAGATAAGCTCATTAATATGTTAATTGAAAATTACAAGCTGCAAATAATACTACTAAACAAGCCAGAGATGTTGCGGATGTTCTTTGTTATTGTTGAAACTGCAATTGAAGAATCAGAGTCTAAAACAACTGCAGTTATAATAGGACAAGGTATTGATTTACTGTCATTTTAATTGGTCGTACACTGTCTTATGAACAAGAAAGTTTCTTTAAAGAAGTTGTGAAAGGAAATGTAAAAACGGAGATATACTCGATAATCCAGTCGAATTGTGCTTTTAGCAGGAAAGTTTTTGGGTAGTTTAGATCTCTTCATTTTTTTATGTTTTTGGGGTGCTGAATCCGAATTTGAGGTTTGCTAACAAAATTTCTAGACGGAACATAGAAAAAAATACAAAAATAGAATGAAAATCTCATTCTTGGTCAGTTTTTTGCATATAACTCTGACACTATCAACTTTTCCTAGAATACCTTCCATACAAGATGAAAGTACATAAAATTTCCTACAAATTGTACTACACACCTTGTTCCGCGACAAACCGTTCTGGTTCAAATAATAGTTGAAAATCAGGTATTTTCTATGACTCAATAAATGAAAAAAAATTTATTCTATGGTTCCGATGATGCGATTCTCTCGAAATTGTGCATGAACATTCAGTATATCAGTCGCGATTCACAAAAAAAATTTAATCGAATCGAACATTTTGTTATGGAAATATAAAGATTCTTCTTTTCAATATTCCAATGAATTTTCTATGGTTCTGTTCAAACTATGGTCACACAATTTTGCATAAGGCTTATTATGAGCATCTTGCATTTGGCCGCAACATTTCATTTCGATTGGTCTTGTTTTGTCTGAGATATTGAGGAACAAAAATTTAGAATGGCCTTGTTTTATGAAACAAAATACGGCCATTCAAATGTTTGTTTCTCAATATCTCAGACAAAATGAAACCAGTCGAAATGAAATGTTGAGGCAATATGCAAGATGGTATTAATAAGCTTCATGCAAAATTGTGTGACCATAGTGTGAGCAGAACCATAGAAAATTCAATTAGAATATTGAAAAGAAGAATCTTTATATTTGCATAACAAGATATCTGATTCAAGTGAATTTTTTTTATGAATCGAGACTGATATGCTGAATGTTCATGCAAAATTTCAAGAGAATCGCATCATCGGAACCATAGAATTTAAGTTTTTTTTCATTTATTGAGTCATAGAAAATACCTCATTTAAAACTATAATTTGAGCCAGAACAGGTGGTCGCAGAACAAGGTTGGTAGTACAATTTGTAGGAAATTTTATGTACTCTCATTTTTGTACGAGAGGTTTTTCACGAAAGTTGATAGTTTCCGAGTTATAAGCAGAAAACTGCCAAAGAATGAGATTTTTTTCTCTTTTTTTGTATTTTTTTCAATGTTCCCTCACGAAATTTTGTTAGCAAACCTCAGATTCGGATTCAGCACCCCAAAAAACATAAAAAATCGAAAAAATCAAAAACTACCCCAGAACTTTCCTGCTAGGGGTTCTTCTGAGCACAAATTGACTGGACTACGACTAAAAGTTTTGATAATTATACCCATTCCAAAAAATAACTATTTTATTTCTGCATGCATTGAGTGGCCGTGATACAACTTCTGCGCGCTTTTTAAATAGAAAAAAAAACATTTTGAAAAGTTTTTGAGAAACTGACAAATTTGGATGAACTAGCTGCAGCATTTGAGGAAAAAATTGTTTGGCCCAGAGGTTATTAGAGAGTGGAACTCAAACCTTATTGGCAGTCTATTATGCTCCGAAATCGGTGAAAAGTCTCGATCATCTTCGCAATATGCATTACGTCAAGTCTACAAAACTTAATAAACCTGTGCAGCTTCAAAAATATTCCACCGACAAGTGCAGCTGCTCATCAACATTTCAAAAGAGTATATTATCAAGTTCAAAGTTGGTTAGGACATGATTTGGAACCCCAAGTATGGGGTTGGGCAATGCGTAATGATTTTCTGGAGCTTATCATGACAATTTCACCACCTGCTCCAGAAAATTTGCTGAATACAATTTTCTGCAACTGCAAGAGTGGTTGTGGTTCGTGATGCGGATGCAGGAAAGCGGGCTTGCAATGCTCTTTAGCTTGTGGACCATGTAATGGGCAAGCTTGTCTCAATGCTCTACCATATCAGAGCGACATTGACGAAGATGGAACCTTTGACCCCGAAATCAGGGAAGAACTTGAGACAAATGTCGTTGAAGACGATAATGAAGACCAGTTTGAAATTTACCAACAGCCAGAAGACTACGATGAAGAGGAAGGATGATTCAAATTATGAATTGTAGTTTTTGTACCCTTTATTTCATTTTTTACTTTCAATAAAAATAAATGAATTGAATGATATTTTTAACAAAAAAGATTAATTCATTATTTATTTGTTTTTTTTTTCATCATGTAAGAAATTATTACTATTAATATGGTTAAAATTCAAAGAATTCCTATATTTTCATTAACAATTCTCCAATTACATGGGCAAGTAAGTGTTGTTAAATTAATTGATACTGAATAAACAGTGGATAGGTTAAAAAAATGATAAAATATAACATAATAGTCAATAAAAATTGACAAATATTCATAATAATTGATTTAGCGATAGTTCATCAACTGTACTCGTATATTGAGCGTTTTCGACCGGAGGCGCCGGTTGACCTGAAGTGATGCTGTGACCGCGCGCTCTCCGCCCTCTATCTCGAAAACGTCAACCTAATCGAAATTTTTTCAAACAAAATTTGTAGATAATTGTGTGTTATACAATATTGATAATAACTAAAAATAGGAAAAAAACCATAGGAAATGAGATATTTCCGAAAAAAAAAAAACGCAAAACCGATTTTTGTGACCTTCGACCTCAAAATTTAATAGTTGCTCACACCCTACCATATGTAGGTTTTGAGACAACTTTTAGGGTGTCAATATAAAAGTATTTACAGATTTACAGCTGGGTATCTCGAATTCCGAGGTTAAATGCTTATTTGACTGGACTAATACTCGACAAAATACGAAGACTTGTGTTTGTAGCTTCGAGAACGTGTCCGACTAGAGCACTTGAAGTCATCACAGATCTTTTACATCTAGTAATCGATTGGGTAGTTCACAGGGCAATCTAGAATATCTAGAGTAGGTACATGTAGATAGATAATTGAAATTCAAGGAGCCTGGGTCTTCTCTGACATCTCATCAGCAAACAAACCTTATGATGTTATGTTAAAAAAAGTGAGCATCGAGGATAACTTTTACTCGATGCAATGGAAAAGGGAGGCTAACTCACTATCGAGAAGGAGAGCAAAAACTCTTCTCACTGGGCCAGAACCCTTCACTGGTATAGGCTACGGCAAACAGTTTTGGAAAAAGAAGCACTCTGAAGAAATGTTCCGACGAAAGATTATTCCAGAAAGTTCTTTCGGAACTTGAAAACTGCGAGGTTCAAAAATGTGCCGAATGAGCACATCGTGCCGAATGAGCATTCAGATGTGGACGGTCAAAACGCACCGCACGAGCGCGATCATGTTGCGCGGGTCCGATCCGCAATTTTTCGGTACATCAAAGGAATTCGTGCTCAGTGTGGACGGGTTTAGTTGACATTTTTGGCTTGAATCGAACGCACACATTTAAATATAGATTCCTCGCAAGAAACGTGTTTGAATTCAATAAAACCGCCCAATTTTCTGAAAACTAACCCAAGAATATTATCATAACAAAATTAAAAAATATTTTCTCTTTGAATGCATTCAGGAATAATGAAAAATTTTCATCTGACATAAAAATTTTGAATCGCCTGTCGTCGCCCTCACTTTAAATGTCGCGCAATAAAAAAGTGTTTCGACTTTTTTGTAGATATAATTGTGAAGACCAACTAGTACGCCGTCGTCTCTTCTTCTTCAGCAACTCGAATGAATGAGGCACTAGCACAGTTTTCCATCGCTTACGTTCGTAAGCACTGAACTGATACATCCGCTGGAGCGGCTTCGAACACAATGCTCATGCTGTCTTGCGTCGGAAAGAAAAATATGTTATCTATGGAAAAATGGTCCGCATAAACATTCATTCGGTGCGGAGTGCTCATTCGCCTCATTGCTCAGATGTATACGCGCCCATTCACACTGAGAACGAAGTTACTTTGATGGACCGACAAATTGCAGATAGGCTCCGCGCAACATGAGCGTGTTCGTTGGGTGCTTAGCTTAGACAAAAGGCTAAAGACCCGTATCCACAGTGCGAGGCTGTTCGCTGCGAATGCCTCGTGGCGCATGTTCGGATTGGTCTTGGACTGTGGATTCCGGAGTTGCTCGACTCGAATTGTGTGACGCGAACGCCTCACAGCGAGCAACCCCGGTATCCCACAGTCCGAGGCCAAGCCGAACATGCGCCACGAGGCATTCGCAACGAGCAGCCTTGCACTCTGGATACGGGCCTTAAGGTTATCTAAGGTTGTGTGCATTTTGTCCGTCCACATCTGAATGCTCATTCGGCGCGATGTGCTCATTCGGTTTTGCTCAGATGTGTACCCGGCTTTACGCTCGGACAATTTACGATTCGGTTTTTGGCCGTCTCAAGGCAATAGTCACGGTGAAAGCCGATCATATCAAGCCAGAGTGAATTGATTCCGAAAATTTGATTATTTTCACATGTTGTGTACATGAAAATAAGCGAGAATTATTTTCCTAGACGAATTTATGACCTTTTGAATAGGTTAGACTCCGAGTGCCGGACCCTGTAGAAAACGATTAGAAAGAAAATATTACCTCATCACCCTGATAAACTCTCCCCTCAATCTTTCCGAATAATTTCTGTTGGTGTCGGATTCGTTATAATTTTTCAAATTGTTTTGGGTCCATTCAAACGGCGTGTAACGAGTGTACAATGCTGCCCTTGCAGCATGAGCTGGGTTTCTGTCGAATCCAGTCACCAAATTGGGAAACTTCAATGGCCTCGTGGCCATACCATATGGCGTGTAGCATGGATCTACCAGGGTATTCGTCACAGGTTGGCTTGGACTGAAACAAAACGGAAACATTGTGTAAATTAATTATCGAAACAAAAATTTAATGAATGATTCCTCCAATAAAGTTCCTGGATTTGATCTTCCAAGGAAAATTTGGACTGTTCTTAATCGTATAAGAACAGGTCATGGCGTCATGGCCGTTGTAATAGCATGCTTTTCAAGTGGAATTCAGTTGAGAGTCCTAGTTGCGAATGCAGAGAAGCAGAGGAGACAATATAGAACATCTGATGAATAATTGTACCATATTTAAATTTCAGGATGGCTTAAGGGCTATACATGAAGTTACAGAGTCGTTTTTGAATTGGGTTGTCAGTTTTAAATCGATTTAATGAAGTTTCTATCATTTTATTTTTCTGTTCCTTTTTTCTGCTTCGATTTTTTCGTTTCAGATTCAAAATTCCGAAGGCATCTTGGAGACGATTATCGGTTGGACTGAATAAAGAAGAAATCCTTCAATATTCAAAAAGTTTTTAAGTGTTATTTTTGTTAGAACAGCGAGACAGGTTTTTTTTCTACTGAGGTTTTTCCCTGAGCTCTGGTATCAAGCGAAAAAAGCGTTTTGCACTTACCTCAGTTAGGTATTTTTGTTTTTGTTTTATATAATGTATGATGATGTTCTCTTGATTTCAAAAGAATAGATGGAATAAGAACAAGCGCGCAAAATGACTTGAAATAATCAGGCTCTGAAAATTGCTTACAGAGGAGATAATTCGATATTTTCGTATCCGAGTGTTGGTCTCCATGGATGAGGTCTGGGAGTCTTGAAGTATTCACCAATTCTTGTTGGTATAGGTGCTCCAGCAACTTGTTCAACACAGGGAGTAGCAGCTACAGTACTCCAAGGTTGCAGTTGCTGAAATGAATCGCATAGTAAATTTTTTGTACAGCAATTGTGGAAAAATTTGAAATTACCGAATATAACACTGTTTCGACCTTTGAACTCATTTTCAATTATTTTTAGGACCCATTCAAGAAGTATTTCTCAAAAGAATATTTGTGGGGAGATGCCGCTCCGAAAAAAAGTCAAAATATATTTGTCACTTTTGATTTTTTTTATGAATGAATATTTTCATGAGATCATATAAATAGATAAAGAATTATTATTCTATGACTAACCATCATTTTGAATTTTTGACACTTGCTACTTAACCCTACTTTTTAGTTTATATCAAACACTAATTTAATCTCTGTTATGAATGTTATAGTTTCTTATTGGATTTGATAAAACAAAGTCGAAACACTTGAAACCCAGAGAAAGGTTTTATAGGTCTGAAACGAACTATCTAAACTATTTTGATCTTTACCTGACTCTAGAGTAACCAAAAATAAGCAGAGCAAAGGGAACAATTTTGATAAGCTGCTGGGTTATAATTGAAATAACGTAATGGCAAGTTCTGCTGAAATGTCTGACGCACCACCAGAACGTAAGGATTCTTTTATGAAGTATCAAACTTTATATAATCAGTTCTTAATGTTAGACTTGCTGAGAGCTTTACTCGTTTGTTCTGTCATCACTACCAGTGCATTAAGACTATAACGTGATAATAGCATATTCTTTCGATTATTTAGATTGTCCTGGTACACAGAGTGAAAGCGCAGGAAAAGCATCTGCTTGTGCTGGATGTCCCAACCAACAAATATGTGCATCAGGGGTACCTAAAGGACCTGATCCGGGAATTGAGCTTGTGAAGAATAGGTTACAGGATGTTAAAAATAAAATTCTTATACTATCAGGAAAGGGAGGCGTCGGAAAAAGTACAGTTACTGCTTTGTTAAGTAGAACATTAGCAGTACGCAATTCGGAAATGAATGTGAGTTTTTATCAAGTATTCTAATATGTATTACATATTTGATTTAGGGGTTATCCTTACCCTGTTATATCTACTTCTTCGATGCTCTTCTCCACCAAAAATCATTTGAGAATTGTGATATTATTTTGTAATATGTAATTATGGTTTCTATGTAATTATTAGTTTTGATCAGAAAGTTCTAAGAGAGTCTAACAAATATTTCTCAGCTTCCTTATGAACTCTAAATTTAGGTCAATTCATGTATCACCCTTTCCCTGGTACAACGACCTATATTAATCATAACAGATATATTCATAATCAATATTTAAATTTAACCTGTTGAATCTGTTAGGTGAAAAAATCAAATATTATACTAAGAAATTCATATGAAAATTTCATTTGGGATGATAAAACACCCACACCTCATGATATCCTTTTGAATTATATCCATTGTCACAATGTTTATCTTGTGTGCACTCCTAATCAATAACCTATGCTCTTAATTGATCTTGTTCTATCCAAGGAATACATACAACTGTTGAATGATTAGTTGTTTATCTTGTGATGGAAAATGGGTGTTGCATTACTGGGTTAATAGAGACAATTGAGTTGATAATTAATAGATGTGTGCACTCTGAAAAGAATTTCCATGTTCATTTATTTATGCCATATTTCTTTATTCTATATAATGAAATAATGATGCCATTGAACTGAATGTTATTCAGTCAATTTTTTTGAATACTATCAATACCTTCAAAACTATTTCCCCTGTAGATTTTTCTTTTCTTATCAACTTATTGATCACTAAACCTATGCTGCTTGGCTTGTTTGAAAATGTCTAACCTCCTATTATTTAATTCATCAACTTTTTCAAACAAACAGTTCAATGTGATAAATGGTCATGTTTCAGTTTGAAAAAATTTCAGTACGTACTTTTAACTACAACCAAAGAAATAAAACAATAATATTATTATTATTCAGTTGAATCTCCAAAACTTTTTTCATAGCAAGCCAATAATTATAATCTTCTACCATTGTACAGGGGCGCAGTTGGCTTTGGATAATTTATTTATTCATTTTACTCTGTTATTCAGGTTAAAATCATTTATAGAGACTAAAGAGCTAATTGCGCTGTAACAATCTTTTTAGAGACCCTGTAAAAGTTCCCTAAACAATATACTTCTACATAGACAAATATTCGAATATTTTCAATGAAATCAGATTTCACCAAATAATTCAATTTGTGAAAATCATATGTATTGGGAGAAAAAATAAGCTGGAAGTGTGAAAATAGACTGAAAATTACGTTTTATACCAACTGTTAAGAGACAAAGTTTCAATATTATCGGAGCTGGTCATACATCTGAAGATAGGTAAAAAAAATTCGAGAAAAGCTCAGAGCAGGAACTTTTGAGCGGTCGTTCTTTGGTGGAGCAATAAGACTATTACCTCAGAATTTTATATGGGATTTGAATTGATACCAAATATACAGGGTGTCCCAAAACTCGACGTCAACCCGGAACCGGGTGAAAAGGCAAGTAATGCTGGTTGTCAGAAAAATATAAAAAAAAATCTAAGTTGCATGATTTTAAAATAATGGACATTTAAAAAAACACGCAAAATTCCACACCCTGTGAAAGTCTTTCCGCTCCTGTTGTCACAAATATCAACTTTTTCCAACTTTTTTTTTTTGCTGTGTAACCTTGAATAATGCTTGTCTGAACTGTAATCAAAATTTGGATACCAGCTGCTCTAGGTTTCTTAAAAATAGGGCTTGCTTCTCAGAAAAAAAATTCAACATAAATAATTGCCTAGTTTCAACTGACTGTAGTGAAAAAAAATGTACTACGCAAGTTTGGCATGTTTTGTCAAAAGTTGGCGCATTTAGTAAGGATTCCAAAATGGTATAATACTTGTTAAACTGTAGCTAACGTAGTTCAAATTTATTTTCGATTGCCTTTCAATACACTTTTTCCAGAAAAAAAATTTCCAATAATTTTTTTTCTGGTAACATTTTTTCCCGGAAGATGGATCGGACGTTCTGGTCCAATCTGGTGGCCGGCCCGTTCACCGGACTTGAATCCATTGGACTTTTTTACTGGGAAGCAGTTTAAGAAAAAGTGTATTCAAAGGCAATCGAAAATAAATTTGAACTACGTTAGCTACAGTTTAACAAGTATTATACCATTTTGGAATCCTTACTAAATGCGCCAACTTGACAAAACATGCCAAACTTGCGTAGTACATTTTTTTTTCACTACAGTCAGTTGAAACTAGGCAATTATTTATGTTGAATTTTTTTTCTGAGAAGCAAGCCCTATTTTTATGAAACCTAGAGCAGCTGGTATCCAAATTTTGATTACAGTTTAGACAAGCATTATTCAAGGTTACACAGCAAAAAAAAAGTTGGAAAAAGTTGATATTTGTGACAACAGGAGCGGAAAGACTGTCACAGGGTGTGGAATTTTGCGTGTTTTTTAAATGTACATTATTTTAAAATCATGCAACTTGGATTTTTTTTATATTTTTCTGACAACCAGCATTACTTGCCCTTTCACCCGGTTCCGGGTTGACGTCGAGTTTTGGGACACCCTGTATGAATGCAGAATCTCAGCACAATCGGAATTATATTCTGAAAATTATTCGCATAATGAAATATATAAAAAATGAATAATTAGAAAAATTTATTTCTATGGTTCTGATGATGCGATCCTCTTGAAATTTGCATGAAAGTTCAGTATATCAGTTTTGATATTGAATAAATGGTATATCGTTCTGCCCAAATGTCTGTAATTTTGAGCCAAAAAAGGTCTCAAACGATAGGCTTCGACTCGCTGATGACGAGTCAGTGGTCAAATTCAATAATTCTGTCCGTGGGGCCGGCCGTCCGTTCGTTAGCGCGATAGCTTTTGAAGGGATTATCCTAGAGACTTCAAATTTCAGTGTGAGTTCGGTTCCCAAATGGCTCGGTTAAGTTCGTTAACCAGTCAAATCGTTCCATAAAATATGGCCATTCAAAATTTTTGTTCCTCAATATCTAAGACAAAAGGAAACCCATCGAAATGAAATGTTGCGGCCACATGCAAAATTTTGTGTGAACAGAACCATAGAATTTAATTTTTTCAATTATTTATTTTTACATATTCCTTTTTTTTATAATTTCCAGAAAATTATTATTATTGTGCTGAGATTCTGCATTAATATGTATATTTGATATCAATCTCAAGTCCCATATACATTTTTGAGGTAATTGTCTTATTGCTCCACCAAAGAACTAGCGCTCGAAAGCTCCTGATCAGGGCTTTTATTAAATTTTTTTGCCTACTTTAAGCTCCCAAAATATGGAACGTTTTTTAGCACCCGGTATAATTGCTTCAAATAAAACTCTTGGAATACCAGGAAAATTTTTGAAAATCTAGTAATAATGAATTTTTCACAATTATTTTAGATATACTTGTAGGGTTAAGTTTGATTCAGATTGGCACAAATTGAATTTCGAACAGTGCTCCCACTAGATGAAGAAGTAATAATAATAATAATAGCTAGGGCTTTATTATGCAATTCTATTAGAGGGTGAAGTCTAGCAGATCTATTGAACTTAATCCCTCCAATGATCTAAATTAAAATATAATAAACCAATACAAGAAGTCAGTTATTCACTTAGATACACTGAAATTAACCCTGTACATTTTCAATTAACATATGTCAATTGCATTCCAACTAATTTCCTTTTCCTCTTACGCAGGTAGCTGTATTAGATGTAGACATATGTGGTCCTTCTCAGCCAAGAGTGATGGGTGTACAAGATGAGCAAGTTCATCAGTCTGGTTCTGGGTGGTCTCCAGTTGTGAGTATTCCTAGCTTTCTATATGCCTGAATAATACAAATAGAACATGCCTTTTTCGGATGACAATCAACAAAACGATAAGGTTTGAAATCAGAGTACCATCGACGATAGTTCGGAAGGAAATTCTAAAAGTAATATGAATTATTCATTATTAGGAATGAAAACCGAGGATAATAATTCACTTTCTGTTATGTTTAGAAGTAAATTGTAAACTTTCACCAAAATGTTAGGTTATGTTAATGTTATGATGAACTGAAGTGATTGTGGAAATTAAACTGATTTTGTCAGAAAGCAACATCAGTTTTGGAAGTGATGCGCATCAGTTTAAAATCACAACATTGTCAAATAGAACGCGCATCACCTGATTTTGCATCAGTTTGGAAGTGATGCGGCTTCAAATAGAAAGGGCCTATTATATGCAATAAGGGATACTGACAAAGTTGCCAGTTTTCTAGACATACCTAGCTTTCTATTTGCCTGAATAATTTCCGAAATCACTTCAGTTGGAAGTGAAGTGATTTTGACAAATAGAACATGCCTTTTTTGGATGACAATCAACAAAACGATAAGGTTTGAAATCAGAGTACCATCGACAATAGTACGGAAGGAAATTCTAAAAGTAATATGATTATTCATTACTAGGAATGAAAACCGAGGATAATAATTCACTTTCTGTTATGTTTAGAAGTAAATTGTAAACTTTCACCAAAATGTTAGGTTATGTTATTGTTATGATGAACTGAAGTGATTGGCGAATCCAAAAATCTAGACGCCCTCTAGTGGCTAATTCCCGAACCTACTTTGTCAGTACTGTTTTACTGTTTAGTTTGGTTGTCTCGACTTACGAAGTGTTTTTTTATCATTTTTTGGAGTATTTATATTGTGGTTATTGTTATATTGTACTGGATTTTGCAGCAGAAATATTGAGTCAGGAAAAATATCCGAAAAGGTATTTATATTAGTGCTTTCAAATGAATATATAGAGGTTTAGGTTGAAAGATTCTGTTTGGAGCTAATTTCATAGTTTTCAACTACTGGGTTGTGCATTAATTCATTAATATAATCAACAATAATCTAGAATTTTTTATAAAAAACATTATTTTCAGTCACATCTTAGTGCATCATGAGTGAACAAATGGAACAAAGTTCTTCTAATCGTAAAAGAACAGTAACTGTTGTGTTTTCAATTGTTTATCGACAAAAAGCAAGAATAGGACTATACATTTTCACAGGTTTCCTTAAAAAAATGCAACATCAGTTCATATCACCAATTCCTTTGATGTACTGGAATAAGTTGATACAAGAAAGGCCTGGATTCATAAATTGTTGACCAACCACATAGGTATATCATGGAGTTTCGCAGTTAGTAATGCACTAGTTTGAAGGCAAGGTGCAAAAAACACCATTATTAAGTTTTTCATTCATTATGAAAGTAGAATTACACTTTTTATACACTTTATTTGATAGGGTTGAAATAAAATACTATTTAACTTAACTCCGTGTATTTACTTTCCCAGTCAAACTATGAATGATACATCTGTTATGTTCTGTCAATACCTGTATTCACTTTCCAATCCAGTTATTACATTATTATAGTCATCTCTCAACTTCAATAGTCTATATCTCGTTCAACTACATCGGGATCTGAATACGTTTTAGCAATCCATACACTACATCTCTTCCTTTCAACAATTAGATAATTGTTAATTGACAGAGGGTTTCCCAAACTTGAAAAAATCTCTTTCAATATCATTATGGTATTACCAGCAGTTATTTATCACATAATGTGAATTTCTTTATAGCGGCTATAGTAATTGACTATAACGAAAAGGTATTCTTCTTTTGATAAAGGACCAATAACTACAATGCCCACCAATATGAGGTGCTTACAATTGAGGACTTGTTCACCTTATATTATGCATATTTTATTGGGTGCAGCCCCCAAATAATTGAAAACGGTATTCAAGCTCAAATAGTGCACCATTGTTCCTGTTGAATTATTGTCTATTTCGCCAAGAATTAGACTGAAGGAACCAATTTTTCACCTTAATTTTATAACTTTATACAACATTAATCACAATCCACTAATTTACTTTCAATATGTTAAATAAATATATAGATTTTCAAGAAAATCGTACTAAAACCTCCATGTCGCTAAGCTAATCTTGAAAATAGTACTGACAAACGTCAAAGTTTGTTTACAGTTCGCAGCGCCACCAACGTAAATTGGATTCGCCAATTGTGGAAATTAAACTGATTCTGTCAGAAAGCAACATCAGTTGGAAGTGATGCGCATCAGTTCAAAATCACAACATTGTCAAATAGAACGCGCATCAACTGATTTTACATCAGTTTGGAAGTGATGCGGCTTCAAATAGAAAGGGCCTATAAATGGAAATCATAAAAAACACATATTGCCCTTGTAGTTCGAAAAATTTGACCAGCTGTGTTTAAATATTGTTTCAGCTAAATTGTCTGTGCACTCAGTTAGTTAGTGCGTAAGATAAGTAATCGAAGTCTAGGAATGATATTTTCTAGCTGATAGCGGCCATCATTCAGTGCCGGGCCAAGGAGTACATTCTCAACATTCGGCGTTGCGAACTTGTGCCGTATCTTTATTCCGTATTGGGATAATTGGTCTGCGTCTCCTCACATGGTACTATCAGCTAGAGTCTGCTATAGACAATTCTGTTAGTTTGCTAACATCGTTCCCTTACTGTTTGGTTATTCCATGTGTCGTGTTTACATCTTCATTTCGATTTGACGTTCATAAACTGAATTATTTCACTGATTTGGTGGCAGTGTATTGTTGCTTAAGAGTATTCCGGTAATTATAGTTATGACAAAATTACGAAAATGTTGTATTATATTCGGAAAGTGTAGAAATGAAAATCTAACCTAGTAGAGAGATATGGGACGAACTTTTACGTCGTGTGTTACGCTACGACTCATGCGTATTTTGATTTTCAGCTTAACGGGCGGTATTAACGTTACCGCATCACATAATTTAGGGAGGGTTTACGTAGCACGTTATTCGTATTTAAAATTGATTTATAACCTAAAATTTTCATGTTTAATATTCTTTGAAATATTTTATTCAGTAATTGGGCATAAGCGATGAATCCAAAAGTTGTATTCATTTATCGATTGAAATATATTCTGGGAGGATTCTGCATTTCTTAGAAACTTTATAGGTTTTCACTCCCAGTCTCTGAAACATAAATAATTAAAAAGTGTTTGATTAAGGTGAAGTGCTCCTGCGAAAATCTTTGCACTTATTTGTCAGGAGCAAATTGGTCTTGAAAAAATTGTTGCCTAATAGTAAAACTGAAAAATGAAACAAATTAAAAGGATATTGTAACGTTTCGGTGGCTATATCAGACACCTTCTTCAGACAAACTCTAAAATTCTTCAGAATTGTGTATTTTCTCTGATTGACATTGATGAATCAATGTCAATCAGATTACAAATGAGAAAATACACAATTCAATTAAAAGGATATTGTAACGTTTCGGTGGCTATATCAGACACCTTCTTCAGACAAACTCTAAAATTCTTCAGAATTGTGTATTTTCTCTGATTTACACTGATGAATCAATGTCAATCAGATTACAAATGAGAAAATACACAATTCTGAAGAATTTTAGAGTTTGTCTGAAGAAGGTGTCTGATATAGCCACCGAAACGTTACAATATCCTTTTAATTTGTTTCATTTTTCAGTTTTACTGTTAGGCAACAATTTTTTCAAGACCAATTTGCTCCTGACAAATAAGTGCAAATATTTTCGCAGGAGCACTTCACCTTAATCAAACATTTTTTAATTATTTATGTTTCAGAGACTGGGAGTGAAAACCTATAAAGTTTCTAAGAAATTGTATTCACTTGTTACTTTATTTCCTTTGTAAGTTCTAATTGTATCGAGGCATTCTTAGTGCTTCTGAAAGCCTGAATAAATTTTCTTTTTGGAAGCGAAAGTTGAACTTGCAATCCTCATTTGCGAAATTATCGATATCAAAAGTTTCATCATTATAATTTTCATTGAAACTTTCTAAATTATTTCTTAAAATTACAGTTTTTATATCTGTTACACTACAAACTGTAATTATTATACTTTCAATATCTTCTTCCATTCTTTATTTGAATAACAAGAAAAAATCCAAGGCAGACACTAATAAATAAATTGAAAAATGGTTATCATCATTAATTTAATATAATAATTAATGATATAAATAATGAATTGAAAATGTACAAATAATTTATTATAAAACTATAGGCTGAAGGACCCTTGGTCGATGGCCTTTGCTTGTTGCAATAAAAGACAGTTGCTACTATTATTTGAATAAAATGAATGAAAGTTCTCCACAAAATAATTAAATTCTTGAAAATCTGACCCAATATCGCAAAAATTTTGTTTTCATAAGATAACGTTACAGTGATTCCGTAAAAACCCATCTGCCATAAGTCTAATTAATTCCTTCCACCAATAACTCGAAACGTTATTCATTTAACGCATTACGTTATTAGCATACGTCGACGTAGATAGCTTCTTCCATATCTCCCTCCCGACTTTTCTTTTTGACGCTGCATCACTTCCAAACTGATGCAAAATCAGTAACGCAGCGTTCCTATTGGTCGATTCGGTCGAAGTGAAGTGATTTCTTCAGTTAATCAGTCAAATAGAAAAGTCCCCAGTGCGGCAGTGAAATGCTTTCCATCTCACTCTAGAGCTTGGTTGATTACAATGGTTGCGTTCAGCGGACACAACAGTTGTACAACAGATCAGTGAATCTGTGTTGAACGCACCCGATCAGTGGACGCATGCTCAACATGTTCACTGATCGTACGCCATATTTCTGAGCGACTTTAAAGTATGCTCGTTGATCGCTCGCTCACTGATCGGTTGTCTGTTTACAGTTTTCAGTTGTTTACGTGGTGTAAATTTGACATTTAGGTTATGTGAGCATACTTGACAAGTTTATACCGTTCAGAAAACACAACCTATGCAGTTGTTCAGTTTTAGTCTAATTACTGAACAGTAAAAAAGACGAAATTTCTTAGTCAATTTCTTTATTGTCACTTACTGTCAACTATCTTATTTTTCAATACAAACTTGATAAGACATGAATTTCAAAGGTAACTGAATTCTGAATTCCAACATTCTCCCACGTCAAAAAAAATAATAAGGTGACTAGTGCAAATTTTATGAACCTATCGCCTATATTCTCCATGGTTGGTTTTCCATCACGAGTGGAGGTGATCGATCAAATACGACCCAGTTGGTAGTAGCAGTGGAGGTACTCAAGGAAGAGTATTGTTTTTTTTTGCTTTACATTTCAGAGTTGGCTGAGTTTTACTTTTAAGGCAACTACTTCGAGCTGAGGAGTTCAAAAATTCGCTGCTTAAAAAAGATGTGGACTTTCTCCTGTGAAAACTTCTGTACAATTGGTCATTCTGTTCAATTGAGTTGAGTTTTCCCCTTCTTCTCTTTTTCTTCTTAATTCGATTGCATGTTTTCTCTGATTGAATAAAATAGGAAATTGATTCATTGGTCCAAAATGAATAGCACTGAGAGTGTTTTGTGAAATCAGTTTATCTTTGCCATTCGGTGTTCCTACACTTCGGTCAACGGTATTTTTATGCTGTGTTATATGGTACACTACGCATTTGTTATAATGAGGCATTTCTGGTTTCATTTTGGTCTTAACAGCATTTTTCATTAGTTTGTTACGTCTGCATCGGCAACCTCATTTTCTGCGACGTCTGATTTTCTTATAAAGCTTCATATAGTTGAAAAGATTGCTATAATGAGTGATTCGCTTCAAGGGTGAATTGTATTTCGTTGTAGTTTCAGATGAAAGTTGCACCATTACACTTTCGTTTCTGGTTTGGTTACAACTACTACTATCCGTGGTGGCACACATTTGATTGATTGTCGTCGTGGCAGTTTGTGTTAGGATATTTTCTGGTTGTTGTTCCTGTTTTAAAATTTCATTCATTTTTTGTTGGCACTTATTACTTCCAGAATTATCAGGTTTGTTCACTTCCATGGTGTTCAAGACATTTCGCATTTTAGAAATGGTTGTTTTGAATTTTTGAAAAAGATCAACATGCCCCAGATTGACAACCTCATACTCTGTTGTATTATCTGATAATTCCTTTGAAGAAATCTCTTGTTCTTCACTTCCACGAGAGATTTTATCTATGATGACATCAGTAGATTTGCTTGAATGCTCCATAAAGTTTGTTGGCTCGACAGCTTGATCTCCAGAGGATTTTATATCATACTTGAGGAGATCAAAGCCTTTTTCATTTGTTATAGTTTTAAGATCCATCTTCACTTGAAACTTTTGCTCATCAACTAACAATTGAAGCTTTCTGTACGATCATTATCATCATCTTGGTGCACTGATATTAACGATTTCATCTGACGGTCTCCCTCATCCAGAACTTCCTTAGTTCTTCGACTCACTTCTTTAACAGGCAGCGAGAAGATTTTGCTCTTATTTTTCGGGGAAATTTCAATTTTAACGGTATTATTCACCGAATGAAGCACTTCAGTAATGGTTTCACATAACATTTTCGCACTCGGATCACACTGATGTGGCAATGTTCGCTCACTTCTTCACCTAAATCTCCCTTCTTTGAAATGTCTTCCTCTTCTAGCTCCAACAGTCTGAATGCTTTTTCTAGTTCCAATTTCTTCATTTCTGTTTCCAATTCGATCCTTTTTCTCGCTATATTGATACTTGAACCTTTAACAGTTCTCGAACTTCCTTTCGACTTGCTTTTATTCGACACAACTGACTCCGGTTTATCATTCACCTCATTTTTCTCTGTTTCGACCTTAGAAGGAGAAGATTCATTTCCCACTATCGTGTGTTTGTCCTCTTTCCATTTTCCAAACTCGTCAGGCCACACGAAGTCTTGGGATAAAGTCTTTCTAATTCCTGCTCCGCTCCTCTTAGGTCTTTCGCTGTTATTCATTGTCGGGGACACCAAAATTTTCAATTTTAGTTTAATTACTGAACACTAAAAAAGACGAAATTTCTTAGTCAATTTCTTTATTGTCACTTACTGTCAACTATCTTATTTTTTCACGCTTGGGGGTTTACTTCGTAGTTCGTACTCTCAGACAGACAGACAGAGAGACTATGTCTATGACAGAGTAAGGTCACAGTATACTGTGACCTCACACACATTAATGCTACCTCAGATTAGGCATGATATAATAATGTTTCTTATATCATGAGAGTACGAAGTAAATCCCCAAGCGTGAATAAGAATCAGTTGTAGTATACTACAACTGATTCTCCTCGCATAAGCTTAATAACTTACAGAAAACTAGGAGTACTCAGTGGAGTCATAGTCAATCATAATCAGAAGTGGATAAAGGTGTTGATTTGGAAGAGTAGATCCTCTCTAACCATCACAATTTTCTTAAACTTCATAATTCATAATCAATTCAAATAATAATCCTAAAACCAGAAGTAATCGGGGTTAGTAAAGAGAGAAGTTTAAAAGAGGCCTATATTAGAATAATATCTAAGTTCTTAGAAAAATAATCCACATGGCGAAAAAGGTCGAATTCCTATGAAAAGACGTAATTTTATTATGGTAACACACAAAAGACATTAGTTGCAGTGCAGAAAGATGCTCATTGTTCCATTCACCACATATTTTTTCTATTAATACAAATGCGAGGGGTTTAGGAAGATGATTCCTCGATAAAAATAAGCAGGGGCAGTTCATATAAATTTTTTTCGAAATCGACCTTCCTTCCAAGATAACAGCATGAAGTTTTTTTTTCCGAGAAAAGTATCGACTGTATCGAAATTTTGCAAGAGACTTTTTCCCCAGAACTGGGTGGGAAACCATAAGAGAATTTTATTTTTCTTTTTGGACGAGAATTATATGGGGTTGTTATTTTCAACCCTTAATAATAGATTTATGAGATCTAACAAATTTGTGTGAGTAACATCTACTCAGTGCTTCATAATATGTATAGTTTTATGCCTCAGTGTTTTTAAGAAGGCGTAAAAAATTAAAAACTTTCAACTCGTCATTGCCTTCCAATTATCTTGGAAGGATTTTGAAAAAAATTTATATGAACTACCCCTACTTATTTTCATCGAGGAATCATCTCCCAAAGTCCCTCGCATTTGTTTACAGACACAGTTTACAGTTTTCATTGAAGATTTTCTTAATTTCAATTAATCAACGTTCAATTTGATCATCGAGTTTAAAAATTTGATATTTTTAAATTCAATGATTTGATCTATGAATTTCATATTTCAGTATGTGGATGATAATCTATCTGTAATGTCTATTGGCTTCCTCCTTTCTTCTGTTGATGATGCAATCATTTGGAGAGGTCCCAAAAAGAACGGTATGATAAGACAATTTCTGAGTGAAGTTGATTGGGGAAAATTGGACTATTTACTGATCGACACTCCTCCAGGTGAGAGCGAGAATCTTTTTTGTTATTAACGAAAATAAAAGCGAATGGTATTTCATATAATTAAAGAAATTGAATAGTTGAAAGATGTATAGCCCATCCAAGAATGATTGACATCTTGGGCGGTTGTGAAATAGCGAAATTATGTTGATAATAGCCCGTACATTAATTTTTGGTTTAATGAATTCACATTGGTGTTGCAAATAACACTGACAGAAATTCTGATAATTTGTTTTGTTTGGGTTTGATCAAACATTATAACTTTTATCGATTTTGAACACCCTTGGATTAGTACTAAATATACAGATGTTCCATCTCAGACAAGCCAACCGATATATTTCTTATCCTATAATGATTGGAAAATTTTCTCGAAACACGTTGATGATTTTGTTTGGAAAACATCTTTTGTATTATATTTGATTGAATTTGGAAGAGGGTTGGAGTAATACTTCAAATGTTTTTGGAAGCACTTCACTATGATGTATGAAGAATGTAATTTAGATAAACCGTTTTGGCAAAAAATATTTCTGTTCTATTAAAAAAATTGAATATTGATTTTGGTAGGCTAACTAGTTCAAAACATTTCTGTAATGTGTACAGGGTGATTCACTTATCTTGGCAACCTAATTTTTCTCGAAAAGGGATTGATATTATTTTATTCTGTTGAGGGTATTCGGTACAAGTCAAAGTTGACTTGAGATGTGCATAAAAGTCGAAGAAAAGAATTGAGAAGCATGGCATCGCGGCACCTTTAAATTTTTTTTCTCCAGGAACATACCTATTTCATTGTGTCATTCGAAAGATAATTTAATTCTGAAGTTTCTTCTGAAAACCATTTTTTTCTATTTCTTACCGTCGGCGACCTGCAGCGTGTTTTATGTTAATTCTATTCCATAATTTTTTTTTTGTAAGTATGCCTTGATTTAGAGACATAGATATGATTGTGTTTCTTAAAATCAAAGAGACTCTGTAGCTAACTATTTCTCAATCATAATATTCATCAAATATTATATTTAATAATGTCAAATCATTATATGTTCAATATATCGGCCATTATGATCGATACATAGATTATATCTTTTCCTCATTTCATTATACCAAAGTTACTTTGGCCAAAATATTAGGGTTCACTTGGACAAAGTGACTAAGGAAAAGATAATTTATGTATGTATCATAATGGCCGCTATATAGAACATGTTTGACATGTTGCATTTATTATTAAAAAAATGTTTATTGATATGATATATAATTTTTGATGAATATAATGATTGAGACATAATTTGCTACAGAGTCTCTTCGATTTTAAGAAACAAAATCATATCTATGTTTCTAAATCAAGGAATACTGTCACAATACAGAAGAAACTAAATGGAATAGAATTGATATAAAACGCCGCTAACGGTAAGAAATTGAAAAAAATGGTATTCAGAAGAAACATTCAAAATTAAATTATATTTCGGATGACACAATAAGAGAGGTATGTTCCTGGAGAAAAAAATTTGATAGCGCCGTAACGCCAGGCTTCGTAATTCCTTTTTTGGACTTTTATGCTCATCTCTAGTCAACATTGACTTGTACCAAATACCGTCAACAGAATAAAAAAAATTTAATCCTTTTTCGAGAAAAATTAGGTACAACATGATTATTTCTAATATTATATTAAACAAATCAGCTAAACAAATCAGCGGAGTAGTAGTTTTACAAACTGATTCATAATAAATTATCAAAGAAACATATAACCAGATAAACACCTTATAAATACAAAAAATCAAGGCACACAAGGAAATGTTCTGATTTTTTCATTCATTTTTTTGAAAGAAATTTTCTTATTACCTGAGGAAAAATTGCAATTCAATTTTTTCAAGGTAACCAAATATTTAATGTATTTAAGCTAAACAATTTTGTGAAAACGGTTCATCAAAATTACTCTTTTCATTGATAGTTTTAAGAAGGATTCCAAATGAAGTATCACTCAACCCCTCTTTTCTATTCAATTTTGAGGGGTTGAAGACCTCCTCTTAGGGGGTTGTTCGTTTAAGCCTCAAATATAAAACAAAAGATGTCCCCCAAACAAAATCATTCTACGACTTTCGGGATATTTTTCCAGTCACTATAGGATAAGAAATATACGGGGTGGCTTGTCTCAGATGGAACACCCTACATATTGTCTTGAGTTAGAGTTCAATCATCAAGAAATTAGCAACTCAATACATTTTTAAGTTATATTTTATATCTATGATGAAAAGCACAGAAAATTTCAGTTAGTTTTTTTAGACCAGAAGTAAACCTGCGCCTAGACGTTCAGGGCCTACTTCAATTCATTCAACAGTTGTACAACCGTTTAGTGAATTTGTGCTGAATGCACTCGATCAGTGAAAGCAAGCTTAACATGTTCACTAAGCGGACACCATTTTTCTGACCGACTTCAAAGTACTCTCAATGATCGCTCGCTCACTGATCACGTTTGTCAGCTGTTAATGTGGTGTAAATTTGACAATTAGGTTATGCGACCATACTTGACAAGTTTATACCGGTCAGAAACCTTCCCACTGATCAGTGAACGCTCAGATTTACAACGGTTGTTTTCGCTGAAGGCAACCAATGTCAATAATTCTTAGATGGACTGTAGTTTAAACTATTCTCAATTTGTTTCCCTTGTTTCAAGGAACTTCTGATGAACATCTTAGCCTCTCAACTTATCTCTCTGAAGCAAATCTTACTGGTGCCATAATTGTCACAACCCCTCAAGAGGTGGCACTTCTGGATGTTAGGAAAGAGATAGATTTCTGTAGGAAAGTGAATATAAACATAATCGGGGTGGTTGAAAATATGTCCCTATTTGTATGTCCATGTTGCAAGGTAGGTTCTTTTCAATTTCTTATTTGTTATTTACTTTTACAAAGTGTGTTTAGTAATTAATAGGACAAAAAGTTCAACAATAATAAAAAGATTTGTGCGAAAAAACGCCTGATTTTCAAAAGATATTCATAGAATAAAATTATAAGTATCAACAGAAATATAATAAAACATCCACAAAATTAAGTATTTCGGTGACAGCTTGATTAATTCGAATTTTTTGTGACAATTTTTTATGAGTCCTATTGACGATCTAAGATTAAATAGTATAATATAGTCCGTTCACGAAAGTTTGAGTGCATAGTAGGCGTTTGTTTATTCATCTGAAGTTAGCAGTATTTGCTGTAACAACGTTAAATGAAGTCAACGTTGCCGAATGTACCCGGCCTCGTCCGACGAGCTTCCGATTTATCAAAGAACTCTATGTTGTATTGACAACATTGCGTATTAATCTGACAAGAAAGTAAACAACATAACCTAAAATTTTAATATACACAGTGGAATATGCCAAATTGTCATGGCCAACCAACGGCTCAAACTTTCATGAACGGACTATATATAATCATTGATTATAATGTTATTGAAGAAAATTTTGGTTAAAACTGCGAAATTGACGAAAAAAAATTAATATTATCACAACAATATGCGATCTATTTGTTGGATATGGTACTACTGGAAATATCATTCTGAGCAATATGAAAATTCATTTTTGTTTAATCTCTTTGTTTTATTTTTATAGACCATGTCGGAAATTTTCCCTGCAACCACTGGTGGCGCCAAACAAATGTGTACAGAATTGAATGTTCCATTTCTTGGTAGTTTACCACTTGATCCTGTAATTGCCAGATGTTGTGATGAGGGAAGAGACTTTGTAAGTGAATTGCCAGACGCAGCAGCTACTAAAAGTCTTATTGGCGTAGTTGAGAGTGAGTGTTCATTTTTAGCATATAAAAGGGCCCACTCACTAAGAGGGAAGCGCGAAGACTGGAATGCGCGTTGTACGGGGTACAGTTAAAACAGTGTGTGTATGGCGTAAATTTGGAATGCGCAATTATCTTCGTCGGAATCAAGATAGTTTTGATTTTTGGCGAGTGCATTGTTCACCGTACGTGGAAGAATGACCAAAAACGACCGTGTATGGGCAACAAGTCTGTGCACGTTTCATATTTTTAGCAATACAGTGTCGGGTTACCTATTTATACATTGGACATTTTTTCCTAAATAACAACACACGCCACTGCCATTAGCATCAGATCTTTTTTTGACGTCATCTCACGCTTGTCGCACATCCAAACCAACACGCAAAAGTGTATGTGTGGGGGAAATATGAATGCACACGTTTGCTTTACAGCAAACGTGCAGATACTTAACTGCGCATTCTTCCTTCTTAGTGAGTGGGCCCCTATAGACTTTACACCGAAAAAAATTATTTATGATTTATTTAATGCAATAATGAGGAAAGTAGAATAATGGGAACCGTAACAAATCGAACTGCGTTCCGACCTTAATCAGTCAACTTGGATTCAAGACATCTGTTAAGATGTCAATGTGGGATATTATTTCAAGAAGAAACCTCTTCCTGACCACATCATAAGAGATGTTATTTTGATGTCAAAAACGAGTATATTTTGAACATATACCTATGAAACTCTATACTGCTAACGTGAAATAAACGTTGAAGCAATCTAGTTGCCATTTGCGATGGCCCCTTCAATCATCTACGCATATGCTAACTCGAAATTTGACTAAATTGAGGTTATGATTTTCAGTTATTTTTATTTGACAAGTCAGAATTTAAACTATTCGAGGTTATGGTTTGGCCCCTGTGCAGTGAATTCATTGGGACATTGTACCACGTGATAGCTGCTTCAATTTGTAATGGAGAAGTCGATCCATGTTAGCGGTATAGATTTTGAAGTAAATCAATGTCATTCCAAATGGCTGCCACGAGTATCGCAGCACAATAAGCTTTCAATGAAAATTTCCATGATGAAGAGATACCAGCATAAAAAATCACGTCAGAAACACCCCATACTCAATCCATCAGAGAGAGGATGAACTTTGCCGTCTATGTGAACAGTGAAATATTAGAAATACTTAACGCTTTCCGAATAATAAGAAATGAATCAACAATTACGAATAATGTTGTTGTCTTTGTCTTATCGTTGGGAGTGACCTAATTCAAGCAGTATGGTAGACAACCTGAAGTACCCGTATTCTGGACAAGTAATCTTTGAAAGCGTATACGAACTTCACTGCGCGAGTCCCTCTTTTACCTGCAAAAATGCACACCGCGCAATGAAGTTTGTATTCGCTTTGAAATATCACTTGTCTTGTCGAGAATACGGGGCCTGACACTTGCTTAGTCTGAATATTCTGCTTGGCGTGCACTTCTCGCGCTCAGCTGGTCTTTTATTAAGCTCTCTTCGCTCACTTCACTCTGCATCGTGATCTTTTATTATCAGAGCGAGCAAGAAGATCACATATATTCGCTCCCGCTCAAAAGCGAGAACTCTTCCAAATGTCATTTTATTTCTAACCTAAGAGTTAGTTTAGGACAGTTTAGGTTAGTTATTTATGTTCTGGATGTTTTAACGAAAGATGAAACTAATTTTGTTGTTACAATATGTGGTATCGCGAAAGCAGAGACACCGTTTCAGAGCGAAAGACAGCAAATAATAATTTTAAGGTTACGAATTCTTTCACTTGACAAGCCTTTGCGCCTGAGCGTTCTTTTATTATTTTCACTCTACAACAAATGTCTTGACGTCACAGATAATCATGCTCGCTCCTCAGATCATATTTTCAGACTAAGCAACAATATTATTCGATGCGTCAGCTGCCCTTAATACTTCATTCTAGTACTCTAGGTTGCCTGCCATACTGCTTAGATTAGAACAATCGATAACGATAAGACAAAAGTTGAATTTTGGCGATGTAACCACAGCTCATCATAATAACATAGTTACGTGTAGTTGACATTTAATACACATGTTTTCTGTCAACTCACGTAACTATGTAACTATGGTTAGCTGTAACCACAGCTCGCCAAAATTCGCCTAAAGGCAACAATTTTTTATTCATAGTTGATCCTTCTAGTCTGAGAGCTAGCAACGTTTTTGAATGAGAATTTTAGGTAGGCCAGTTTTCAGTTATCTCTTCTATCTCTTTCACTCTGCCGGACATCATACTGCCTACCTAACTGGCGGTGGTTGCGTTCATTAGTGATCATCCTACCTGTACAAGTGAAATATTAATTTTTCAAATAATTTTAAGAAGTTTTTCATTATTATTATTATTTGACTTTTGTCATCATAAATCTATTATTGCCAGATATTTTTACTGTTGTTACTATGCCGACTTTGTTAATAGGGCCAATGGGTCTAGATTTTGAGATCAGCAAATTCATTAACGGTTAATTGAAAATTCCCTCGAAATGAAATAATAATAATAATAATAATAATAATAATAACCTTTATTTCAAATCATCCTTAAAAAATATACATTATACATAAAAGTAATGAAGTGAAATTGCGTTAAAAAAAAAAGGGTTTTCAGCCTAGATCATTTCAGGCAATCTTCCAGACTGTAGGGCTCTTTGTGTACCAAATGATTGTACAGCTTCTTTTTGAAAATTCTGTAGTCTGCTAATATTTGTAAATCTGTTGGTAGGTGGTTAAATAATTTTATGGTTCTATATTCTACTTGTTTCTGGGTGGTAGTCAGGGTACACTTCGGTAAGTTATATGTCACTCCTCTTGTTGCATATTTATCTCTACTATTTCTCTGTGAAGCTCGAATTTTTCTCTATTTTTATGGAAGAAAAAGGAGGCACTCCTGAGTATACACACCATATAAAGTGAGTATTCCCTTTCGCTTGAAGTGGCCTCTACAGGATTCATGTATTTCAGTCCACATAAAATTCTTACTACTTTTTTCTGAAGTCTGAAAAGCGATGATATGTTCCCTGACCCATAGAACATAAGTCCAAATCTTAACTTCGACTCTATGGTGGCATGATATACTGTTTTTAGCACTTCAGGATTAATGTATTTTGATGTTATTCTAAAAGCATATATTGTGGGATATAATCGTTCTTCCAAATAGTCAATGTGTTTTTCCAGTTTAGTTCATTGTCAAGATATACTCCTAGGAATTTTGTGTTATTCGATAAATTATATTTGATGGTGTTAATATTTACTGATCCTGGGTCGTCCATACCTGAATTCATTGGATGAAATGACATTAGAGTTGTTTTATCTGTATTAATATGAAGTTGTTGAAGTTGAACCATTTGCTAGCCTCTTCCATCACAGTTTCCATCAAGATTTTTAAGTCTGGCCACAGTGATTCCACCAAAAGGACATTTTTATCATCTGCATAGTCAATCCTTGATATCTCTTTTATCCCTCCATGGTTTGCATACGCCAAAATCATTTATATATAATATAAAAAAGATTGGGCCTGCCACACTTCCTTGAGGTATTCCTAAAATTATCTCTTGTTTATCAGAATGTTCTACCTGATTTTCTAATTGTATTTCAATTGTTGTTTTCTCCCTTCGAAGTAGGAGGTTATCCATTTCAGAGCTGGTCCACCTATTCCATAAGTTTTTATTTTTCAATTAGAAGTGTGCTGTCAAGGCAATCATATGCTTTGTTAGATCAATGAACAGACCAAAAGCCAGATTTTTATCTTCAAATGCTTCAGTTATTTCTCACAAAATCATATATAGCTGTTTTTACTGATTTGCCTTTCAGGTACCCATGTTGACATTCTGAGAAAATTGCATTGTCCATTAGGAACTCCATAAGTTGGTTACAGAACGCCTGTTCAAAGATCTTCGAAAATGATGGCAGTAAACTGATCGGCCTGTAATTTCCATAATCATTGACATTTCCTTTCTTGAAAACTGGTTTGATCAGAGCTACTTTTAGCTGCTCTGGAAAGATTCCCTTTCTTAAAGAGTTATTAACTATATATGTAAGGGGATCAATGATCTCATCTATAGTTTTCTTGATGACACTGTTTGATATTTCATCTATATTCCATAACTATGTTTATTCTTCATATCTTTTTAAGTTGTTCTTCATTTATTAATTGTATGTTGAATGATCTATCTAATTTCCCTTCTGATTTAAAACTTTGGTTATCCCTTATGTTTGTTTTTGTTAATTATATGCAGCTTTTGAGAAATATTCATTAAAATCATGCGCCATTTTTTTGTATCTGTTGTAGATGGATACGTATTTCTCACAGGTTTTTGTTTCAATGAATTCACTACTGTCCATATAGCTTTGTTCTTGTTATCTGAGGTTTCTATTATTTTACAATATTTCTCTTTTTTCTGTTTTGTTAATTCCCTATCATATTTCATCTTAGTCTCTATATATTCATTTTTATATCTTGAATCTCTTTCTTTCAGTGTGAGTAGTAAATCCAAACGGGTTTTAATTGTTTCACAGTGTTATTCATTTCATTATTTCTGGGACGTGCATTCAAGTTTACTTTCATGGACGGACATGCATAATTTAGATGTTTCAAGAAGATTTGTTGGAATGTGTTGAACTGTTCATCCACCTTATTTTCATCTATGGTGTACACAGGTGACCAGTCTTGATCCCCTAAGTACTCTTTTAGCTTTTCAATATTTCTTTCAGAAAATATTCTTCTGTATGCAAAGTGTTGTGTCTTTTCTAATTCAAAAGTTATTTTCTGAGCGGAGTGATGATGAAATGTGTGTTTCAATGATAGTTGAATATAAGTGATCCACTCTGGTGTATATTCCATCTAGTGATGTTGCTGAAGTGTGCTGTTTTTCTAGTTGGCCCAAATATTGTTTGTTTAATGTTGTATTCTTCCAGGAAACCAGCCACTCTGATTTTTTCTTAGATTCCTTCAACATATCTATGTTAAAATCTCCCAAAATTACTACTTGGTGGTTTTCATTAGTTAGTTTATCCAATAATGGTGTAAGTGCTGATGTGATTACCTCTGTGTTTCCACTGTTGTAAACGACTATACATATCCAATTTTTCTTTTCTTTCTTGAACTGAATTGCAGCACATTCAAATTCCCCTTTCCTTGAGATCTCACTTATTTCTTTAATTCCGTTGCCTGGAAACCGTCCCGAACATATATTGCCACTCCACCGTGCTGTTTACTGAGTCTACAAAACTTTGCTACAAGTTTGAAGTTCTTTATTGAATGGCATTTAAGCTCCGACTCAGATTTCCAATGCTCTGATACACATAATATTTGCGTATCTTTTTCGTCTGTTAGTAATTGTTCTATTTGTTCTGTGCTGTTACCAATGGATCTCAGGTTTTGGTGTATAATGCTAAATGGTTCTTTTATGATTTTAAATTTTTGTTGGTTAGAATTCGGTTGTTTTGTGTCATTTAAACTTTTGTTAATTTCGTTTATATTCTTTGTGTTCTTCAGTTTTTTGAAGCAGTATTGTCTAAAAACATTTTTCCTCTGGTAAAATTGAATCTGGCGTAAGAGACCCCACTTGGCCAGAATTCACTTGTGTATACAGCTTCTTTTAGGTTTGTTGGTACTCCTATCATGTAACTGGTATATTGTACTTCTGAGTTAATATTTAATTTTTTTACGGAAATTTGTTCTTCTGGTGTGTTTGATTTTTCGCTAATATATTTGGTTATTTCGTCTTCTTTTACTGTTTGTTTAACTTTTGAGATGAAAAGCCATAGTTTCTTCTCGCTGACTGGTTTAATAGATTGAAATCCTCCAATTTCATGAGTTTCGCCTCCAGTGCCCACGTTATGTTTTCTGTTTGTTTTATTTTACGCTCATATTCCTTGCTTGAAGTGTTCATGTCATTGTTTATGCTTATATATTTTCCTGAAATTTTACGTTGTTTACGTCTTTCTACTAAAATGAAATCATCTTCATTCTGCTCAGTAGATTGTTCTGTCATATTTTTCATTCTATGCGCACCATCTTTGTCTTCTTCGGATTTCTGTCCTTTAGAATTATTTTCTGTGGTTTGTAGGTTGTTTATCTTATTTCTGTTAGGATTATTTCTTTCCTTTGTTGGTGGACGTTGTCTTGATTGATGTTGGGAACACTGATTCTTTGTTGTTGATTTTGATTGTTTTGATTGTTTACTTCTCGGTTCCAGCTGTATTTTCACTAACCTCCTTGAAGCTTTTTTATCCCTTTATTGTATTGTTTGTATTTTTTCATTAAGCAGGTCGTTTTGTTGCAGAATTTTATTTTTGTCCTGAATTTCACGAATAAGTGCTTTCAGGTATTCATTCTCAATTTTTAGTACCTTAATTTCTTGATCGGATTTCTCGGCTCTTGATCCGCCGTCAATATCCTTGGTTGTTTCCAGTTGATGTTTGCATATAGTCGATTTCTGGTTTGCTGACTGTTCAAAACATGAGGGATGAAAATTTTCCATACACTTCACGCATCTAACATATTCCACCACTTTTCTACTGCAGTGAAAACATTAAATCATGACCGTTGCGGTTTTCTGTCGATTACATCGTGTTAAATACAGGGTCTCTATAAATGATAGTAACAGCGCAGTGGCTTTGGATTACGCAAACCACAGAATTCTGTGATCATGCTATGCTCTGATTGGAAGAGATTGGTATTCTGTAATCCAAAGCCAACTGCGCTGTTACAATCATGCATAGAGACCCTGTACAATCATTTATTTTATTTGACCCCCGTTCCTTGGGTACGGCGATGTCTGGCCTACCTAAAATACTTTTTTCCGACGTTGCTAGCTCTCGTAGTATTCATTTAGTCATAATCTGAGAGCTGAAATATTTAGTTAAAAGTAAAAGCTTTGTGATTCATTGTATCTTTTGCAGATATTATCCAGGCATGTGACAAGAACCATTGAAACTATATTTAAGGAAAAATTTTATGTTTGTCAATTACGTAAATGTTATATAAATGAAATATATATCCTAGTTCAGCAAAATCTGTTTCTTTTCCTGACTACTTTGAGTAGGAAGTTTATCAATTACACATTTACTTAAGTACGGTAGTAGCAGGGCAGCGGGGCGTTAGATCTATCTGATATGTTTGAAAGTATGTAATGGAGATTTTCACTTGAAGGGGAAAGACTAAAAAATCTAACAAGCAAAAAGCCAGTTGAAAGATTTTATCTCCCTCATCTCTCTCCCAGTATTTGAAAATCCTCAAATCATTCCATCAATTGTCATCTATGAAGGGAAAATCAATAAAACAGCATATATCCATAATTTTTTTTAATTGCACAAGCTATCACTATATCTAAATGAAAATGATTACATACTCGTAAACACTAAGATTAATCTGGCAAGAACATATAGGAAATTCATATTCATTTTAAATAAAAGTAATAAATCTACAATATTGAAAAATAACAGTCTCATTCAATTCAGAAAAGTTATATAAATAAAAAATGCTAATACTGATATGCAAAACTTTTTTTTAAATCTCAATTCTAGAGATAGTATCACCGATGAAAAAATATCACAGTTAAAATTTCGAATTAGTATGTGATAGAGAATATGGAAATATTCAAACATGCATTTCCTCATCAGAAAACAAGGTAAAGGAAATTCAAATATAATTTTCTGCATTCATCGGCATATCCCCTTTAATTATTCAGAATGTACATACCCAGGTTTTCAAACTTGTTCCATAATCAGTTATACAGTGAAGTTGGAAGAAATTCCCTCACAGATAACTCTTTTTTGCCTATGCAGAAATTATATTACGCCTAATTTGAGGGTTATGAATACTATAAGGTCGCGTCCGCATAGGCAGGAGGCTTGCTTAGCGCCTAGATGTTCACTTGGATAGTCGCTAAGCGATCAGCTAGGACCATGCGATTAGTGCGGCACGTCGCATACATTTCAAAACGTTAGTTTTACTGAGCTACTCGTTAAATGACTCGCTAGGCGCTAAGCAAGCCTCCTGCCTATGCGGACGCGGCCTTCAGAAAATTTCAAAGGCATTCTCAATTTACAATGCAACAAATCGCTTTAAGGCCTTCTGTGTTTTAAGTCCTGTTCGCACTACGCCAGTAGCTTAGTCGAGTAGTGAGAAATTTAGTAGCTACTCTCCATCCAATCGTTCGCACTTTGGTCGAGTAGAGTTCACAAGTGAGAAGCGCTTTGTCGAATGAACAACTCGAAACGCACAAATTTTTACGCGATTTCTTCGGAATCGAACGAACGAAATCATTCGTAAGATGGGAAAATTGCAATGTAATAAAATAAATAAACTTGTTAATCTAATCGTGATGGCTATTTTAGAAGAGGTGGATGATGAAATTTGTATCCTGGTATGTGGACTGCTTCATTTGCTTGTTTTTGTATGATTGAGATTTAATATTCATGTTCGAGGTATTCTGTTACGAATTTAAGGGTGGTTTCTTGTCTCCAACGGAAAGACATTTTCGGCATAGAACAAGTGTTTTACCTATGATTTATGGTTATCCATGGGACATGTTGGCGGCAAATAAGAGTACTAATGCACTCAACCAAACTGATCGGTTCGGACCTGCTAGTCCGTGAGCGAGTGAAGAGTATCGCGTGGTGGGGTACTCTACTCGTCCGATAAAATAGAAACAAATGGATCGACTCGACTAAACTACACACTGATCTACTCAACAAAATTCTTGGTGTTCGCACACATTTAGTAACAAAATTTTTAGCTACTCGACTAAACTACTAGCGTAGTGCGAACAAGGCTTTACAGAGTTGAAAACGCCTGAAGTCTGAACAGCTCTAGAATGAAAATGTAAACGACGGCTGTGATATGGTATACCGATGACAACTCGAATTCATTGCACTCATTAATAGTGCTTAAAGGTTCTGAAATATGACATCTTTTGAAACTAGGATTCCGCTAAATAACTAAAATTGGAAATATTAACGATGATATGCAGAGAAAAATTGTTTTCAAGTTGGGCCTTTTTTTAGTTCAAATAAAATATTAACCTACTAATAACGAGTAGAAGTTCAACAATGCCGAATATTTTTTTAAATAGTGAATTAGTTGACATTTTTAAAGTTTAGTGTATCGTCCCGGTGAGAACAATAGTGTGAGAAAACGCATTTAGAATGCTTGTGAAACTATAAGTGTTCAAATATAAATAGAAAATGATGCATGTAATCAAACAAATGGTGTTAGTTTCAAACAATTTCTGTGAATAATTTGGATCTATTTCATCAGCGAGTTTTTGTAGTTCCCTATTTTTATCCTATATGGCTTCAGAAGGACCATTTTTCCTTACAGTAGTTCAATATTTTCTTAGTAATCTCTGCGTTCAAATGCAATTCAAGATCTAGATTCGCCATTTTTTTTACTGGTTAAAGATGGATATCCATTTTCTGGACAAAAACTGAACCTAACCTAATGACACATCCTAACATAGAGCTAGCTACATCTGTTGTTGTCGTCGATACATAACAAATGAAAATGATGCAAACTGGTCCAGAACGGTATTAGGATCAGTTTTTTGTTTCGTCATCTTCTGAGATGTTCTAATAGACGAAAAGTTTTTTTTTAATGAAATTATTAAAAAAAGGCCCAACTTGAAGTAATTCAGATAATAAAATTATTGCACAGATAAATAAATAATACTTGTTAATTCAACCTACATACATGCTTAAATATCATTTTTGAATAATTTCCATACTGACTAGTTAATTGATTTAGAGAGCTTTAACCCATCAATTTCATGAAATACTGCTTGACAGTACATAAAACCAAACATATATCATCACTGAATAATAAAATAGTATTTTATAAAATAACATAGAAAAATCAGGCAGTAAACAAATTAAATTCTTCATCTTATAATATTATCGAGTTACACATAACAATAATTGAAAATAATCTCTTTGAAGGAATAGAGAGAATAAAGCATTTTAGGATATCAGAAATCTGTTTTGAACAAGAGTTCACCTATAAACAAGTGTAACTCATCAAAATAAACCAAAAATCGTTTGTTAAGAGACAAATGGCGAGATTCATTAAGATAATAGTATATTATGCAACGAGCGTATAATGATAGCTATTATACACGAGGTGAAGTTTAGGCTACGAGTCGTAGACGAGTGACCCAAATCAGTGAATAATAGCCATTATACGCGAGCTTACTATACTTTGTCCACGACTACTATATACTATATTTCTTGAAGATTTTAACATTTGGCGACCGTGATAAAACTCTTCTATTACAAGTGTGGGAAAGGTCACATGAAAAAGTTTTGGAGAACTTGTCATTGTTTGTTTTGTATTGAAAATTACTTTAATTGATGTAAAAAAAGTAGATTTGGCCTTCGATTGACAGGGTGAACCCAAACAGACGTATGATGGGTGTATTATACAATAGTCGTGGAGTGCTGCTGGTAAAATTCAATTTCTAATATGAAGAACTACAATTAATTAAACAGAAACTTTTGTTCTGAACTGTGTCAATATCCCTGTGTTTGTGCGATTTTTGGTGGAAGAACACCTATTTCAGTGACGTCACATCGTTTAGCTACAGTTGCATTGATTTTTCACTTGTGACGTCATTGAAATATTCGATTTGGCTTGGTTCCATCAATGCTACTCTTTATTTATATGTGCTGGGAACTGACAAAAAAGCATACAAATTATCTCATTCTGGGCCAATCATGCTTTCAGATCAATAGAATCTGGACAAAATGAATAGTGACAATAGTATGAAATCTGAAATATCGAAAATTTAGTCAATTCAAATTTTCAAAAGTGATCTTATGATGTAGATACTCCAAATTCTGTACGCCTAGAGGGCTTGATAATTGGTTATTTCGTTGATAAATAATTCGGTTATTACAATGGCTTGATCACATTCCTCACTTTCATTTTTGTTAGTTTTATTATTTGCCAAGCATTCAAGAATGGTTTAATCCAAAATTTAGACTCGCAATCTGCCCTGAGAGTAATTTAAATGGCAATACAGGAGTACCATATGTGTGCTTAAAATGCATACACCGAAAATCACGTCCCTTTTTTATACAATAAATCAACTTTGATTTGAAAGCAAAAAACTTAATAAGCATATCCTGGGAATATTAGATGTCACAAAGGCATGTGAAGATTTCGATAAACTTTTTATTCTTATGTGATATTATGATCACTTTCAATTTGAATGAAATTTACGCTATCACGTTATTGTCTCAATTCAAATCAGAACATCTAACCAAAAGATCTGTTCAATATAGATGAAAATTGTACACTGGTTTCAACTCAGATAAATGCTCATTCGTTCAAATAATTACAGCTAAACACCAATTAATATCGAGACTCCACAGAAATCCACACCACTTAAGTACAGAATTAAATCACAAAATCAGTGAAATCATTGCAGCCTTTAAAAGCAAGAAACAAGAATCTTCAACCTTAATACCATTTCAGATTCTTATATCCGTTTTTATATCTAGTAATATATGAATAAGGAATTATTTTCTGCGATAAGAAAAAATTAACATTGGGAGGATTCAACAGAGGGAACTGTTGCGGAACAGTTACCGATACTTTATGCTCTTTCTGCTGAACGCATTGCTACCTGTCAAATATGTTTGGAAGCGGACGCCATTTTTGGTAGCGGTCAAAAATTATGCTCACTTTTGGTAACAGTTCCCTCCTGCTGAATGCGCTCATTGACTATAATCTCTTTCAAACAGCTACATTCAATATAGAATGTGGTCAAGGATAAAGCTTTCATCACTGACATGCAAGCAGATATACTATCATAAGATGAGAGCATTGAAATTCAAACATCTCAGATAAAATATGCTGTTATTCGGCTCTTAAAACACTAAAACAACAAGAAACTTGGAAATTACGAACTTTTGCATATTTAATCAGCAGATTATTTGGGCTAGAAACATAAAGAATTTGTAATCATTCCTTATCCTGATACCAAAAATCCACATTCAATATGCGATCCTCTCGAAATTTTGCATGAACATTGAAGCCGGGTTTCACAAAACCCCAATCACCTTGATTATCGAAATGTCATCATTTCTGTGCAATTTTCAGTTCATTTTTGACATAAACTATCGACTTAAACCAAAATCAACGATTTGATTGCCCAATCAAGCTCGAATCGGATATCTTGTTATGGAAATATAGAGATTCTTATTTTCAATATTCAAATTGAATTTTTTATGGTTCAGCTAATGCAATCTTGAAATTTTGCATGAATATTCACAATACCAATCTTCATTCAATAATTAATTTCACCCGAATCGGATATCTTGTGATGGAAATATGAAGTTTCTTCTGTTCAATATTACAATTGAATTTTCTATAGTTCTGTTTACACAAAATTTCGCACTAGGCTTATTATGACCATCTTGCATGTGGCCGCAATATTTCATTTCGGTTTAGTTTTGTCTGAGATATCGAGGAAGAAAAATTTTAAATGGCCTTATTTCATGGCACAACTGTACGATTTGGCTGGTTAACAAACTTAACCAAGGCTTTTGGGAACAGAACTCACCCTGAAAATCTCAAGTCTGTAGGACAATCCCTTCGAAAGTTGTTGTGCTAACGGCCGACCCCACGGACAGAATTGAATTTGACCATGAATTCGTCATCAGGGAGTCAAACCCTATCGTTTGAGACCATTTTAGGCTCAAAATTCGAAAATCACAGACATTTGGGAAAAACGATAGAGCACTCTAAGAACGAGCGCTCAAAAAAGAAAGACCCTATTCTCTTGCACTTAAATTTTTTCCATGAGCAGACATTTACAGTGATTCACACAAGAATCGATTAAGAAATAATGAACCCTCAGAAAATTGTAGCAGTTTTCCCTTTTTTATTTTCGTAGTCAGGATTTTGGAGATAACTTTTTTTTGGAGATCACCGAAATAAGCTCGCAAATTCAAACAAGTTTCTGTGGATTATCAAAAAAAATATATAATTCTATCAATTAGATGTTCTTGAATGATTCCATATCACTCGACTTAAGTAAAAATACTTCATTTGGTGAAAATACTTTCATTTGCATCAATGCACTCATAGTAACTAGAACTGAACAAGTTACCACTTTTCATTCAAGCTAATATCTGAGATTTTTTTCATTTAGTCATCAATTGATAAAAGCCAAATACCTTATTCATACGTTACCTAGAGCAATTAATGAAATATTTATAGATGAGTTAATCTTCAATCACCTAATGCAGTTCAAGTTTCTTCATATCGATGTTTATCTTCATTCTTCCATGAGCTTACCTGTATATGAGGAGGTGGCAGAAAACTTCTCAAAGATTGTATCAGTTGAATGGTATCAATCAGAGCTGAAACAAAACAATTTATGCTAAAATATGGATATTCTGATAAACAAGGAAAAACTGCTAATATTTGTTAATTCAGATAAGATCAAAGCTTCAAAATCATTATTCGAAAGCCAGCCCGAAGGGGCTCTCAAGAATTCACCTCGGAGTGTCATCATTAGTAAAACCATTTAAATATTTTATTTAGATAACATGAAACTGAAGCAAGTTGCCCACTTAATTACGAGTTATTCGCAATAAAACGTAACACATGTGCAATCACCACAGCATGTATGGTTATACATGCTAGCACAGCTGTGATACTGGTGACAAAATTCGAAGTTGAACTGCTTACTCCAAAGCATTCAGAAACTCACTTTTAACCTGTCAATTGAGTTTAAAAATATTTTTAAACTCAATGGCCTGTCAGAGTATGTACACTCGATCGTTCAAAACTTTCTCGGAGTAAGCTCCATGTGGCCTGCTTTATTGCAGAGTATTCGGTACTCTGACAGTTATTTGATTTAAGCGTTATGCATTCTTTGTCATTCATTCGAGAAAATATTTCTGGTTTGAGTTTAAAGCGTTTTTCGTCGTTTGTTAACCGTCTCTATTTTCTTAAGAAGCATTTAGATTCATTTCAGGTATATTCAATAATTAATTAATGCAGTAACATCGAAATTCTAGAGGTATCACATATCCACAAATTTTAAGGAAAGCCCGCATTTCTTCATGGTAAGTTTAGCACCACTGCTATTTGCGGATATGTCCGGTCCATAAGAAATTCAGCATTTAAATACGAATTGATGATGTGCTCATGTTTTCATAAAACTTGAATGACTAATTTTCCTTTTTAGAATTGTTCGTATTGAACGGACCCTATTTTTTTTCCAAAATCAGTGAAATACGTAAGGTATTGGTTACAGTACAAGCCTGCTGTGCATGGGGTCGTAGGTTCGAACCTTGGTAGAATGTTATGTTTTTTTTTTCATTTTTTAGTTAGATGTTTTTTGTTTTACAATATGATGAGCAGTCAAAAAATTTTGCGCTTTTGTTTATATTGAGAAACCGATAAAACATTTATTATTTTTTAAAATTGGTGAAATAATTCGATTTTCATGAAATTTTGCATGAGCACATCACATACAAATGTTAGTATGAGGTTATTTGGTAATGCAGAATCAAAAATGAATCACTACGCATTTTCAATTATTTGAATGCTCTCAGGAAAAAAACACGAATCATAAACCACAACATCTTTTTTCTAATCCTTCAAATGCTCTACTGACTCTCCACCACTAACGAATTTGAAATTGATCAGTGCACCAAAAAAAGAAAGTAATACCTGGACCTGACATAAAATATCCCAAAAGGAAGAGAGAACTGTCAAAATAAGAGATCTTTTAATTAAATACGGTCGTCCTTTATTCAAGTTAAATATAAATAAGGGAGGCCTGTATTTTATTCAAGGCCACCTTGAAATATCTCTTTGATGCGCACGAGCAGATGTCAAAATAACGGAAACTTTATTTAGGTTGGGCCCTTTATTTGCGTTTCGATAACTCTCTTTTGTCAACTTTTAAGGACAGTTGAACCAATGGTTAAGTCTACAAAAAATGCAACGTTTGATCGCCTTTGAAACTCTGAATAACTGACAGCTAACCGCTAACCTCAAATTACAAAACAAAATTAATAATCTCATATCATATCGATTGAAATATAATGTAGGAGGATTCTGCATTTCTAAAAAAACTCATTGATAGTTTCAGAAGTTTCAGTAGAATTCAGTCTTCTGTTTGAAATAAATCAAAAGTATGTCATTTTGTCCTGAAGTAGAAAAAGATAACTTTTAATGATAGTAATGATGAGGATAGAAATTTAAAAATTCTTAGGTGAAGTAGTGGTAAAAGGGTTTCTATTGTATAAAGACGAATTTTCTCACTAGTGACGACTTTGACAAAGAGGTATGTTCCTACCACCCCGACACTGATGATAAACGTGGAAATTGGAGCACTGATTTTCCCATGTAATGTATTCCAATATATTGATACAATGCGTGATGAATATTTATATCCAAGAGTATGTTGTCGCATAAAGAGGAAAATTGTAGCTTCGTTGAAAATCACTTTTTACTTTGATTCATATTGATTACCTTGATCTAATGCAAATAAAACCAATTATAAATTACAAACTGTCACGTATGTACTTACTTGACAACTAAAACGAAATAAAGTAAAGTTACTTTACAGAATTATTTTCAGGTTATGCTAGAAATTGACCAAAAGTAGAGTTCCAAAAGGGGACACCGAAATATTCATCTAGTAAGGTGGTAGATGTTATTATTTGTCACTTTCTTGCTTCTGATATTAACTAGCCTTAAGAACATGGCACACATGGTACAAAATGTGTAAATACAACAATTGTGAGTATGGATAAACCTAATGATGTACATCGATTTCGATGCCTACAATTTGCATAGTTTCATTTCAAAAATGATCTAGAATGTCTTAGCAACATTCTACAAACACTCACTTTTTTGTAGAGCCTCCGATTGCTTGCCATAAGGTTTACACATTGCTGGGCGCACATAAGTCTTCATCCTAGCCATGTTCTTCATGACCTCAGAAAAAGCCCTTATGATTTTGTCTTGTCCTCCTTCACTCCCTCTCACATCCTCCTTTACTTGTGATGTACTGGCTGATGTCCATGCTCCGTTATGTAGAGCTAACAAATCTTTATTAGCTGCTGAAAGACCTACAAAAAAATAAGAATAGAAGTTAAGCTATAGTTACCTGAAATAGACGAGGCACCAAAGGACCAAAGAAACACAAAAACGCAACTAACGCCATGCGACAGTTGCTGACGCTGTACGGATTCTAGGTTAGGAATTTGAAATGGTCATAGAAACGTATTCGTTTTCTTTTCTTCAAGAATGGCCGATTTGGAATACTTTTGTATACATTTATTAACAAATTTTGAAAAATTGAAAGCACTATACTACTGAACAGGAATCAAACAGTACTAGCTGTACTTTCTATTTTCACTCTTAAAATTAGAATTGTAATGTAACTTTTCAATTGCTAAGTTCGAAAAAGATACTCTGACACCTCGGTTTTACTCCAACAGTTCTTTTGATCAATTCCCTCTATTCTACTCCTTCAACAATGTGTCTGTGCATTTTTATTTCAGAGTAGATTTTGCCCCAGAATAAAAATGGGAATTATTGATTAACTCATTGGAGGGTTTTTAGATTCTAATGTATTTGGGTACACTTTCAAGTGCTGTTTGAGTTCTTCATCATCTTCATTATTATTCACTATTATTTCTCCCTGAACAGTCATTGTACTAATTATATAGTCTGTTCACGAAAGTTTGAGTTTGATTATTATCATTATTTGAGTTTAGGTTTCTTATGACTAGGTTAGGAGGTCGTCAATGGCGTTTATGAAACCGACAACCTCCTTAAGAGCTTTGGCTGTTACTTCTTGGGTATCCAGGACCAGTTTCCCATATTTATTGTTCTGAGGCCAAACAGCTCGGGACTTGCTTACCATGTACCCAGCTGTTTCTGCTTCTGATTCACAGATCCTACAAATCTCATCAGCTGACTTTCCCATACGCTACAAATGATATTTGTAGCGACAGTGCCCTGTTAGCATTCCCACCATCACACGAAGCTCAGCTTGTGACAGCTTCAGGAGCTTTCTGGTATTAACTTCACTTTTGTTTATGCTACTGTTCATGCTCTGCACCTGTTCGTTTTGGATTTCTTCCTTATGCAATCCGAAGTCAGGTGATTTGTAGTTCTGTTCCAGTCTCATTTACGTTTTCGAACTTAGCAGATAATTAGCAACTTTTGCATCCGATAATATTTATTTTTTGACCGAACAAGGTAATACTGTTCAATTAATAACAAAAAAATTGTCATCGAAACCACAGAATAATACAGAGTAACACTCTGCGACCTTGAATATTTCGGAATTACATACTACGATAGCGTAGTAAAACTGACGAAAAGAACCGACCTTTCTCTCTGTCTCTTAACTTCAATCCATCAATTTGCTTCCAATAACCAAGCAATCAACAGAAATCTTTTTCTGATATTTCTGAGCATACAAAAGCTCAAAATCTTCACCTAATACATTTGAGAAACGACATAACCACATATTGATTTGATTAATTCGATTGTGGTCCCAGTGGCACAGCAACTGCCTTTCTGCACTGCGACCAATAACGTCCTTCGTGCGTTACTATACTAGAGCTACATTTTGCCCTGGAATGTAACATCATTCGCAAAGGTTACGAGTAGGAGACTTCCCTCTCATGACGGCTGACGTCAAGGTCGCGCCACCGAGTAGAGTATGTCTGGTTTACGCCTATACATTGGCATTGGAATATGGTCAGTGGTTTCTGCGGCCGATCCACATAACCTACAGATATCCAAGTTTTCCTTACCAATCTTGTTCAGGTGTTCTCTCAAAAAAGAATGACCTGTGAGAAGCTCAGTGTAGGGCCCATCCATAAAGTACGTCACACGTAAAGGGGGGGGGAAGGGGGTCGACAAAGCGTGACATGGTGTGACAAGGGGTGGGAGGGGTCCTAAGTTTTGTGACATCACATTTCAAAATCTACTACTAATCGCGTAATTTGAGATATTAATTAAAATAAAATATATGTTCAACTCTATCTTTAGGGCAATACGGTTTAAATTGTTTTGTTGACAAGTTCATAGCCGCTTCTGACACGTGCCGATCGCCGACGAGCCCTTTGACTAATGCCGCCAAACGCACCGCACCTCGCGTAGGTAATGTTTTTGTTTCTATATTTTCATTCGACAATTTGCTTTCGCTGACTGAACGACGTCGTTTTTTTATTTGTGCTATTTTGTGGATATAAACATAGTTTAATAAATCAAGTTCAAAATGAACAAAAAGATAAATTTAGGTAATCTTTACCGTAGATTATACGAAACATACAGTGCGACTTACGCTGATAAAAAAAACAGCATATACAGGAAGAGGTTAATATCTTATGGAAAATTTTGAAAAGTAGTGACGATATCGAAGGTGATGTGGAATTGAGAATCAAAGAGCTGCAGATACAAATGTCGAAAAAAAAGCGACACTAATGAATTTTTTTTCGAAAATTCCTTAGGCGTCAACATTCCGAATAAAACTAGAGCAGGAAAAGGAGGGAAATGTACAAGTAAGTTATTACGAATTTAATTACAATCCTTAATTATCGCGCTCAGGGGTCAAAGATGGACGCGGACTTGAAACGCATCGCACGCGCCGCCGCATTAGGTACTAATATTATTTAAGGCTAGCTTTTGCCCAGACGATCGTCTGGGCAGAAGTCCCAAGTATAACCCTGATCGACTGATAGTATATCCCAGTCTACAAAGTTCGGCTTGTAAGTCGTCTAATGTTTTACAGCACCTTATAGCTTCAGTGCGACGTGGATCATCAGCTGCGCCACCAAAATCTGCAAGGTCCTTTATGACTCCAAGTAAACCGGATTGTGTTTCTTCTATTCTAGGCCGACCAAGAGTATATCGAAGTTTTAGTGCTGCGGCTAAATCGGTATTTTTTTCGCAAAGTTCTACAATTTTTTGTTTTTTAAAATCACGACTTTTTTTCTGTCTTTCTGCTGCGCTAATCTTTCTCTTTAATATATTTTTTTCCTGCTGAATATTTTTCTTTAAAGTTGAGATTTTTTTATAGCTTCATTTGAGGCTATACCAGCATCGCGTGCTAACAACAAGCTATTGAGTTCAGAAGTCAATACAGAGGAAGGATAAAAGACATGTCGTAACTGTTCCTGTCAAACTATGCAAACCCGACTCTACGCTACATATGAAACATCAAGATGGTCCATTTTGTACTGCGACGATAAGAAACCTTGAATCGTTAGCTTCAATTTTGGGCCCTGAACAAGTTTTCTTTTTATCGATGGATGACAAAGCACGCGTGCCATTAGGTATTACAGCAGCAAACGCTCAAGCACCAATATTAATGCACCTTGATTATCGTGTAAAATTACCGGATCATGATTTGTTGTTGGGTACAGGCTCAAAATGGAAATATCTACTGCTCTTTTGTTTGACTTAAATTCTGAATCTGATCAGAAATGTGACCACCTGTGACAAGGACGGGGGGGGGGTCTCCAAAAGTCATGAAATTAGTGTGACGTACTTTATGGATGGCTCCTAAGCAGCCTAAACTCGATTTTAGTCAACGATAGAGCTTGTTGAGCCTTCTCGTTCGAAGGTACAATCAGTCTCTTTGCTTGTATTTGACCTGGTGTGTTTATCCAGTAAGAGTTTTTCTCTCTTTTTTCCAATCATTAACGTCGTCCCTAATCATTATGGGTGAGCCTAGAGACCGGATTATATGCAACATAAAAACGTTGTTATATGCATGCAAATATGCATACAAAATGCTTGAAATATGCACGAAAATAGGCAAAATATGTACTAAAATATGCAGAATATGCATTATTTGATGATGAATTTGTGGAATAAAAAAAAGTATTTTTATTCAAAATCAACATATCAATAAGTTGTTGTTGTTTAATTTTGTCTTCGATCATTTCGAATATTTTTGTATGTGGAAAAGGATCCGCGGATGTAACTGATGAAAATTTGAACCTTGGTGCTATGTTCTCCTTTATAGTTTCAAGAAAAACTTCTGCCGTCCCATTAATAAAACTCTTGATAAAAGGGAAATCTTCGAAACCTGGATTTCCTTTCAAAATTTTCTTGAAGTTTATTTGGAAATGCCAATGGCAACGCGGAGTTCATTTGGCGCATTGTATTCATTATTTGGATACTTTCGTAGCGAGCGGCTACTAATGCTGCGTTCCGGAATGCGATAAAAGTGATTCGCAAATCTGACAAAAGTCACAATTATTAGTATTATTAAGGCTCTGAAAAGGGGAGTATACCAGACAGCCATGCTGGGTCCAACCACAGACTCGAAAATTACAGAAAAATTCGAATGAAATGAAATCTGTAATCGAATAAATGCTTATGCTTACCTGTCTAGTCTCCAACTTTATTGTTTTGAATAAAAAATCAATACTTTCTATTAACTATTCTTCAAAAAAAGCACGCAACTAACAATAGAGCACAATAACTGAGAAATTGACATTACCATCTGTAATTTTCGAGTCTATGGTTGGACCCAGTCAGCCTGTCTGGCATACCTATCTTTCTAGTGCTCTATAGTCTATCCAAATCCGAGAGGCCAAGCGTAAACAAACTAGAAACGCGATTTGGCCGCTCTTATTGGTCGAAAGTGGCGTTCCTGAAGCTTCGACCAATAAGAACGACCAAATCGCGTTTCTAGTTTGTTTACGCTTGGCCTCTCGGATTTGGATAGACTATAGTATTATTACTCAATAGATGTCATATTTTGTGGAATTTGGTCGGATTCAGAACTTTTATCGCATTTCGGAACGCAGGGAAGAAAATATGTACCGAAAATATGCATCATAACTGGATCTTACCTAAAATATGCTAATACCGCTGAAAATGTCTTAAATATGCAAATGCATATAATACGGTCTCTAGTGATAGCCAACATGAGGGTACGGGTCTGACGAAGGGAGTGTTTGCTACCCTTTCTACAAGGGCGCCAGCTTTCTCCAAATGCCTTAGTGCTGTCTGACTATCAGAGGCCATGCAGATTCTAGTTCCCTTATAATGTGTCAAAAAACAGACTCAGGCGTATCTCTCTATGGATTACCATAGATGAAACCATGTGATCAAATCCCGTGATTTAATTGGCACGCCCATGCAACCCAATTTCATTCATAAACGCGCAATGAAGCTTCTTTATTGATTAGTAGTCCGAGTGTCGCTACTGTCATTTTCTGTTCATTCATTCATCATCCTTTCACAATGCCCTTGGTATCTCAGACCATCGGGGCAACGAACATATCATTATTCATAGTTTTAAATTTAACACTTAAGACTCTCATTCACATCTTACATACCACTCTAACAATTTTTGTTCTTTGACATACTAGGACATACACAAACATCCATACCCACGCCGGGATTCGAACCAGACCTACAGCTTCGCAAGTACTTGTAGGCACACGCCATGTCCTTGCAGCCACCGAGGCGGTTCATTTTCTGTTAAAACTTTTCATTTCTATGGTCTTTGATGTTGCCATAGTGACTTCAAAACCTGCGTGCTAGAAATATAGTCCGTTTACGAAACTTTGAGCTGTGGGTTGGCCATGGAAATTTGGCATTTGTATATTGAAATTTTAGGTTATGTTGTTTATTCTCTTGTCATATTGATACTCGTTGGACGAGTTTGGGTACATTCAGCAACGTTGACTTTGTTCATCGTTATGACATCAGGTACTGCCAATCTCAGATAAATAAACAAACACCTACTATGTGCTCAATAATATGTGAACGAAGTATAGGTAAAATAGTCCTATAAAAAAAGATTCTTACCTTCTAGATTATCCAGATTGGTTCTAAGAAAATCCGAGACCTTGTGATCTGTAATCGGAACCTCATATTGAGGAGGGGGCTTGACTTGGTTTTTGGACAGATCCATTTGATGTTGAAGTTGAATCTGGTGTCTCTGTTTCTCTAAATTAACATTCATCTTTTCCATATTCTGTTGTGCTAAAACTCGATTTTGCTGCTGTATCAGTGCTGCTGTGATCTGCTGTTGTGTTGGTGGTGCTACTGATTTAGGACGATCCATCATTTGTTGATTTTGCTTCGAATCTAAATTATTCTGATTTACCATGTCAACACCAGACATTCCTGAGAAAGATAATTTTCTATTGAATTATGAATATTATCACGAAAATTGTACAGAATTTTTATTCATAGTTAGCAGAGCTGTGCCGAAGTCTTGTGCTTATTGCTCGTGAAAGCACTCAAAGCACTTTTGTCCTCGTAAGCACAGTGCTCGCGAGCACTAGAGTGAACCAGTGCTTAGTGCTTCGCGAATTTTTTGAGAGGGCTTAGTGCTTAGTAATTCTATAAAATGCTCCTAAGCATCGCAGAGCTCCCGAGCATTTTCAGAAATTACCAAGTACTAAGCCCTTTATGGACTTATCTGAACATGAAAATGACGGACTTTCGCCTGATTGGAATAGACAAAGAACTGAAATATTTATTTTTTTTTCGTTCAACCTCTATGGATATCTAAGTTTTTCCTTCATTATAACTCTGGTGTTAAAAAACGATCTCGCTGTATGTTATGGAATGGAACAAGTCTTTATGTTTCCATTATTTTGACATGGAGAACAAATTGTTATGTTGTATGGCGAAATTTTTTTGGGAAGCAATGCGATCATTTTTGATATACGATGCATGTTTCTATAGTCATGCTTTCAAGTTATTTATTGGCCAATCTTCAAGTTACAGTCTGTTCCTTTTTTTCTATGGCGTCATGGTAACTTTATGTTTGTCTGTGAACGACAATGTTGGACTTGCTGAGAAAAAACTATCGTCAATGTCAATTAGGCCCAGTTCAAAACACGATAACACTCGGAAGAAAACATCAAGACATTAAAATAAAAATTTCAGAATAAGAGACATTTGGATGGAAAATACAAAGGTTCATTTTGAAAAGTGATTAGTGTAAACGAATTACTTTCCAAAAATGCTCAGTAATCGCGAGCATTCCTTAAAAAATAAGGGCTTAGTGCTCGAGATTCCGGAACACTTTTCAATAGGGCTTAGTGCTTTTTGTTCGAAGCACTTTTCTTCAGTGTTCGGCACAGCTCTGATAGTTATTGCTTATAATTGTATTCTGTCTGATAGATTAATGATCAATTCCGCTGAATTAATCTAATTCTTAATTTGGATTTAAGTCGAAGTTTCATGTCAAAATAAAACCATGATTGGACAATAAAAGAATGATTTTGTATAACTGAACGTAATCAAAGTTTCGTAAAATACAGCTACGGTATTTTCAAGGAAAAATATAGACAATGGATATGGTCCGTAGTTCGCCGAGAATTTCAGACTTCCAGACCGCTTGTGACACTTTTCGGATTAGTATGTAGGTAAGATTTTAATATTTCAGCAAGAAAGATGGAAACGAAAACTAGAAATGAGAATTATAATGAAAGTAGTGAACTTAAAGAAACGCAAGATCCTGAAAATTTTATTTTCAATAATAAATTTAGTAAAATGCCTTAAGATCAAAAAAATTCAAAACTCAATTGAGACACCTCGACCAGCAATGCCAAATTTAATTATTAATTATGCTCATAATCATTCGTTCTGCGTAGAAAAGAATAATAAATGCCAGTGGCTGACAGGAAGGTTCGAAATAAATTATTTTGTTGGTTGCGTGGTCTCGGGCCTCCTCTGATTGAAATCTCACGAGCCGCCACTGCATCAGACAGAGAATTTTTCGGTGAAGTTGAATAATTGTGTATTCGAGAGATTTACGCGATATGTAACAGGCCGAATCTAGTTGTCCGATTGAAATAATGTATTGTTGTCTCTCTTTTATGTTGGGAATGGCTTAATTCAAGCAGTATGGTAGTCAATGCCTAATCCATCCCCTCAGTATGAATCAAAAAGTCTGCGGGGGCAGATTTACCATTGAACCCGGCTATACCCTTTGAATGGCTTATGATATGCTCTTTCATGAAATATCGTAAAGGGTATAGCCGGGTTTCAATGGTAAATCTACCCCCGCGGCCTTTTCGATTCATATTGAGGGGATCGATTAGGCATTGAATGAAAATAATTCAGCCAACTTTTCAGCTTTTTATCTCTAGCCATTTTTGAGATTTCTGTGAAAAACACTTTTTTCGATTTTATTTTTTTTCTCTTGTGATATCCAAAATTTTCGAAGGGTGATTTTTTCTGTCGATTCTTTGCTATTGAAGAAATAAACGTATAATTTTTTTAAGAATTTCAGCTGCAAAATCTATTTTTAAGAAAAAAAATGAAGTTTTTGTCATTTGTTTTTCGGTGTTCTTAAAAGTGTCCACCGTCCACCGCCATTTTTTGACATAAAATGTCTTCTTTGGCCCTTTATACCCTGGAATTTTTTCACATTTTTTAAATTGGTGGAACATTTTGAAAAAAAATTAAAACTGTTTGAATTTTAGGATTCAACAGATATCCATCAAATTTTGGTACCGTTGTATTCATATTGGCTTCCTGAACAATATTAGTGAAAAAACCAATTGGCGATCTGTTTTAGTTTGGGAGATATGGGCCCCCAAAGTCCGAAAAATATTTCACCTGAAAGTCACTTTTCTCTCTACAGAAACACTGAATTACCGCTTTATTGAGTTTAAAGCCTCTCTGAACATTTTAACATGAAGATTTGATTCATTTTATTTCAGATATATCCAATAATTGTTGCAAAAACATCGAAAAAATTCTAGGGCAAGCCCGCCGTTCCTTATGGTAAGTTTGGCACTACCGCGTCTTTCAGCAAGTGCCATTAGGAAATGATAGCGGGATTTACCCTTAGATTATTCATAATATGAATATGAATAATCTAAGGATTTACCGGTATGCATCGTGTCATATTCGCGCGAAATATTCGCGGTAGTGCCAAACTTACCATAAGGACGGCGGGCTTTCCGTAGAATTTTTTCGATGGTTTTGCAACAATTATTGGATATATCTGAAATAAAATGAATCAAATCTTCATGTTAAAATGTTCAGAGAGGCTTTAAACTCAATAAAGCGGTAATTCAGTGTTTCTGTAGAGAGAAAAGTGACTTTCAGGTGAAATATTTTTCGGACTTTGGGGGCCCATATCTCCCAAACTAAAAGAGATCGCCAATTGGTTTTTTCACTAATATTGTTCAGGAAGCCAATATGAATACAACGGTACCAAAATTTGATGGATATCTGTTGAATCCTAAAATTCAAACAGTTTTAATTTTTTTTCAAAATGTTCCACCAATTTTAAAAATGTGAAAAAATTCCAGAGTATAAAGGGCCAAGAGACATTTTATGTCAAAAAATGGCGGTGGACACTTTTTAAGAACACCGAAAAACAAATGACAAAAACTTCATTTTTTTTCTAAAAATAGATTTTGCAGCTGAAATTCTTAAAAAATTATACGTCTATTCCGTCAATAGCAAAGAATCGACAGAAAAAATCACCCTTCGAAAATTTTGGATATCACAAGAGAAAAAAAATAAAATCGAAAAAAGTGTTTTTCACAGAAATCTCAAAAATGGCTAGAGATAAAAAGCTGAAAAGTTGGCTGAATTATTTTCATTCAATGCCTAATCGATCCCCTCAATATGAATCGAAAAGGCCGCGGGGGCAGATTTACCATTGAAACCCGGCTATACCCTTTACGATATTTCATGAAAGAGCATATCATAAGCCATTCAAAGGGTATAGCCGGGTTTCAATGGTAAATCTGCCCCCGCAGACTTTTCGATTCATACTGAGGGGATGGATTAGGCATGAAAGTGATTCAGCCAACTTTTCAGCTCTTTATCTCTAGCCATTTTTGAGATTTCTGTAAAAAACACTTTTATCGATTTTATTTTTTTTCTCTTGTGAAATCCAAAATTTTCGAATGGTAATTTTTTCTCTTGGTTTTTTGCTATAAAAGGGTATAATTTTTTATGAATTTCAGTTGAAAAATCGATTTTTAGAAAAAAAAATAGAATTATAGTAATTTCTTTTCGGTTTCTTCAAAAGTGTCCACCGCCATTTCTTGACATAAAATGTCTTCTTTGGTCCTTCATATTCTGGATTTTTTTCACATTTTTAAAATTGGTGGAACATTTTGAAAAAAAAATAAACTGTTTGAATTTCGGGATTCAGCAGATAACTATCGAATTTTTGTGACGTTGTATTCATATTGGCTCCCTGAACAATATTAGTGAAAAAACAATTAGCGATCTGTCTTAGTTCAGAAGATATGGGCGCCCAAAGTCCGAAAAATATTTCACCTGAAAGTCTCTTTTCTCACGAAAAAACACTGAATTACCGTTTTGTTAAGTTTGAAGCACCTCTGAACATTTTAACATGAAAATTTGATTAATTTTATTTCAAATAAATTCAATTATTATTGCACAAACATCGGAAAAATTCGAGGGAAAGCCCGCCGTTTTTTATGGTAAGTTTGGCACTATCGCGAATTATTTCGCGCGAATATGACACGATGCATACCGGTAAATCCCGCTATCATTTCCTATGTCACATGGTAGGTAGTCCCAAACTTACCATTCCCTCGAATGTTTTCGATGTTTTGCAATAATTATTAAATATATTTGAAATAAAATAAATCAAATTCTCATGTAAAGATGTTCAGAGGAAATTAAACTTAATAAGGCGGTAATTCAGTGTTTTTGTAGTGAGAAAAGTGACTTTCAGGTGAAATATTTTTCGGACTTTGGGGGCCCATATCTTCTAAACTAAGACAGATCGTCAATTGTTTTTTTCACTAATATTGTTCAGGTAGCCAATATGAATACAACGGCACCAAAATTTGATGGTTATCTGCCGAATCCGAAATTCAAACAGTTTCATTTTTTTTCCAAATGTTTCACCAATTTAAATAATGTGAAAAAATGCCGTGGTATAAAAGACCAAAGAAGACATTTTGTGTCAAAAAATGGCGGTGGACACTTTTGAAGAACACCGAAAAACAAATGACTATGATTGTATTTTTTCTCTAAAAATTTTTCAGCTGAAATTCATGAAAAAATTATATGTCTATTCCTTTCAATGCAAAGAATCAAGAAAAAGAATCACCATTCGAAATTTTTGGATTTCACAAGAGAAAAAAAAATAAAATCGAAAAAAGTGTTTTTTACAAAAATCTCAAAAATGGCTAGAGGTAAAAAGCTGAAAAGTTGGCTGAATTATTTTCATTCAATGCCTAATCGATCCCCTCAATATGAATCAAAAAGTTGCGGGGGCAGATTTACCATTGAAACCCTGCTATACCCTTAGTTTATTGCAATTCGTATGAAGTGAATTTATTCCAAATTGAAATTGAAAAAGTTCATGCTCTTACTTCTTCCAATAATGAGTGCTTTCCAACAAAAGAAGTTTTGTATTTGTTCTTAAATAGATGTAATTTGTCTTTTGCAATATTTACTGAACTTTTTCTTGTCAAAAAAAAATTGATTTGGCGATCGAAATATTAATTTATGAATATCCTTCCGATCAATGGTCCATATTCTGATTTGGTACTGTTTTCAAACCTTATCGTTTCGTTGATTGTCATCCGAAAAAGTCATGTTCTATTTGTCAAAATATCACTTCACTTCTAACTGAAGTGATTTCGAAAATTATTCAGGCAAATAGAAAGCTAGGAATGCTTTGGTTGATTTCGTTAACGGGCAAAATCAGTTCATCAGTTTCAGAGTTAAAGAGATTTAAATTTTTTTATTATATCCTCAATCTTTTCTTAACCACTCGTCTGATCAATTCGAAATTTGGTAGTTAGGAAGAGAACAACGACGCGCTAACTCGTGCAAAATTCTGTGAGGATCGTACAATTAGGAAATTAAAGTATCGGTATATAAATTCACTTTGTAGTCCAGTTAAACAGTGGTATATTCGGAAGATTAGTAGTTGTGTTCCTCTTATCGTTTGATGTGGCCTAATTCAAACAATATGGTGAGCAACCTTAAGTCCCCACATCGATTATTACGATTCAGGAAAGACCTATGGTTCTCGGGATATTCAAATTTGAGTTATCATTTTACTTATATGAACAAGCATTCATGAGCTTCTAACATACATATATTATTGAGCTCAATAAGACACATAATAAAAATCTGAATACAGCACTCTCCCTTCATTTTGGAAATGTTTTGAACAGATTATAACTTAGCAAAAACTGAATCATTAAACTGTCAGAAGCAATAATGAAATTGATAAAGAAGATTAACGTTCAAGAATATTAAACTCACTACTTCTTATGTCTGGGTTATTAGCAGCCTGCTCTGCAAGATAGTTTGGATTCCCCAGATGTTGTAATGTCTTTTGGGTTAATTCCATTTGACTTTTATAGTACCTGCAAGCTGGATTTGGACAATTTTGTACTACTTCAATGATGAATTCTTTCTCCATCCCAAAATTTTCCCTTCCTATGGTATAAGACTCCATTACCTTTAAAATCGAAAGTTTCATTGGAAATTGGAACATTAACTGGCAACAGATGTGCGAACAATTTAACAGATTTCCATGAATAGATAAACACATTCTCGACATAACTGAAACAGAATATCACTTACAGCTCTAACTGTAGCTTCTATTCCAAGATGTAATCCATGAGGACCATTCATATGCTTCAACATCACAGCGTTGGCAAAATGTTCAAAGGGTAAAATTATTTTTCCATTCTCTCTTAAAATTAACCTGCCTTGAGAATCAAGAGTAACTCTTGAAGCCATCATTCTGCGAAAATTCATTATTGAAAAATTATACGAGTTAGTATGAAAAAAAACTCACTGTAAATATGCTGCACTAGGAAGCATTGATGTTTCTTTCAGTTCACTGAAGCATTGAAGTAACTCTACTGAAGGATTCCACCCCTTATTTTGTAAATATAATTGCAAGAGCATATAAAGTTTTTCAGTTACATATCCTGTTCCACTGAACCCCATTGGTGATGAATTAATATCATTTACTGAAGCCTGTTGCATTCCTTTAGCTAGAACGTTTTTCATAGTCTCGGCAAGATCCATTTTTATCAAAATTGAATAATTTTATGATCCCTAATTCAAGCCAAATAAAATATTATGATTGTTTTCATTACATTACAGATCTTGATGAAGTATGAATTATAGATTTCTCTCTAAATATAGAAAGAGAAAATATAAGCTGAAATTCATCATTAGCGGACTAATCTCACCCAAAACTTCATTTTAATTTTTATTGGAAATTTATAACAATGCTTTAGAAAATAAACATATCTGACAGTTGGGTTGGGTTCACAGAAATATAAGAGATTTCTATGGTCAGGAAAGGTGGTTTTCTGTCCTGCATTTTACTCTCGACTCTCGATAAAATCATTTCGAAAAATAATAACGCAAAAGTGGAACGACATGGAATATTTGTCTGCATATTCCTTTTCCTGAAGCCTGACTGAAAAACTCTTATGGTTTTCAGGACAAAATGCTCCAAAAGAAATAGGCATTTTCTGTGCTTTTTTTCTTGACTGACAGATTTTGTGTTTTGGATTTGATTGATTAACCTGAAAATGGAACAATCAACAATCAGTTGTTTGGTAGTAAATATTTTGTGCTATTATCAGGTTATCAATCAACGAAGGCTCATAAGTTATCGAAAGGATCAGTAAGGTATTAAGATTATACCGAAAATATCTATATCTATATTATTTGAATTCATTTTTCTAAGAATACTATACATAAAACGTGAAAAAAAACATTTCTGCTAACTATAATCTCTGTAAATCATAAATCATTTGATATCACATCAGATCCTGATGAAAACAGATGTGTAATACAAGGAAGTTGCTATTTGAGTCATACTTAAGATAGGGTATGTGGTAATGACAATGAACTTTTTTATGAAGTTTTTCATTTTCATTTCTCCTTTATCTTGTCTCATAGATTAGGTTCATACTTCCGTACTTGAAGAACACATATAATATGTAGGTATATTGATGCAAAAATAACATATTACTAATCAAAATGATGCATCAAAAGCCAATTGATAACTCTGTTTCACTTTGTATTAATTTTGCGCACTTATTCTTAGAAGAATAGCGTGCTATCTTTTTGCTCAAATCTCTATTATTTTCGGATTTTGAGCCGAAATTCGTCTCCAACGACTCGGTTGTACTCACTGATGAAGAATCCGAGGTCCAAAATTATTCTGTCCGGCCATGAACACGACAATTCTCGAACGGATACCTAAAATTATAGGTTTCTGAAACTTTGAGGGAGAATTCGGCTTCCTAATGCAGCGGCTATGTTTGTTAACGAGCCAAATCGTCCAGTATTTTTTGAGACATTTGAATTTTTGTTTATTAATTGGCCGATATTTAGGAAACCACAAATCCTATCAATCCGAAAATTTGGTATTTTGTGGGAGAACAATGACGTGTAAACTTCTGTAAAATTTCCTGAGGATCGAAATAGAGTGGAACTTCCCTATAAGGAACGTCTGTATAACGAATTTCGTACTAGACATTGCACCTTGAATCCAAATTCCATGTTAAAAACACACTCTAACGAAGTAAATTCTTTCCATAACGAAATATTCAAAGAACATCACTCTTTGAAATTTGAATGGATATTGGTAAGAAGGCAAAAGGGTCGGGTTTTTTCCGAAAATTTTCCGGACGTATGTAATAAATCTCAACCTTAAACTAAATCATTACGGCGCACAGAGAGATCCTTCTGAAACAGTTTTGAATACACCCCTGGCTGTTTGGTTTCAATCTAACCATTACGCTAATGTGAAAGTTGTGCGAAAATGTCTAAATAGAGAAGTGCTTAAGTTTGAATGATAAACTTAAATTTATCAGTGAATTCGACCGCGACTATAGAAACAAATTTTCTGCCTGACGAAATTTCTTTATAACGAATCTTTTTGGGGATTTAGTGCTTTCGTTATAGGGAAGTTCCACTGTATTTTGTTTGGGCGATGTAAACCGACAAATTCTCAAAGGATTAGATAGAGATGACAGATAATTGCGCTGGGGCTAGTCGGCCAATCACGAAAGAGGGGCGTGGTCTTTCGAACGAGTGACCCTTCGGTGCACTGAACTTTCTTTCCAATGACCGAATAACCTTTCTAATGACTGACTTTTCGTATGATTAAACGCATATACCTATAAAACTCTATACTGCTAACGTGAAATAAAAGTTGAAACAATCTAGTTGCCATTTCCGATGGCCCCTTCAATCATCTGCGCATGTGCAAACTCGAAATTTGACAAGACGTGAAAAATTGAGGTTATGATTTTCAGTTACAGTCGACTCTCGATAATTTGAAACTCAAGGGACCAACGAAAAAGTTCAAATTACTGAGAGTTCAAATAAAAAGAGTTCGAATAAACAAGAGGGAGTAAGGATGAAATTCAATTAAACAAGAGTTTGATCAGAAGTACATAGGTACTAATGATATTGTATATGCGATTATGTATTATATTCTACATACACGATCTTTATGTGTATATGATAACATGAATATTTCATTTCGAAAAGAAGTACGCAATTTTCATTTGAGTTAGTGACTTCCATCTAGCCTAGCATTGTGCTTCTATAAGTTAAGTTGAGAGCTGAGAAGAATTCATCGTTTGTTTTTGCCTTGATGGCAGAAACCGAGAACCTCGGCGAAAGACTTTTTCCTCCAGACGAGGAAATTCGGTTTGACGAAGCCTTTTCTTCCTATACTGGAGACACTTCTAGTGATTCGTTCCTATTCTTTAAAATCATAGACAATGTAGATGGTAGAATGTCGAACTATTTCGCAACATCTTTTTCCAATGTGCCATCTTCCACGGCTTCGATAACACGTCTTTTCTCATCGAAAGACCCTTATTCTTTCTTTCACTCATTTTTAATTCGAAAATTCGAAAACCGGTTTTAGTTCAACGCAATTCTAAGGAAGACTGCGCAAACTCAATTAAGACAAGTGCAAGATGAAACGGATCACAGAAGAGTGGGGACTTCAAATTATAGAGTGTTTGGGTGATTTGACTTCAAATTAAAGAGTGTTATTGAGCAAGATGTCACAGCCACAACTTCAAATTATCGAGAGGGTCAGAACACGTTGATTTTTTTCAAATTATCAAGTGTTATTCAAGGGAACTGAAAAGAACTTCAAATTATCGAGAGATTCAATTTATCGAGTGTCAATTATCGAGAGTCTACTGTATTTTCATTTGACAAGTCATAATTTGAACTATTGGAGGTGTTTTGGCGCATGCGCAGTGAATTCATAGGGCTATTGTACCACGTGATCGCTGCTTCAATTTGTAATAGAGAAGTGGATCCATGTTAGCGGAATAGATAGTGAACAGTAGGATCTCGCTAATCCGGCCCTATATTGAGATCGGTAGTGCCGGATTGCCGAAATTGCCGGATTAGTGGAGATATGGTAAAAAAAAGCTAAATAGACCATATATATATATTCTTTTGAATTGAGAGCTAAAAAATATAATACATGAAAAAAAAAGTCCCTAGCTGAGGTTGGTGCAAAACGGGGTACCATACTATTCTGTCGTATGATACCAGAGCACAGGGAAAAACCTCAGTAGAAAAAACCCTGCCTCGCCGTTTTTACAAAATTGAAACTTAAAAATATTCGAATAAATACCTTCAATATTTAGATACAAAACACTTAATTGATGCTCTTGGGCCAGGAGGGTGTTTTAAACCAGGTCTGGCGTTCCAAGTGATGATTTTCGAATCTTCTGTTCTTCTAAGACCGCTACAGGACCCTACTGAAGGGTAATCATCTCCCATAGATTTAAATAGTGGTATTTCATCCTAAATATCGAATTTAATTTCGGAATAAATGAAAAAACATCGTATAATTACTACAAAACAAGTACAGTATAAAAATCATTACATAATATTATGTATAAATCGATAAAAATATTACATATAAGCAAAACACAGTTAAGGTCAATGTAAAAAAACGGTTTGTTGACATGCAGAAACATGAAAAACAGCTGACCCCTCCTCCGACGCCGAGTGCCGGATTACTGGACGTGCCGGAGTGGCGCACGGCCGGATTATAGAGACTGTACTATGATTAAACCGCATAGGTCGCTGTACTCTCAAACGGAACGAGTTGCCCACGGACTCGAAAGACTTTCAGAATAAGGTGCCCAAAATTCGGGATCCTCATCCTTATAGATGATTTTATGAAAATCAAAATAGAAATAATGAACTGGAGGTAGTGTAAAAAAAAAAAACTTATTTTCAACAGTTTTTAAGTGATGCTTATGAAGCTCTAGGGGTGCAGCTACCCCCCCTGCTCCCCTTGGGGACGCCTATGCTGCTGATTATTTGGTTTGACCTTTCTTCCTACCCAGTAAATGTAATGTTCTGTTTTGATGGGAGAGAGAGAGAGAGAGAAAGTTAACAGTGGTATATTCGAAAGATTCACGTGCTACGCTTGTGACGAAATGAATATAATCAACTGCTAATAATGTTGTTGTCTTTCTCTGATCGTTTGGAGTGATCTAATTCAAGAAGAACATCAGGCAACTTGAAGTATTCGAATCGGTTTTTACGGGCAGTCTGACGCATTGAATATCCAAGGATTCAAAATTACTCGATTGAAGAAAGACAACAAAATTTTCGCATTTCCCCATTCATTTCGTCATAAAGGTAGCACGTAAATCCTTTGAATTTACGACTCTTCAACCGGACGGCATAGAACGTGCCCAACTAGGGCACTTGAGGTCATTACGGTCTTTTCTGAACAACTACATCTCATCTGCGAACCACCCTAGTGATGTGATGATCAAGAAAGTAAACACTGAGAAAAACATAAGGACATTGCTAAGTAGAAGAGAGGAATGGGAACAGGAATATACCGACTATAACCTCAAAGAAAATACCGTAAAATGCTATACAGATTGTCCCAAAACCTCTACATAACAGAAGCTGGCGCTAGGATATACGGCCAAGTACCAAGTGTGCACTGTCGCTAGGCTCCTGTATGATCGTCTTTCAAGCGGAAATCTTAGCTGTTGAAAGATGTCTATATATAAATCTAGAAAGAAACTATCAGAAGTGCGATATAGCCATACACTCAAATAGTCAAGCTGCTATTAAAGCACTGAGCTCCTATGTAATCGACTCAAAGATGATCTGGGAGTGCCGGAACAAAGTCAATGAGGTAGGCAAGAAAAACAAGTTTTTTTTAATCTTGGTTCCCGGCCATTCGGGAATCAAAGGAAACAAAGAGGCCAATACACTTCCCAAAGAGGGCGCACGAATGTCACTCATTGGCCGAGAACCCTTCTGTGGTATAGGTAAATGTACCTATAAGAAAGAGTTTCTAGAGAAAGAGAAATCCGAGAAAGAAAAACTTTGGCGGAATCTCCCAGGGATGGATCATTCCACTAAGTTCCTTCGGAACTTTGAAACAGCAAGATCCAAAACTCAAAAGATATCTGGATCTTGGTAAGAAACAGATACACCTCCTCAAGGCTTTCTTACAGGACACTGTCGCCTCAGGAAGCACCTGTTGAGGATGGGATTATCGGACACTGACGAGTGTAGGTTTTGTGGGGAGGAGGAAGTAACCCCCATTCACCTAGTCACGGAATGTTTTGCCATTGTGAGTCTAACGAAAGATGCCTTGGGCGAGAAACTTGTAAGACGAACTAGCCTCGCTGAAGGCTTCACAGATATTGGATTTTATCAGATCTCTGGAACTGGAAGGCAAGCTGTTAATGGTGTGGTCAGAACAGCTCTTTAAGGGGACACAATAGACCTTGAGGTTGCAGTGAACTGTAACCTCTTTTCAGACTATAACTATAACCGGACGGCATCAAAGTTTTCTGTCTGATGCATTGAATATTGGATTTTCTGATGTTAATTTTCATATCTTGATACACTCAGTAGTGATGGTCTTCAAATCGCTTTGTTTTCGGTATCTGAATGAAAGTTCGATGCATTTTTGCGGCGGTCCCATTACATTACATTAAGATTATATCGATTTGATGTTGCATCACGCTTACTATTCAGCTAGGTGACTGACTGTTTAATGCGATTTTGATATATCTGATTTTGATAGTTTTAGTTTAAAAAGGGGTTACCTACAGTTCAATGTTACCTCAAGGTCTATTATGCCCCTAGTAACAAGCTGATTTTCGAGAGCGCTAAAATAAAATAGAAAAAATTATAAGACGCGGAATTAATAACAATCCAATTTCATTACGGCGCGCGACGGGAAACGCGGCATTAGCGGAGCGACAGAGATGGAAATATATACTTACCTTCTTTCAGAAAATGTGTATCGGGAATCACATCAGAATTCAGAACATATGATACGTATTTTTCAGTTTATGTTAATGCGTAGGCGAATGAAGAATGCAGTTCATATTGTTTACTTTTCAATTAGAAATTTTGACGAATTGTTATCCAAATTTTGGGATTAAATCATTTACCTGCGAAGTGCTCAGAAGATTGTTATCTGGACTGATAATAATTCTCCGGAACCCGGGATAAAGAGCAAGATAGACATTAACGAAAAAAAAAAGAGCCACACAACAACCGAGGTCAGTATTTGAATTCCGTAATCCGTACCATCATAACTTGAGTTTTTTTTACATTTCATATTAATAGGCTCTGCGCCAAGGGAACATTCTATCTACCTATTGGCCCTATTTTTCAACTTCCCCGAACACATCATCGCTTCAGCTGAAATCAACCGTGCCAGGAGACAGTTCACAGCGACATTTCACCCTAGGCTGAGTATAAAATTTATTATTGTTCATTCTACTTTCGAGTACCTACTCATCAAGGAATGCACAAATTGTTTTTTTGAAAGTAGTATATGGGATTGTTATAAAAAGGAAAATAACACTGTTAAAGATTGCCATCTCCTCGTTCACAGGGTTTAGTCATATAGTTGTTATTTTTGTACTTTATCTGAGTTCGAACTCCGTAGGGCTCTCACATTTTGATTTTTCCTGTAACCTGCTTGAGTTTGATAATTAGGGTTGAATTCATTTTTTTGTAAGAGTGAAGATAATATAAGGGCATCACCCATCTGCAGTTGATATTTCTTTTTTTATTGAGCCTACCCACTCAAGATCTGAATCCACCCCAACCGTTCTGAGCTGGGGCAAGTGTCCTCCTTCACGAGAAAGGAGAGCACTATAATTTTTTGTAAATATTCTGGTATCCTAACGAAGAATGTTACACCCTTACAGAGCTGCTCTGACCACACCTCGCCTTCCAGTTTCAGAGATCTGATGAAATCCAATATTTGTGAAGGCTTCTACGAGGCTAGTTCCTCATTCTTACAAGTTTCTCGCCCAAGGCATTCCCTCCTTAGGCTCGCAATGGCAAAGCATTCCGTGACTAAGTGAATGGAGGTTTCTTCCTCCTCCTCACAGAACCTACACTCGTAAGTGTCCTATAATCCCATCCTCAACAGGTGCTTCCTGAAGCAAATGAGTTTCTTACCAAGATCCGAATATCGTTTGGATCTTGCTGTTTTAAAGTTCCGAAGGAACTTAGTGGAATGATCCATCCCTTAGAGATTCCGCTAAAGTTTTTCCTTCTCGACTTTCTCCTTATCCAGAAACTTCCTCTTATAGGTACATTTTCTTATACCAAAGAAGGGTTCTGTGCCAAAGAGTGACATTCGTGCTCCCTCTTTGGCAAGTTTATTGCCTTTGCTTCCCGAATGACCGGGAACCCAGTTTAAAAACACCTTATTTTTCTTACCTTCCTCATTGAGTTTGTTCCGGCACTCCCAGATCATTTTTGAATCTATGACGTAGGAGCTCAGTGCTTGACTATCTGAGTGTAGGGCTGTATCGCACTTCTGATAGTTTCTTTCTAGATTTATATCTAGACATCTTTCAATAGCTAAGATTTCCGCTTGAAAGACGCTCATACTGGAGCCTAGTGACAGTGCATACTTGGTACTTGGCCCGTATATCCCAGCGCTAGCTCCTGTAGAGGTTCTGGAACCATCTATATACCATTTTACGGTATTATCTTTTAGGTTATAGTCGGTGTATTCCTGTTCCCATTCCTCTCCTCTACTTAGCAATGTCCTGAAGTTTTTCTCAGTGCCTACTTTCTTGATCGCAGATGAGATGTAGTTGTTCAGAGAGGATCAGACTCTCTGATTCTTTATTCTCTCATTAAGGTAAATGTACCAATTATCGACACTATAGTCGAAACTTGGGAATGAATGTACAATGTTTTTCGTATAGTCATCAAATATTTTTTCACACATAAAAGCCAGTTTTGAACTCATTGTACCTTTAGCTTCTCAAAACAAACACGAAATCGTGAACAGGAAGTTTTGATATTTAAAAAAAATACAAATCAAGTTGAAAGTCAGATGTCCCAATTATCGACAGCTCTGAAATTGAAATTACCAATTATCGACATACATGAGGACCAATTATCGACACTGTGAAATCAACAACAATCAGAGTTTTATGGATAAGAAAAAAATAAATATTTAATCGGATCGATAAATTCAATGAATGACATCGTTAAATCTGATAAAATAACACATACAGGATGTTCCAGAATAACGTTACCAAAAGCCAAAGGGGACTTCTCAACTGATTTTAAGAAGAAAAGTTTTTACAAACATGGGTCCGAAACGGCTTCGTTACCGAGAGACCGGATATAAAAATTCAAGAGAAAAATTTTTCTCTTTATACAGGGTGTTTCATCATAAACTGGACAAACATATATTTTCGTGTAGAGGACATCGGGAGAATCATTTTTGCCTTACACAATATATCACGTTTTCGAAGCATAAGCGAGATGCAGGGTGTCAAACGTCATTTTGAGCAAGATTCTTATGAGTGTGGTCAGTCATCTATAACAATTGAAGTAACGGTTTTTGGTCAAATCTCAGTATTTTTGGGTCCTCTATTCATAAAAGTTGACGAACTCCGAAAAAAAATTTACAAAATGGTGGAAGACCTGCAATGTCCCAAATTTTTTTTTGCGGTTGTCAAATTGACTTTTATTTTCTGAATGAACACAATTTTCTAAGAATTTCTGTGAAAAAACTTTTTCAAAAATCGAACATAAATTTTTTTTTACATGTCTACAGCGATGAAAAAATTTCATTCGAAATGGATGAAATTTTGTACAATTGTACTTCTTGAATTATCAATCACGAATATGAAAACAGAATTGTAAAATATCGAACGGTTTAGTTACTACAGGCATTCAAATGTTTCGTTCAGACCTCTGAAATAATGAAAAAAAAATTGTTTTGAGTTCTAGAGTCAAAATAATTAAATTATTGGCATGTCAAAACATTCTAGATGAATTTATACAAAAAAAAAATCAGTGAAACTTAGTTGGGACTCGAACCGACGTAGGTATTAAATAGGGAAATGGCACTGTTCTAAGGATATTAATATTCGTTGCCAGGCAACGGTAGTTCGTAGTTCATAGAGTTGGACTGGTTTTTGAATTTCAGTGAATATAATTTAGCCAGTAGTCAAACTCTATGAACTACGAACTACCGTTGCCTGGCAACGAATATTATTATCCTTACACCAGTGCCATTTCCCTATTTGATACCTACGTCGGTTCGAGTCCCAACTGAGTTTCACTGATTTTTTTTGTATAAATTCATCTAGAATGTTTTGACATGCCAATAATTCAATTATTTTGACTCTAGAACTCAAAACAATTTTTTTTTCATTATTTCAGAGGTCTGAACGAAACATTTGAATGCCTGTAGTAACTAAACCGTTCGATATTTTACAATTCTGTTTTCATATTCGTGATTGATAATTCAAGAAGTACAATTGTACAAAATTTCATCCGTTTCGAGTGAAATTTTTTCATCGCTGTAGTTGTAGACATGTAAAAAAAATTGTGTTCGATTTTTGAAAAAATTTTTTCACAGAAATTCTTAGAAAATTGTGTTCATTCAGAATATAAAGGTCAATTTGACAACCGCAAAAAAAATTTGGAACATTGCAGGTCCTCCGCCATTTTGTAAATTTTTTTTCGGAGTTCGTCAACTTTTCTGAATAGAGGACCCAAAAATACTGAGATTTGACCAAAAATTGATACACCAAGTGTTATACATAACTGACCACACTCATAAGAATCTTGCTCAAAAATGACATTTGACACCCTGTATCTCGCTTATGCTTCGAAAACGGGATAATTTGTATGGGGCAAAAATGATTCTCCCGATGTCCTCTACACTAAAATATATGATTGTCCAGTTTATGATGAAACACCCTGTATATTAAAATTGACTATTGCGTTTTAAAATTTGGTGTTGACTAAACTCATTCAAAGTGCTCTTTGAAAATTGAGAAGAGTTTAAAAATTTCAAGTCAGAGTCGTTGAATTTGGTAGTTTCTTAGTGGATTTCGACCTATTTTCTTGACGGTGTAGCTTAGAAGTTCTTAGAGCAGGCATTAAGTTTTTCACATTCGGAACATTTTATCATTCGAAATAGACTGAAAAATTAACGAAACCAATAATCGATAATGTATGCACTCGTCATCGACATCTGCGAAAAAGTATGAAATAATATCATGAGAGTTTATAAACATTTGGTGTCGGTTTGTATGGACTTAAACTCTAATAATTCTCGGTCAAAATGTTGATAAGAAATTGTCGATAGGGCTCACCAATTCCACAAAAAAATACATTGAAAAGTCATGTCGAGGTGCCCTATGATCGGCCAAAAATTAATCATTATTCGACATAGAATTGAACCTATTATCGTCATTGAAATATTTCATTTTCTAATTGGAAAATTTGAAGAAAATCATTATGTCGATAATTGGTAGATAATAAATAATGATTGAATCGCATGCAATAAAGTTACTTTTGTTCCGAAAAAAGAAGTATATAAGCTCCAGGAAGTATTTCAAATAACACCACACTTTACCCAATTACCGACACTTGTGTCGATGAATGGGGATGGTCGTTTTTTAGATGTACCTATTATCGACACCCTTTTTTTAATGAAAATATCACAGAAAATTTATTTCATTGATAAAACTGAAATCATCAAACCATATGAAAGTGTGTTAGTGTACAAAAAAACTTATATCACTTGAATCTTGCGAGTTTGCTTGGATTTGATGAGGAGGCTTTTCTTACTGAATTGGTAACAAATAGGCTGTAAACTCGGTTGAGGCTGAAACTCAACTGAATGAGGGCACATTTTGCACTGAGGAAACTCAGAAAAACTCGGGATAATATTCAGATATGCTGAGAAAACTATAAGTTACCCATTCGAGAAGAAAATAATTCTATGGCTGGTCCCGAAACCTTAATATATGGAAAAGAAATGAAAAGTGTCGATAATTGGGGCACTGTCGATAATTGGTACATTTACCTTACCTGTACTACCTTTCTTAGATATTCTGAGGATAGCCTCGGTGATCGTCTACAAATCGCTTTGTTTTCGGTATCTGAATGAAAATTCTGTGCAGTTGTGCAGTGATCTCATTAAGATTATATCGATTAAATGCTTGCAACATGCTTATTATTCATCTAAATGAAATCATTAATAGTTGATCTCCTGACTGCCTGGTTGATGCAATTTTGATATATCTGATTTTGATAAGTAATGTAGATATTTTTGTTAGTTGATAATTTTAGATCTTTTCAATCGCAGTCCCACGCATTATACTTTCCTCAGTTCGTTTTAATTGTTATTGGAAAAATATTTTTTCAGTTAATGCGAATAAGCGTTGTATGAATAATTTTAAGATAACTTATTTATAGTTGATTGTCTGAATTCGCCTTTTTCAACTATTGTTTACAGGATATTTCCCGTCCATTTATCATGTGAGTTCCAATAACTTATGAATACATATTTTAATTTGAATCTGTTGAGATTACATTAGGATAATTGAGTTCGAATTTCTAAAAAGAAAAATTTAAGAACAGCCCTCAGCACAAGCTTTTGAGCACTCGTTCTTTGGAGGAGCAATAAAAGTATAAGATACCTCAAAATTTCATTCGGAATTGAGATTGAATGCATAATCTCAGCACAGAGCACAATCATAATAATATTCTGGAAATTAAAATAAATTTGACTTGAATCGGTTATCCTGTTATGGAAATATAGAGATTGATAGAGACAATTGAATTTTTTGTGGTTCTGTTAACACTATGGCCACGAAATTCTACATGAATATTCAGTGTATCAATCTTAATTAATAGAATGAATTTCATTCGAATCGAATAGGTAATTTTATATGGAAGTATAAGGTTTCTTCTTTTCAATATTCCAATTGAATTTTCTATGGTTCTGTTTACACTATGGCCACATAGTTACGCATGAGGCTTATTATGAGCATCTTGCATGTCGCCGCGAAATTAAATTTCGATTGGTTTCGTTTTGTCTGAGATATTGAGGAACAAAAATTCTGAATGGCCATATTTTATGTAACACCCTGTACGATTTGGCTGGTTAACGAACTTAACCGAATCATTCGGGAACCGAACTCACCCTGAAAATTTCAAGTCTCTAGGACAACCCCTTCGAAAGTTATTGTGCTAACGGCCGGCCGGATGGCCGGACGGCCCCACGGACGGAATTAAATTTGACCATGAATTAGTTGTTAGGTGGTCGAATCCTATCGTTTGAGACTATTTTCGGCTCAAAATTTGGACAAAACGATATAGCACTCGTTTAAGTAGAACGAGCGCTCAATGGTAATTTCAAAACGAAATATTCATTCAATGTTCACACTGTAGAGGTTCCAATGTTTATTTGATTGTATTTATTCATGATGCAGCAATTTTTGGATATTTCCAATCGGTAAATTAACATATTCATTTATATGTGACTTTCAGTTGATTACTCAAATTCAGGGCTAATGAGTGAGGCTTAAATTTTTTGGTATTCGAGTGTTTTGCGGTTTACCTTCTCGAACGGTATGTAATAATGATTAAAATAAATAATTGCAATATTATTTTTAGCTCGTTAGTGAAAATGAGAAGTGTATCAATTTATTAATGACCCTTTATTACCGTCTTTTGCTCCGAGAGTGGTCTAAAAACGATTACCCCAGCCACATTGAATAAATATCATGGCCAAAACTGATCTTGTCCGTAAATTGAGTACTTGGAAGAAAAGGCCAAAACCTACAGGGAAATTTTGAGGCAGAATGGCTGGGTAGTGATAAAAAACTGCATTTCTTTGTTCTTGTGTCTCAGTTAGTATTGGTGGTACGAAAACGTTTAAATGGGCAAATTTATATTATTTTTTATGGTCATTCGGAATTCAGCACTATAAAATTCATAAAAGCATCGTAAACCTAAAAAATTGTGTGAACTGTTATTTTTTGAATGGTACACTCTGTATTTTATTTTCCTAATCAGTGAAACTTTTTCTTCTGATTACAAATATATATGCTAGGAGGATAGAATCCTCCTAGTATACAGGGTGATCCTCCTAGTACATACAGGGTGATTCTAAATTGAACGTACAAACGAAAAGGGGAGATTCCTTAAGTGAATTTAAGAAAAAAAGTCTCATAAACATGGGGTCGCAAACGTTTCGTTTTCGAGATACAGAGTGTTGGAATTTGAATTTTTTTCAAGTTTTTTTTTTCATAGTATCTACACTTCACAAGATATTCAACTGAAATTTGGCATAGATATTACATTTAAGAGTTCTCACCACGTGACATGGCAATTTCGATAGAAGATCTACAGGGTGATATTTTTTCTGGAACACTGCCACCTGTTCTTCTGCAGAACTTAATTTTGGTGAGCAACTGTTAATTTGAAGAAAATGTAGAAAGAAGCTTTGTTCTTATACTAAACTTTTCGGTCTCTTGTAGTTTTGTCGTATCTACCAACGATTTCGAGAAATAAAATTTGAAACTTCAACACTCTGTATCTCGAAAACGAAACGTTTGCGACCCCATGTGTATGGGACTTTTTTTTCTTAAACTCACTTAAGGAATCCCCCCTTTTCGTTTGTACGTTGAATTTAGGAACACCCTGTATTATACTTTATTGAGGTTATTTAAGGCATTTGTTTTCTGTGGCCTCCTAAAAGTCCCGACTTGACCCCATTGGACACTTTTTAATGGGGATATTTGAACTCTGAATTTTACCGGGTGTCCTAAATTCATTGTATAGTGAGGGGATCTCAGAAACCCGATGAGCTAGAACAAAACAAATTTACAGAAGGACAAAATAACGAGGATATATTATGCATCGTTTTGCTGTATAATATTCAAATCCACGGGATAAAAACTTATTTTTGTTATCAATATGATACTTTTTATTTATGTCATAGAATGCTATAGAAACTTTTTTCTTATGTTAATCAAATGATTATTTCTAATAACTTTTGATTTTATAGTAACACTTCAACAATTAATTTTTGTTCATTTTGATAGATCCCTCTGAAATCGCAATGTAAAAAACTCACCTAAACAAAAATATGTCAATAATCCAATGAGGTGAACCATGAATTTTGGTAATCGAATAGTGAATTGGTTATTTTGTCGAGTGCTTTTTTCATTAAAGACGATATAAAACATCTGGATATTTTTTTACTGATAATGAATTTTATAGAATTATAAAGAAATTTGAGTTATTATTCGATTTCATAGTATACCAAGTTACAGAACAACTTTCAAAAAGAAAGATCTATTCAAAAATCATTATAACATAATCTCATTTTGTAAGGTTACGAAGAACAAACCAATGTCAATTGTTTAACAATTACCTATTGACTTGAAATCTTGTCATAAAAAATAATGCACATGTCTCTGAATTATATTATTATCAATCAAACTTTTCAAATCTCTGTTGCTGAACAAAATGCAATTGTTTGCCAAGTGCAGAGCCTTATTTATTTATAATGCAGCGAGATTCATTTCAAATATTAATAACATTAATAACTATCCACTAGGCAATTAGATCAACTGAGTATGCCGGTCCATAGGACGAAAAAATTTGAAACATCTGCCTTATACCAAGGTATATTAATTTATAATCTTCCATCTGTCTATAAGGACATGAAACAAGTTTCCTTCAAAAATAAAATAAAAGAACTTCTATTGAAGAAAGCCTATTATAGTGTTGGGGAATACCTGAGTGATAAAGCTATAAAATCATTTTAAAATCTTTCTTATACCTTGTGACTATATATTTTGTTTTTATTGTTACTATGTTATGTTTTATACATCTATGTATTTATTTATTGATACCATATGAATTTATGTGTATCATTGTTCTCTGTTCTATAGGAATCACTATAGTTCTATAATCTAGCATACTGAACTGTACTTAATTGACCTATCCCATACATCAATGTTATGTCTGAAGGGATCAATAAATTATTATTATTATTATAATAAACACATTTTTCTCTTAAACTTTCGTCGCCACTCCTCAACATTCGTGGTGCAATTGGTATAGTTACGGTTTTGCACTTAGCTGAACATTCAAGATCGGTTTTTTAACAACACCATCTAGTTTGTTATGCGGAATTTCGACAGAAAGGTGAGCTACTTCAATAGAATTCGCCTATACAGTGTGGAACAGTCAAATAGAAAAAAATCGATAAATCGATATCGAATAAATGAGAGCGTGTTGGGAAAAACTCTTTCCGATGCGCATTAAAAAAATAATTATATAGGGTGTGTCATATGGAAGTGGCCAATACCAACTTTCTCATTTTAGACACAACCCCCTGTGTATTATTAGTTTTTTTGGAAAATTCTAGACATACTTTAGGTACAATGTCCCATACATATCTCCAACTGTTTTGGAAACGTCTTGGCAACATTTGGTATAGAAATATCTTCTAGCGTTATTCAACATCTCAGGCATGACTAATCTAATCGCAAGCGTTATTCGTCTCTTTAGGTCATCTTAGTTGTGTGGTTTGGTTTGGTATACAATACTCTTGACAAAGAGAACAAAGAGAAGTCTAATGGCGTCAGATCAGGGGATCGTACTGGCCATTCTATCGATCCGCGCGTCCCTAACCACCGATTTGAAAAATTTTGGTTCAGGTACTGCCGGACATTGATTTGGTAATGGGGCGGCGCCTCAGAGTAAGAAATAAATAAATAATAAAGAAAGTTTATTTCTTACTCTGAGGGCGGCGCGCATATTTGTAAACGACGACCATGATTGCGATTCGGGTGTAGTCCGAACGCTGCCGTAACCTCTTCCGTAAAGAGCATACGATATCGCAAGTATCCGTGATTGCAAATTCTGAAAGTGCTATAACTATGCGTGATGTGTTAACGAATAAAACAACTTCAATAGATTTTGGCACTTTTACTGCAAATTTAATTAACAAAATATGTATTCTAGGTAATAGGTAGTTATGAGAAGTAGGTATGTATGTTCTTTGAATAAAAGATATTATTTAGCAATTTTTTATCTGCCTAAGGATTCATTGTCTTTAACTCATTATTTTAATCATGGAGTGCTAACCTCTGTTTCTGAGTTCATTGTGATAAAATTCCTCACCCGGAAATAACCTCATTTTTACCGGCTTCAATTAAGTGTTCAAGAATTATAAAAGATAATTACTTCTACGGGGTCTTTATAAATGATTGTAACATCGTAGGTTGCTTTGGAAAATTTTTTATCATATTGTTGTCTATGTTAAGTCTACAAAATTTATAACTTAAGTCACATTATTAAATTTCTTTCGGAATGACCAGCATAATCTCACAGTATCATTTGTTAAAATTAAAGTTCACATCAGAATATAAAAATATTTATAATAGTCCAACGCCAACTGCGCTCGTACAATCATTTATAGAGACTATGTTATCTATGATAGAGATATTTCTTCCTTCTTAGATAAGGTTGCCCTAACTGTGTGGTCATCAACTATGTTGTATTCATAATTTGGTGGCAAATTCATATTTTATTAACTCACAAAATCAAATATAAAAACCTCAACCTTTGTACTGAATCAATAGGTACTAATATGTTGGTTTGCGTCTCAGAGTAAGAAATAAACATATTTATTTCTTACTCTGAGGTTTGCGTTGTACTAATATCAATGTCTAACGAACATTTTTGCGATCACGGGTGTTAGTTATCCAAGCGATTTGCCACATCGTCTGCTATTTACCAGGGATGTTCGGGTGAAAGCCGACTGGCGATCCTGGGTGTTGTATACAAATATGGCGGCGGCGCTCCATCTTGCTGAAACCATGTTATATTGGCAGGAACTTGTGGGTTTGCTGGATTGTCCAAGTTGGAACGACATTATTTTGGAGCAGTTCTAAATATTTATCTCCATTCAAGTTGCCACCAATGAAAAGGGACCTACGATATGATTTCCAACAATTCCTGCCTGTTTTCTCTTATCCAGTGAGGATTCTCATTAGACCAATAGCGGAAATTTTGTCGATTAACATGACCGTGAAGTGTAAATGTGCTCTTATCAGAAATCAAAACATCTCCTAATTGGATCATATTGTTATCTATCATTTCCATCATTTGTTCACAAAAATACGTTTTCCTGTCGAAATCGTCTTCCATTAGCTTCTGAGTTGGCATCATTTCTAAGGGATGCATTTTACTTTCCTTTAATATTCGAAAAATTGATGTGTGGCTAATGTTCAACAGTGAGGCTACTTTTCGACCAGAAACTCGCAAGCATAACATCCAATTTCGTATCATCGCATAGTTCATTGGCAACTACTTTTTTTGTCTTTCTTACACAGCCGAGCTCGCGAAACTGTTTTTCCATTTTGCTAATTGTTCCTTGGGTTATAGGCGGCAAATTTGGACATTTTTCCTGAAATAAGCGAGAAACTTCCATTTGTGCCCGTGTGTTATCTCCATAACCAATCATTTGTAGAATGGTTATTTACTTTCAGTTAACGAAATTCAAACGACAGAATTATTGCACTGACACTGATCACTACTTTCATGCAGACATATACTCCGTTCACGAAAGGTTGAGCGTCGGTTGGCCATGACAATTTGGCATATTCCACTGTGTATATTAAAATTTTAGGTTATGCTCTTTATTTTCTTCTCAGATTGATACGCAATGTTGTCAATATTGCATTGAGTTCTTTGATAACTCCCAAGCTCGTCGGACGAGGCCGAGTACATTCGGCAACGTTGACTTTTTACGAAATTACTTTTTTCCCTGTCAAAAAAATGATTCTCTATGTAGCCGGGAAAAAAAGTTATTTCGCGAAGAGTTATATTTCTTTCACTATTGAATGGTCGTTTTTTCTGTCACAGAAAAAAATAGTGTATTATACACGGGAAAAATATTAGATTTTAGCTCTCGGCTTTTTGTCTCCCGACGCGAAGCTAAAATCTAATACTTTTTTCCCTTGTATAATAAATAACTATTTTAAATTTCATATCATTAAAAAAAGAACGCATCCATGGTTTCTGCTTATTTTCTCAATATGAGGAGCTAAAAGGAGAATAAGTATTGAGTGTAATGTACTGAATTTGTGAAATGTTTTGATAATTTTTGTAATACATCTGAAAGTATGGTATGTACATTGTACATGAATTATGACTAGAATTTTTTGAAGAATCCAAAAATCTAATAATATACAGGGGGTTGTATTTACTGATGGCTCTGTCACAGCAACAGGGTCTGGGGCCGGAATCGTGGGTCCTCACTTCAATCAGGCTATCCATCTGGGGAAGGACTGTTCCATTGTGCAGGCTGAGCTATTTGCGGTTCTTGCATGCGCACTGGAAAATATTCGCAGAGGATACTCTGGCCAGCACATTTATATATGTTGCGACAGCTAGGGAACTCTGAAATCTCTATCCGATGTTAGAGTTGATTCTCTTTTGGTAGAAGAATGCAGGAAAGCTCTGCGTGGGCTGGGCTCTGATAACTTTTTGAAAGTGATCTGGTGTCCGGCTCATGCGGATATACCTGGTAACGTCAAGGCAGATGAACTGGCTAGGCGGGGAGCCGGATTAGCATTTGTTGGTCCGAAGCCTTCGCTGCCAATCTGTCGCACATCTGTCAGAAGTTTCTTCAGGAACTGGCTGAACAGGGAATTTTCCTCGGAATGGAGCGCAGGGGTGGGTCTGAGGTGGTCGAGGATCTCATTGAGAGACCGTCCTCGCGATCTGAGGTCAATAGGCTTCTGTTGTGGGAGAGGAAACAATCGGTCTGGGGACTGGTGCATTGACTGGTCACTGTTAACAAAAGCATTGAAGAGAATGGGATTGACGAGCTGCTCCCTATGCGGTGGTGCGGAGTACTGATGAAATGAAAACGGTTGAGCATATTTTGTTCAACTGTGGAAACCTTACTGAGTTAAGGTCAACACACCTAGGAAATCCAACACCTTCTATTCCTATGGTAAGAGGGACCACTCCTGGCAGGCTCGCGACGTTTCTGTCTTCGTGTCTGAGGAGCTGAGTCTCTATGGAACAGTGCGGGTGAACAATGGGCCACTAGGCCTCAGTTCGGCCGGTAAGGCACCGCACAGAGAAGAAGAAGAAGTCACATGACACATCCTATATAATTATTTTTTTTTGAAAAAATGCGCATCTAAAAATACAAATCGACGTGTCGAAGCTCTTATCCCAACACGCTCTCATTTATTCGTTATACACTGTATAAAAAGATGGCATTGATAACTCAATTTGAGAAAATTTTGGTTTGGTTACGATTTACCTTTAAAGGTGCGATATGTAGTTTTTATTTCTAGAGTTCAGCTGAAACTTAGTTTTTTTCAGAAACAAGCAAACTCAAAAAAATGGGGAGACTTATACTTTCTGTGTGTTCGTTGATGTTGTTGCAAGCTGATGCCTGGATTATTCATAATGGTCGTTCATATGGTGGCAACTTGGGAGAACCTGGAAGAACACTATTCACAGCTTCCCCATTTGTAAAAACATTGTGGTTCACACAATGGTTGGATCATTTTAATCCCAGGAACGAACAAACTTGGCAACAAGTATGTGGGTAACAATATCGAGTATTTTTTCTATGGTATATGTTTTTCAGAGATATTTCGTTAACATGGAATACTATCAAGAGGGGGGCCCCATTTTCTTGATGATAGGTGGTGAAGCTGAAGCCTCAGATAAATGGATGAGTCAAGGAGCTTGGGTGGATTATGCCAAGAAATTCAAAGCTCTATTGTTTCAAGTGGAACATAGATATTATGGACAAAGTAAACCTACGGAGTGAGTACTGAAATTAATGTTTAGTGCAATCTTGAGAAATGTTTCAAGCCTACCTAGTACCTATGTATATGTTTCAAACTTATTTTCTATGATAAGAAGAATTGCACAGAATCTTCTCGATAAATGTTAGTACTTTTCATGATTTTTTCACACCAGCTAATGATTCATATCATCTTGAGCGAAGCATCCTGAGATTTGGACAGGGTGATCTTAATTGAGGTTGTCAATTTCTTCCTCTATTCTGAATAAAATGTATATGAATCTTCATTCACAAAATAAATTTCAAATCTGATATCTTGTTATGGAAATATAAGGATTCTTCTTTTCAATATTCCAATTGAGTTTCCTGTGGTTACGAAGATGCGATCCTCTTGAAATTTTACATGAATTTTTAGGATATCAATTTTCATTCACAAAATGAATTTCACCCAAATCTGATATCTTGTTACGAAAATATAAATATTCATCTTTTCAATATTCCAATTGAATTTTCTATTATGTTATCCTTTACTCTTATTATGACTGTAATAATAATAATCACCCAGGACCCAGGAAAAGAAGAACAACGAAGACCTCAGAGCTCAATCCCCCTGATACTTGCTATCCGGGATGAGTGAATGTTCTCCTTAGCAGGGAGTGTGATAGCCGATCGCTAGGGGGTGTGAGAAATCACACCATTTCTATGCTAATAGGCTCAAGTCGATAATAATAATAATAATTTTTTATACTGTTTTTATTATCATTGTGTTTCATTTGATTGCCAAGTTTGGACCAGGAGCCTATTGCACCAAAATACTTAGCAACTTTCCACTTCGCACTTTGCATTCTGACAAATTTCAAAAGTGAAAATTAGTTATGTTGCACAACATTTCTCCCAACATTTAATTTTCTGCTGAGTGGTTTTTACTATGCACTTGACTTTTCACATTGTATTTTCCAATCATGAATGCGTTTCGGCGAACTTGAAAAGTGAAAAGTGCAAAGTGAAAAGTTGCGAAGTATTAGGTGCAATATTATTTCGATAGCTGCTCGATTTAAGTAGTACCTAGTAATAGTATTTTTCCATTTATTGTTACTTCTTGGCGGTCAATTTGATTTCGAAATTCTTTGGTTTCAGAGATCTCAGTGTCAAGAACTTGATGTATCTCTCCAGTGAGCAAGCTTTAGCTGATTTAGCGAATTTCATCTCAAAAATAAAAGACGAACAACAACTAACAGGAAAATGGATAGCTTTCGGTGGTTCATATCCTGGATCTCTCGCAGCTTGGCTTCGAATGAAATACCCTCATTTGGTTGATGGTGCTGTTTCTTCCAGTGGTCCCTTACTTGCACAAGTGGACTTCTTTGGTAAGTTTACTTAACACGAGTTCAATATCACCGTTTACACTTTTCATGAACGATGTCTTTGACAACGTTACAACGGAAAATATGTCTTGTTATGCGGTTGAAATTGGTTTAATGAATAAAGCAAAGTCAAGAGTAGGCCTCAAAAACAAAACAGATTGGGTGATAATGCTAGCAAAAATTGTTCAGAAGCGAATTAACTGATGAATGACTCAAAAATTCGAAACAATATTTTTGACAACAATGATCGACGAAATAACTTATCTGGTTTTTGAATTCCTTTTTTCTACATTAAATGTTTGTTCAATAGTTTTTTTTTGTCAGTCCTGAGTAGATACCATATAGGAGGAGATTTATTCAAAAAAAGAAGTGAATTTTGAATTTGCGCGAGCTGTGTACATTCGATTATAGTTTTTGAGCGCTCATTTTACTTAAACGACAATTCCTTCGGAAGTTATCCGGACGGTGCTACAGACAGAATTGAATTTGACCACGGATTCGTCATCAGGGAGTCGAACCCTAACGTTTGAGACCATTTTCGGCTCGAAATTTTAAAATTACAGACATTCGGACAAAATGATATAGCACTGGTTTAAGTAGAACGAGTGCTTAAAATGAAAAAAAGTGCTTCAATGCAAACGAAATATTGACTGTGATATACGGCGAGTACACTCCATCTCCAAAGTGTTAATAAGTGGTACAAGCGCTTCACAGACCAGGAAGATATTGATGGCGATGATGAGTGGAAAAACTCACTATTAGGGAAGTTGCAGACGATGTGGCATATCAATCGGCTCATGCAATGCATCTTCCCCAAACGTTTCGGGCATTAAACGTCTTGCGGCAAAAATCACGATAATGCACCATTTACATATCAAAACTTCCTCGTGAGTTTCTGGCTAAAAACAATACCGATTAATAGTGTTTTGCCACAATTGATGAGATAAAGTCAGGGTCAAAGAACATGCTGATGGTCATATCCTCACACCCTGATTACAATCAGCTCACTGCCACGGCAGGGAGCAGGGAAGTGGGCAGCACGAGAATGTAATCAGCACACTTCCTTGCTCCCTGCCGTTGCTGCTCGTGTTGCCTTACGCTCTCTACATTGGCGGTTTTTCTTACGGAACTCAAAGGACCGACAGCATGAACTGCAGTGAGTGATTAAATTTAACTATACTGCCGCAGGGGTATTTCGGGATTTATTGCCGACAACGCGAGTGGCAGTAGGAAGGGCTGAGGATAATTGAGGCTTAAGAGTAAGAAGAAAACATAGAGATGCCCCTACGCGTGACTACTACTGATTTGAAATCAACCAAGCTCTAGAGGGAGATGCAAAGCATTTTTCTGCAGAAATGGGGTGAAGTGAACAAAAGGTTTAGATTTTTATTTATACAATTTTTGAATACAGTGGAATCTGGATATAACAACCCCGCTTATAACGAACAACCGCTTTCAGCGACGTGATCATATCTATACTAATATTATAAAGAGGAAAGATTTTTATGTTTGTATGTTTGTGGGTTTGTGGATTTGTGGGTTTGTGGCGTTGATACGAGTTAACTCATAAGCTACTAGACCGATTTCAATAATTCTTTCACCCTTAGAAAGCTACCATATCCCTGAGTAACATAGGCTATACTTTTCACCCGAGAAAATTAAGGGAACCTACTATAACTTCAATGATATAAATATGAGTACCAGGTGCGCTGCAAAAACCGTAAGACGTACATGGAAACAATGTATGACGGAAATGTACCTCATCAATAGTTCTACAAAAAAGTCCGCGATAGCATTTATCTATCTTTCAAGGTTTACTCGGTATTACCTTTTAAAGGTATCCGAATGTTTCTCAAAATTATGCATTAATTGGGAGTAGTTTTTTATGAATACGCTATTGATCCTTATCCAATTAAATACGTTGTTCATACCCAGTATTTAATTTAGAACGAAATTGCCTTTTACATCATTCAATTATGATGAATACATCAAAAGATAAGGCAGGTTGAAGATGAAATCGCACCAAAATGCGTCTCCGAGGTAGGCACTAGGCGGGTAGGAGAAGGTACCGTGTGAGGGATGTATGAATGTATTGCCTGATGCCCGTATGTTTATGATCACAAATCAGATCAACAGATGGCGCTGTAGTCGTTATTTAGGTTATTCATCTACTCTGCAACTAAACGGCTGGATCGAATTGAATGAATATTTGTGTATACAGAACAACGTCTGTTGGGTCTGCTAGTGTATAATAAATATATATCCCAAATGATTCTCTATTCGTTTATTGCGTCGTTGGGTTAGTACGACCAGATATTGTCGGTCCCTTGAAGGTATATCCGAATTCTTCTGTATACTGTATAATACAACATTTTTGTAATTTTGCCATAGCTATTATTACCGGAATACTTTCCAGCAACAATAAACTGCCAACAAATCCATGAAAATATTCTTTTTATGAATGTCAAATTGAAACGAAGATGTTAACACCACGCATCGAATAACAGTAACAGAACGAAGTTGCCAAACTGACAGAATTGTCTATAGCAGACTCAAGCTGTCTACCATAGTTTGGGAGCTGTGGACCAATTATCCCAATACGAAATAAAGATACGGCAGAAGTTCTCATTTGTAAACATATTCTACTTGGCTGCATCAACAAAATCGTGAAGGCATCTCTAGGATTATTTCTTACTCTGAGACTACACGAAAAGCGCATTTCAGAAGTGCTCGAGGAAAGAAAAAAACGCTGGCATAAGTGCATTATATCTGGGGGAAATAACTTCAAAGAGGGCAAAATGGATATGGATGAATGAATAAAAACTTGTCGAAAAAATTCAGAACTCACTTTTTCATTTGAACCTCGTATATGTTACAAAAATTTTTGCTTATTTCTGACCCACCATGTATTTTTTGATGGTGAATTGTTATCCTTGTATCCGTACATGTCATAATGAACTATATATTCTTATCATCATGAGTTTATTAATGGCCTTTCTTTAGATTATTTCAGAGTTGTCGATGAAGCACTAGAATCCAACAGTGAGAAGTGTTTAGCAAACGTGAAAGAAGCCAATGAACAAATAAGTATCCTCACCAAACATCCTCTAGGAATGAGAAAGATAGATGAATCTTTCAAACTCTGCGATCCTCTACAAACTCTGATCAAAGAGCCGAAGCATCTAGCAAACTTCTGGGATAGTTTGGCCAACAATTTTGCTGACGTCGTTCAATATAACAAAGATAATCGAATCGGAAAGACCAAAGCTGGAAATATAACGATTGATGATCTGTGCGCCATAATGCTTAATGAGACCATAGGAGTTCCTTTTCAACGTCTTGCTGCTATTAACTCGTTGATGCTTAATGCTACAGATCAAACTTGTTTGGATTATAATTACGATACGCTGATCGCAGGATTGAGAAACACAAGTTGGGCAGGAGAAGGAGGTGAGTTTTCTTAAAATTCTTAGATATCTTATTGATTTTTAGACGATTTAGTTGAGTAAAGGGATATAGCCCGATTACACTCAGCTAACTTTTACGGTAGGGAGCAGGTAAGTGAGCAGGGAAGTGGACAGCACGAGAATATAATCACTACACTTCTCCCGCTCCTTCCGCTGCCACTTGCTCTGTCCTACGTTCTCCAAATTGGCGGTTTTTCTTACGGAAGTCAAAGGACCGGCAGCGCGAGCGGCAGTAAGTGATTACATTTAACTAGGTTGCTGCAGCAGAGTGTGAAGTACCTCTGATACTGCCACAGAAATATCGCGGGAATTATATCAGGCAGCGCAAGTGTAATTGGGGCAATAAAATACCCATCTCCTCAATCATTCATTCAGCTTTATTATGCCACTCCAACTACAACCTTTACAACTGCAGTAGATGTTCTAGTGGATATCACCGCGCTTCATATACAGGGTGTCCATGATAAGAAAACCTCATCACGATCGGAATTGGTATATTCAGGAAGTTATTTGAGAAATGTGAATAATCAACAATAAAAAAATTGAATTTAAAATAAATTTCACTCGAACCGGATATCTTGTTATTGAAATATGAAGTTTCTTCTTTTCAATAATTTTATATGGTTCTGTTCACGCTATGGCCACAAAATTTTGGATGCGACTTGTTATGAGCATCTTGTATTTGGCTGTAACATTTCATTTCGATTGGTTTGGTTTTGTCTGAGATATTGAGGAACAAAATTTTTAATGGCCATACTTTATGGAACACATACCCTGTACGATTTGGCTGGTTAACAAACTCAACCGCTGCATTTTCGAACCGAACTCAACCTGAAAATCTCAAGTCTCTAGGACAATCCTTTCGAAAGTTATCGTGCTGAGAGCCGGACCACGGATTTGTCATCAGGAAGTCGAACCCTATCGTTTGAGACCATTTTCGGCTCAAAATCAGAAAATAAAAGACATTTGGGCAAAACGTTTAAGTGGAACGAGTGCTCAAAAAACTACAATCTACACGTGACATTCTCACCTACCACGCTTAGAAGATTGAGCATCCTCTGCATGACCTTGTGGCCTCCCAGCAGATATTCCGGATTGCATTTGATTAATCCTCATATGTCAATCAATATAACATGTGTAGCTCACAGTATAAGCAGAGGAATATGTAAGCATGGCACCTACATTTCTGCGTATGATTCAAGAGCACAGAGAAAAACCCCACTAAAAACCTCTATATTCCCGTTCAAATATGGTGATTTGAAGCTAGGATTTGTTTGAATAATAAACTGAAATATTCATTTCGGAGACCTTTTTCACCATCATCTTGAATTTGCAGCTGAAACAAAACACGATAGAAACAGAAAAACCACGAACAATTAATAAGTATCAACTATGTGTTACGAATCACAGTTTCATTTATACTTTATCTTGAAATTGAACCAAGTGATTCTCAAACCAAGCGATGATCTTTCATAACCTCAAATGTTCAAGAAAACTGCCTACACACCCCTAATACTGAATAATCATCTCCCATAGATTTAAATAGCGATGTTTCGACTAAATATAAAATTAAATTTCGAAAAACAAGAATTAGAAATAAACATTTTTTATTTCATATCTCTTCAAATATCATCAATTTAGTAAAATAAATGCTTGCAGCCCGCCAGTGGACATACCAGACATGTACGGAGTTTGGTTTTTACCAGACCTCCAGTTATTCGCCTCATGTGTTTGGAGATGGTTTTCCAGTTGATTTTTACATAGAACAATGTGAAGATATATTTGGATCCAAATACAATTCATCATTCCTGGACAAAGCAGTCTACAGGACGAATACAATTTATGGTGCCCTGACATTCAAGTGAGCAATGTTGTTTTTGTACATGGGTCGATCGACCCTGGCACGCTCTTGGAATAACAAAAACCAAAGATCAAGACGCTCCAGCCATATACATTGAAGGTAAGACGATTCATAATTCGTTGATGAACTGGATGTTTGATAAACATTAGGCAAAAATTCAAAGGGTGTTTCTTTTAACCATATTATGAATATTTGATTTTCGGAAAACCGTTTCATTTCTGAAATACAAAAAGAAAAAATTTTTGCTAGAGATTTAATGTCTTATCATCCACATACACCTGCTAAGCTACTCAATATAGAATAAGTGTTCAAAATAACTTTTGCCATCGTTGAAACAAGCCAGGTCTATTTTTAATATAGTTACAACCATCAGTTATTCAATTTGGCAAGTAATTCAAGTTTTTCACTCGATATGGGGTTCAATTAAACTCGCCAGCAAGTCTGATAAAATACCTGTTCAATTAGGTTATCACCCACAATACCAACCTATAAACAGTCAACTGCCAATATCTCGGCTCTCAGACAAGTAGAAAGGTCAAACAAAAATTATTTAAAATGGCAGCAAAAACTCAGAATTCATCGTTGACATTTTATTCTGATTACCACCCCTGAAAAAACTACCCTCAAATATTTTTGTCAAATTGCACCCTTATATGTTTTCCCTTCAAGCAATTTCTCATTTAAAAAAATATGTTGAAACAGTTTCTCACCATTTCACTTAGATTGAACCCTGAAAAATAATAATTATAAATATACTGGAAGCCAGCAAGAAAGAGGACTTATGATTTGCTAAATTGTGAGGCTTTTTGGAAAGTTAGCCAGTGTTATCAAGATATCGAATTCGACATCTTTGAACCAGTATGGCGCGTGCTTAGTGAAACCGAAACTGTAGATTAGATTAGAGTAGGGGCGACAGATCCAAACCGACCTTGCGAGCACCTTGACCTTAAGATCTATTGTGCATCCCCGCGCTGTTTACCAGTCAGGCAGCAGAGTCTCAATGAACTTCACCACCTTTCTGGAGGCCACATCCATTACTTGTTCAGGCTTTAGGAACCTGGAATCAAGATGCCGTAACCGTTTCTGGTGAACAGCTTCACACTCACATAGCAGGTGTCTGGCTGTCTCGGTGGCTCCTTGACAGAAGCGACAGTATCCAGTGAGAGCGCCTGTCAGTTCCCTCAGTTCCAATTTGCTGAGTGAGAGGACTTTCTTGGTCCAGCTCGTCGAGTGAGAGAGAAGTGACTCCCTTATAGCAAGTGGCTCTGCCTGAAAAACCGAAGGACAGAAACCCATTGGTATGGCTAATTGGATTGAGGGACCGTAAACACCGGCTCCGACTCGTCCGTCTTCAGTTTTCGAGCCATCAGTATAAAATACCGTAGACCCTCTGGGGAAAACTAATTTTTATCAGCCCATTGGTCACGATTTGGGAATGTCGTGGTAAAGTTTTTCTGAAACTCGTATCTTAAGGGGAGGTTATCTGTGACTATATTCTGAAGCTCCTTACACTTATTTAGAATGCGTAGGTGCCCTGAGTAGTCACCAGTTTTCAGCTCCCGCTCCCTTGCTACTCGAGAGCCCATCTGGCCGCCTCGCTTTCCAGAAAAATCTCTAGAGGAGGCAGGTCCAGGATGACTTGCATCGCAGCAGTTGGGCAGGAGCGAGATGCGCCTGTTATGGACAGACACGCTGTTCTTTGTAGTTTTCCTAGGTCTAGTTGTCCCGAAACTAGTTTTGCTCTTGGCCACCAAATGAGAGCCGCGTAGCTCACGATTGGCCGAACAATGGATTTGTAAATCCAATTCGTTAGTTCAGGTTTTAATCCCCACGTACCTCCGACCTTCCTTTGGCATATGAAGAGAGCTCTCTGGCCCTTACTGATCACAGCTTCGAGGTGTAGACTCCAGGAGAGTTTTTGGTCGAAGATCACACCAAAATATTTGGTGTGGTTCGTTGGGGTTAGTGTGGTCCCGTTCATCGTAATTTTTTTAAGAGAGAGTTTTTTCCTCCTGGTGAATGGCAGTAATATCGTCTTTTTGGGAACCGAAACAGTATGTCATGGTCATAATCGGTGATGAGTCATTTTTTTTATGGTTAGATGATTAGGTTTTCGCTAGTAAGTCAAAGGACCATAAAAATAACACGTTTAATTCAGTATGGCGGACACTTACAGACGCCGCATCGGTATGGCATTATGACTCCTTTATACTGTGGCTATCGAATATATGATATAAAACATGAATTTCCTTTAAGGTCATTAGTCATCGATTACGAATTCGACATCTTTGAACCAGAATGGCTTATGCTTAGTGACACCCAGTATGGCATGGTCATAATCGGTGATGAGACATCTTTTTTATGGTTGGATGAAAAAATTAGGTTTTCGCTAGTAACTCTAAGGACCATAAAAATTATTACACGTTTAATTCAGTATGGCGGGCAGTTTGAGACGCCGCATCGGTATGGCATACGACTCCTTCATACTATGGTTATCGAATGTTACATAAATAAAACAAGAATTACCTTTGAGCTCATAAGTCAACGACTTGAATTTTTTGACACATTCAAAGAATTGCCGATACCTAGGGCCGTCATACTTACGTTTCCGTGTTCTTGATAACACTGGCTAACTTCTCAAAAAAGCCTCACAATTTCGCAAATGATACGCTGTTTTTGAGCGCTCGTTCTACTTAGACGAGTGCTATATCGTTTTGCCCAAATGTCTGTAATTTTCGAATTTTGAGCCGAAAATGGTCTCAAACGATAGGGTTCGACTCCCTGATGGAAAATATGAGGTCAAATCAAATTCTGTAGGGCCGTCCGGCCGGCCGTCCGTGAGCACAATAACTCTCGAACGGATTGTCCTAGAGACTTGAAATTTTCAGGGTGTATTCAGCTCCCAAATAGCTCGGTTTAGTTCGTTAACCAGAAAAATCGTACAGGTGTTCCATAAAAAGTGGCCATTCAAAATTTTTGTTACTCAATATTTCACACAAAACGAAAGCAAATGGAATGAAATATTGCAGCAACGTGCCAGATGTTCATAGTAAGCCTCTTGCAAAATTTTGTTGCCATAGTGTTAACAGAACCATAGAAAATTCAATTGGAATATTGAAAAGAAGAATTTTTTTATTTCCATAACGAACCTTCCGATTTAACTGAAATTCATTCTGTGAGTGAAGACTGACACACTGATTGTTCGTGCAAAATTTCAAGAGGATAGCATCATCAGAACCATAGAAATTCCAATTGGAATATTCCATAACAAGATATCCGAATCAAATGAAATTCATTTTTGGAATTGAGATTTATATATTGAATGTTTGTGCAAATTTGAAGATCATCGCATCATCCGAAGTATAGAAAATTCAATTTGAATATTGAAAAAAAAAATTATATTTCATAACAAGATATCTGAATTGAGTGAAATTTATTCCTGGTATAAAGATTGATATACTGAATGTTCATGCCAAATTTCAAGAGGATCGCATCATCAGAACCATAAAATTTAATTATTTTAATTTTCAAGTGTGACCATAGAATTGATTTTTTTTAAATGTTTATATATAAAGTATCAATTTCAAGTCATATACAGAATTTTGAGATGATAGTCCTATTGATCCACCAGAGAACGAGCGCTCAGAAGCTCCTGCTCAGGGCTTGCTTCCATTTTTCTTGCTGCCTCCCGGTCCAAAATTGTGGCATAACCATTTTGACATCTTATTCAATTTAATTCAATTATTTAGTTGTTTTATTATATTTCTTGTTGTCTTTTGTGTTGATGTTTTATTTGTTGTCTGTATTGAATATAGTGGTACACCATAAATGGTTAACATGCCACAATTTATAGGTAGCTATCATTTTTGAAGCTTGAATTTTCGTTAAATTATGAATAATTTGTTTCAACTTATTTTTCTTTCTCTTGGGTGTCGTTTAAAGAAAAAAAATAAGGGTGCTATAATAAAACTACCCGGTATCTATTTGAGTAGTAATGGCAGACAAAATTATAACGACGGGTTCTGATAGAGTTTCTACTGTCATTCAAAATACTACTCGTTTGTATTTTCTACCTTGTCTCAGAGCTGAGGTATTGGCTGTATGGAACATCTAATCTTGGGGCAATATAGTAATTAATAATATCGTGAATATTCGCATTTTTTTCACAATGCATCTTCGAAACGAAATTTCAGTATATGAAAAACATGACATTTTTTGAAATATTTTCAGGAACTGCACATTGTGCAAATAGTATCCTAGAGATAAATCAGATCCACCGCAGCTGAACCAAGCGAGAGTTGATATCGAGAATTACATCGACAAATGGCTGCGACTCTAAAACAGAAATCTTCTCTCTAGATTTTGATTTTGATATTAAGTACCAAAATTAAGTTTTCATTATTTTATACCGCCAAACTAAAATGAATAAACTATTTTTGAATTATTCGTCGTTTTTTAATTAGTGAATTTTAATGTAGTACGGTTACTTCCATGTCAACGACGAACGAATAGTATACAGGTTTGGAAATTCTCATCGGAAATATACTATATTCGATGTATCAGACAGGGAAATCCAGTTGAACAAGTTGTATATTTGTGATATTTGCGTGGCACGTAACTGACGGAATCCATTCGTCCGATTGTAATAATGTAGTGTTCTCTTTCTTAAAGTTGGGTGTGTCTTAATAAAAGCAGTATGGATGGGAACCTGCAGTACTCGCATCTATTGTTTCAGGCTGCTCGTGATACTTGATTTGAGTACTTTCGGTTTTCCACCATAAGGATTCTCGTCCAGTCGAGATCCTAGGTTCTGTAACTCGTAACGCACAAGAAACAGACGATAAAAGGATTCATTCCTAATTTGATAGATCCATCCACTTATCCTTCATATGATAAACGGATCAGTTTGCGACTGATTAAGATCAAAATAGCGCCATTCATGTCCCTCATGGCACAAACATGCTTATTTTCAAAGGATTTTATATATACCGGTATGGAAATTCACATCGGAAACATTAGATATTCAATGCATCAGAGAGAAAACTTTTTGATGAAATGAATGTTCTACTGGAAATAATAATATTGTCTTTCTCTAATCGTTGGGATGGCCTAATTCAAGCAGTATTTTAGGCCTACTTATTAAATCGGATATTGGTTTCGTGCACCTTTGACAGCGGACGCAAATCGAAGGTATAGTCCGTTCACGAAAGGTTGAGCACATAGTAGGCGTTTCTTTATTTATCTAAAGTTGGCAGTATTAACTGTCATAAAGTGAAATAAAGTCAACGTTGCCGAATGTACTCGGTCTCGTCCGACGAGCTTGCGAGTTATCAGAGAACTCTATGCAATATTGACAACATTGCGTATCAATCTGACAAGAAAATAAAGAACATAACCTAAAATTTTAATATACACAGTGGAATATGCCAAATTGTCATGGCCAACCGACGGCTCAACCTTTAATTCGTGAACGGAGTATACAAGATCCTCACTTTTCCTATGTAAATCATAGCAAAACCACGAGAGATTTTGGTGTTTCTCAAGTGTTTCAGTTGATTTATTTCCTCTTTGGACTGAAAAATCGTGAAAGTGGACCTATAAAATTATTTAGTTTCGATCATATTCATCGAGTTTTGGGCATTCACCCTTGTCAACTGCAGAAGGAATCTATTTATCCATCTAACTTGGCTCATTTCAAAGATAAAATGTATCCTGATATGATCATTTATTTAGTGGAAAGAAAGAGCCCTGCTGCAGTGAATCATGCATGCCATGATGATTTTATTAAAGAAATGAAAGACTTTATGAAAACTAACAAACTGAATTTCATATTTTGACAATAGCGTAGGTACATACTATGATATTTCAAGATATACATGAGTTCATCGTTGTAGGTTGTATGTTCCCTGATTTAGAGAAAAAATCTTCGAGTAGAGCACAGATTCGGAATTCACAGGTTCTCAATACCTCTGAATGCTATTGCTTCATTGGGCCTCTCATCAAAATAAAAAAAATGAATTTGGCTTATCATTAACCGAATTCTAATTCGCTGCACTTTTGATTGAACTTCAAAAGTATTCCTCCTTGGTATGAAGTTTAATATCTGTTTCTTCTTCAATACCTTAAAGTAATAATGCAATACAGAAAGAAACTACTCAGTCAACAAAAATATAGTTTTATTATATCTAATTATCAGTTTTCTCGATACACTTATTTATCATTCATTTACATTACAAACTGATGATTAATTTACAACACATTCTATTATACAAATTTTTCCATTAATATTATAACCATTATTCAGTTTGAATAATATAGGGTAGCAATCGGTCAGATGAAATTCGAATAAATATAATAAAAATGCAAGGTTGTTTTCGATACACATATTGCAATGCATTCGTTGTTATTCCAACCATCTATTTATTTCATCTGAACAACTTGCTTTCAATCATAGCAGTACATGATGCCTAATTGCATGGCACTATAACCTGGTTACCTTCCCTAAGATTTCACCTTAAGCTATTCAAAAATCATATTATATCATGAGCATTGAAGTGAAAATGTCCGTTATAACAAAATCATGTTGAGACTGAATTAACTTTATTTCAACTTTATCCAAAGCTGTTAGAAGACAAAATGACGATCGAATTCATAAGATCTTCTTGAATAGTGTCCAAACTACTGAATAATATCAGCTTCATTGAAAAGCTTTTTTTGGCAGAGGTATGCTTTGTTTAGAACATTTTCTTATCATGTGATTGAAAAGAAATTCACTACAACAATTACTTAAATATCAGAGAACAGTTTTTAGAAAAAAATTATAATCGAAACATTACAAGTGACATAAAGGTACCAATTTATGTTCTTTTTCATGTTTTTCATGAGTCTTGACAGGTAATAAGAACAACCAAAATTAATTATTACACCAATAATCGTTCCTATATAATATCAACTCTTTCCAAAAAGGGGTACTGAAGTTAGGGCCACGAGAGTGCCGTAACACCATACGATGACGCTCACTTGGACGAAGAGGCGCGAAGCGAGGTGAAGCGTTGTTTTCCGCTGAAGAGGTTTGCACTGAATCAAATGGGTAGACGCTCACTTAGAAGGCGCGATGCGAAGAGCCGAATCGTTAGACGCAGGGCATATTAGACGCGCACTTGGACGAAGCGAAGCGCTCGGAAGGAATGCGTTGTTTTTTGCCGGAGAGGTTTGCATTGAATCAAATAGGCAGACGCTAACGCTAACGCTAACCAGTTTCAAACCATAGCGCACCTACTGACATTAGCTATTCAGAAATTTGCTGATTGATATACTCTGTTCACGAAAGGTTGAGCATATAATAGGCGTTTCTTTATTTATCTGAATTTCTGTATTTGCTGTCATAACGTAAAATAAATTCAATGTTGCCCAGTGTACCCGGCCTCGTCCGACGAGCTTACGAATTATCAGACAAATCTATTCAATATTGACAACATTGTGTATCAATCTGACAGAAAAATAAACATCATAACCTAAAATTTGAATATACACAGTGGAATATCAAATTATCATGGCCAACCGACGGCTCAACCTTTCGTGAACGGACTATAGGTATAGGTTGAGCGCATAGTAGGCGTTTGTTTATTTAGCTGAAGTTGGCAGTATTTGCTGTCATAACGTAAAACGTCAACGTTGCCGAATGTACCCGGCCTATACTACTATATAGTACGTTCACGAAAGGTTGAGACGTCGGTTGGCCATGGAAATTTGGCATATTCCACCGTGTAGATAAATAAACAAATGCCTACTATGCGCTCAAACTTTCGTGAACGGAGTATAGATATGAGTATTGTTTACAAGTTCACCAGAACATTTTGCTAAAAGTTAACGCAAAAAATAGTTATTTTTGTACATCTAACAAAAAACTTGACTTTTTTCATCACTATGGATGCGCAAATGATTTTTCAGCGTTAAAAATAGTATAATATGCAACGAGCGTATAATGATAGCTATTATTCACGAGGTGAAGTTTAGGCAACGAGCAGTAGGCGAGTGGTCCAATCATCGAGTGAATAACAGCCATTATACGCGAGTGTAGCTTAGGTACTATACTTTATCCACGACTACTGAATCTATTTATTGAAGGTTTTAACATTTGGCGACCGCCTTAGACTAAGTCTAGGGATATAGTCTAAGGTGACCGCGACAAGACTCTTCTAAGACAAGCGTGGAAAAAACAAGTTGACATATGAGAAATTTTGGAGAACAGGGGCCTATTGCACCAAAATACTTCGTACTTTGCATTCTGACAAATTTCAAAAGTGAAAATTAGTAATGTTGCACAACATTTCCCCCAACATTTAATTTTTGCCGACTACTTTTCACTATGCACTGGACTTTTCACATTGTATTTTTCAATTATGAATGCGTTTTGTGCAACTTAATTTATTTGTAAAGTGGAAAGTGCAAAGTGAAAAGTTGCAAAGTATTTGGTGCAATATGCCCCTGGTCATTGTATATTTTGTAATAAAAATGCTTTAATTGATATAATAAGAATAGATTTGGCCCCTCGATTGACAAGGCATACCCATATTTGTTAGTTGGAGTACTTTAGAATACTGAAGAAATACCAATTTAAATAATATATAATTTTCCGCCGACCTCGAAATAAAAGGATTTTAATGTATACGAAATCGAACATGAATGACCCATTTCAATGCTCAATTAATGCTATATTTTAATGTGCAGCCCTCATGGGAAACGTTCACAAAGTATTCAGAAGCACTACGAGAAATGTCAAAAATTTTATTATGTCAAATGTAAGTCTTGTGCAAAATGAGAATGTATTTCAATCAAGAATTCATACACAATTCATATTGAGATCGTCGGAAAAATCTTGTAATCAACTAGGTTATTAATCGAGCGACTAATGGTCTCGAACTATCAACGCGTTCGCTCCGCTCACGCATTAAAATATCTTGACTATTAGTCGTTGTCTTTAATAACCTAGTTGATTAAATAACTAATAATATATAATATTCGTTTTATGATTTCTAGAATAAAGCCTACATCTTTTTTAACCGTTTTTAGAATTGCATAAATTGTATTTTAATTAGTAGTGAATAACCTACATATAACAAATCGCTCCTATAGGTAATCATTGTAAATTTAGGACCTATTATTAGGGATATGGTGCTGGGTGCAAACCAATTGACGATGGCAAACGAAATGTAGATTATAGCAAGGCTAAGGTAACCATCCGCATGAAAATGAGGATCCTCTTTCTTTACTCCTTCTAAAAAATAGTTTCTGGAAAGAATAAAAAAATAATTGAGAACCACAGGAAAGTGAAAACATCAAGAACAGGTGCTTTTGAGCGCTCTTTCATTCAGCTCCTTCAATAAAGCTATTACATACCTCAAAATTCAATATAGGATTTGATACCTAGATACTAAATACAGGGTGTTACATAATAGTATGCCTCAACTTAAGGGGACGAATCTACGTATAATTTCAAGAAAAAAAGTCCATATAAACATGGGTCCGCAAAAGTTTCGTTACAGAGCTACAGGGTGTTGAAATTTCCAAAAAAAAAGAATTTTTCTTCATAACTCCTGCCAGTTTTTGAGAAATTCAGTCCAAATTTGAATGCGAGCTATTTTGAATAGTTTCCATCATTGCACGTTCTGAATCTTAACTAGAATCTACAGGGTGTTTTCTTTTCCGGAGCCATGTCTCCTTTTACCCTCTGAAAATTTTGTGTGATCAGCGTAAAATCAATTTTCGATTTCTTCGTACAATTCAAAAACTTTTTTAACTCTTGTAATTTTTTCGTATCCTTAACCGTTTTCGAGAGTAAAAAAATATTGAACGATTGTAGTTTAATATTGAATAAGCTTAAATTGAGTTTTAGATGACGAGCTGACATCAAAAAGGACTCGCAACAAGAGGTTTAAATCGTTTGAGGGCGTTCGTTTGGAATATACAGGGTGATATTCATCTTATGGCTGAAATTTCAAAGTTCAATAACTCTCAAACTATTCGACCGAATTATTTCAAATTCGGAAGTTTTGTCACCCTTTACGATTGCCATCTTTCAATATTACAGAAATTGAAGAAATCAGATCCGGACTTGAAAAATTTTGGATTTTTTTATTTTCATGAATATTGAACACCCTGTAGGTGAACACTATGTTTTTATTTTATTTTCGTAACCACAAAGAATCAATCAATGAGAGAAATTCAACATCTTTGCTTGGCACGGTCATACAGGGTGATCAAGAAGTGAACAAAAAGATTTCTCGAACTATGAAACTTAACTCATAAGCTCATGTTCCTAGATCACTCTGTATGACAGTGCCAAGCAGAATTTTGAATTTTTCTCATCATATGATTCTTTATGGTTACTGAAATGAAAAAAAAACACGTTCACATACAGGGTGATACACTATCAACAAAAATTGAGAATGTCTGAAATTTTTCTAGTCCGGATCTGATTTATTCAAATTCAGAAATATTGACAGATGGTAATCGTAAAGGGTGACAAAACATTCAAATTTGAAATCATTCGGTCGAATAATTTGAGAGTTAATGAAGTTTGAAATTTCACTCATGAGGTAATGTTTATTGCTCACTTCTTGATCACTCTGTATGACCGTGCCAAGCAGAGATTTTGAATTTTCTCATCAATTGATTTTTTGCGGTTACGAAAATGGAATAAAAACATAGTCTTCACCTACAGGGTGTTCCAATATTCATGAAAATAAATATTGAAAAATGGCAATCATAAAGGGTGACAAAACTCCCAAATTCGAAATAATTCGGTCGAATAATTCAAGAGTTATTGAACTTTGAAATTTCACTCATGAGGTAATGTTTTTTGCTCACTTCTTGATCACCCTGTATGACCGTGCCAAGCAGAGATTTCGAATTTTTATCAATAATGGATTTTTTGTGGTTACGAAAATGTAATAAGAACATAATGTTCACGTACAGGGTTTTCCAATATTCATGAAATAGAAAAAGTCCGAAATTTTGCTAGTCCGGATCTGATTTCTTCAATTTCTGAAATATTGAAAAATAGCAATCTTAAAGGGTGAAAGAACTTGCAAATTTGAAATAATTCGGTTCAATAGTTCAAAAACTATTCAACTTTGAATTTCAGCCATCAAATGAATATCACCCTGTATATTCCAAACGAAGCCCTCAAACGAATAAAATCTCTTGATGAGAGTCCTCCCTGATGTACTTGATTCATGGTATCCATTTGTCGCATTCTTCCCGGGACACCCTATATAAATGCAAAATCTCAGCACGATCGGAATATATATTTGGAAATTATTTCAAAATTCAATAATTGAATTACTAGGTTCAGATGATGCGATCATCTTGAAATGTTGAATGAAAATTCAGTATATCAATCTTCAATCTATCATTCACAAAATAAATTTCATTCGAATCGGATATCTTGATATGGAAATATAAAGATTCTTCTTTTCAATAATCCAATTCAATTTTATATTGGTTCTGTTAACACTAAGGCCACAAAATGCATGGGCATATTATGAGCATGTTCCATGTGGCCGCAATTTACATTATGGGCCCCACTCACTTCGTTCTTCTCCTCCGTTTTTACCCGACGGTTTAAAAAACGGTCGGGTAAAACTGCCGCAAAAACGAAGTGTATGGGCTAAAAACGGCGCACTTACCCGACGTTGCAAATTTCAGACGAGGCCTGATTTTCGTCCGTTCTCTTGACGTTTTTAACCGTCGGGTAAAAACGGCGGAGAAGAACGAAGTGAGTGGGGCCCTTTACGATTGGTTTCGTTTTGTCTGAGATATTAAGGAACAAAAATTTTGAATGGCCTTATTTTATGGAACACCCCGTACGATTTGGCTGGTTAGCGAACTTAACCGCGGCATTTGGGAACCGAACGCACCCTGAACATCTCAAGTCTCTAGGACGATCCTTTTTAAAGTTATCGTGCTTACGGCCACCCGGACGGCTTCAGGGACATTTTTTGACCACGAATTCGCCATTAGGGAGTCGAATCCTATTGTTTGAGATCATTTTCGGCTCAAATTCGAAAATTACAGACATTTGGGCAAAAATATAGCGTAAAAGACAATATCGAACTCATCAAATGATTATGAATTCAGATTTTTCTGTAGTACGTTTACCGATCGTAAGATATTCATAACAAATCATACTTTCGGTAAATGAATACCGAAAGTATGATTTGTGAAGGTAGGTATTTAAAAAAATCTGTAAATTCATAATTAATTTATAATAACAGGGGAGACAATTGAACATCTGATAAATAATTGTTCCATATACAATAAATTTCAGGATTGTTTGAGAGCTATACATGAAATTACCGAGTCGTTTTTGAATTGGGTTGTTAATTTATTATTATTTTCGATTCATTAGAGTTTCAATTATTTTATTTTTCTGCTTCGATTTTTTTCGTTTTAGATTCAGAATTTCGTAGGCATCTTGGAGAGGATTATCGTATATTTTGTTAGACTCAATAAAGAAGAAATCATTCAATATTTAAATAGTTTTTTTAAGTTTCATTTTTGTGAGAACGGCGAGACAGGGTTTTTTCTACTGAGGTTTTTCCCTGAACTCTCGTATCATACAAAAAAATGAAATGGTGCCCCGTTTTGCACTTACCCCAGTTAGGGATCTTTATTTTTGTTTTATGTATTATGTTAGCTCTTGATTTCAAAAGAATATATTTATTCACAATATAAATTTCACTTGAACCGGATATCTTGTTATGAAAATATAAAGATTCTTCTTTTCAATAATCCAATTCAATTTTCTATGGTTCTCTGTTAACACTATGGGAACAAAATTTTGCATGGGACATATTATGAGCATGTTTCATGTGGCCGCAAAATTAAATTACGATTGGTTTCGTTTTGTCTGAGATATTGAGGAACAAAAATTTTGAATGGCCATATTTTAATTAACACCCGGTTCGATTTGGCTGGTTAACGAACTTAACCGGGGAATTTGGGAACCGAACTCACCCTGAAAATCTCAAGTCTCTAGGACAATCCCTTCGAAAGTTATCGTTCTTACGGCCGGCAGGATGGCTTCAGGGACAGAATTGAATTTTGACCACGAATTCGTCATCAGGGAGTCGAATCCTATCGTTTGAGACCATTTTCGTTTCAAAATTCGAAAATTACAGACAATATCGAACTCATCAATTAATTATGAATTTAGATTTTTCTGTAGTACGTTTACAAATCGTGAAATATTCATTGACCGAAAGTATGATTTGTGAAGGTATTAAAAAAACTGTAAATTCGTAATTAATTTATAATAACAGAGGAGTCAATTGAACATCTGATAAATAAATGTTCCATATATAAATTTCAGAATGGTTGGAGAGCGTTTGAGAGATTCAGAATGTGGAAGGCATCTTGGAAAGGCTTATCGTATATTTTGTTAGACTCAATAAAGAAGAAATCCTTCAATATTTAAATAGTTTGATTTTTGTAAAAACGGCGAGACAGGGTTTTTTCCACTGAGGTTTTTCACTGAGCTCTGGTATATCATACGAAAAAATGGTATGGTACCTCGTTTTGCTCTAACCTCAGTTAGGGATTTTTATTATTGTTTTATATATTGTATTATGTTAGCTCTTGATTTCAAAAGAATATATAATAACCTAAATAAAGTATACTCACTTAAATTTAAATTTGGACATTAGTTTACTTTCAAAGAAACGAAAAAATGGGCACAAATAAAGATAAGACTTCAAATTTTGAATAGAATAATCAAAAAGCCATTTGATGATTGTTGGTAATAAACGGAAAAAGGTATGTTTCTAAGAACCTTTTACATCTCTGTAAATGTTGTACCTGAAAAGGACTATAAGGTACCTGAGTCAAAAATCACAATCAAGTTTGGGTAATGAAGTTTTCTGAAAAATTGGGATACAGGAGCTTTTCAGTTTCAATCGATCCATTTAGAAAGTGTCAATCAAGATTTACAAGCCGAATTGAAGGCTACTTTATAATACCAGCTTTAGCATAATGTTCAAGATCTACTTGGTTTTCAAATTTCCTCTTCTTAGTTTGTAGGGTTTCATATTATGTTTTAATGACCCCATCAACAACAGTTGATATACCTACCTATTGTCACTTGTAAGGAAGTCTATTATAATTTAATGTTATCATTAAATTTTAATTTACTCTTTCTAAACTGACCAATATATTATTAGAATTAGATGGTTATTCGATTCATATAAGTTATTATATGTAATATGAACGAATGATGTTATTAAATTATCCTCTGAAGTGCACCGTTTTCGATATACCTACAGGATGTTGAAATTGAAAAAAATCGTTTCTCGCGAATATCTGTGGTCATACGCTTATCCAGAAATATCATTTTTTATGTTGAAAAACATGGTCAAGGACAATGAAATTTAGAAACAATAATATATCCATGTGAATGTGATGTTTATAATAAAGGTCTATTTTTCTGGAAATATTTATTGTAGTTTCACTACACTACAATACATTATTACAAAGCTTGATTGTTCAATAAATTATATTACTCAGGTATAGCTTTTTTGTTATTTTTCCTTTTTCTTAGATTTCTGTTTTCCTTCAGATTTCAAAAATTTAGCCAAATATTCAGATGACAGTCTTATTGATAAGCTCGAAGATGGTTTTTCAGGTTATTTGTTCAGTGAGATGAATTAATTCTATATTTATATCGTTCATTGTAATTTTGTACAGACATTTGTTTTTTATTATTCTATAGAATGAAAACGTATTGTTTCAATGAATAATTCTTGGTTTACATTGGTATCTTCCCTGTAATATAAACCCACATTTCGAACTAAAAATAATAACAAAGCATTTCATCGATTCGATTAATCGCAAATTAATACTGTCTGACAACAAATTTTGAACTCAATCAATTCTTCGTTTTATTATCCCTGAAGATTGAAGATTTTTCAACCAAGATGATCACTAAAAAAAAATTATTATACGTTGAAAACGTCGATGAAACTGGTTCATTCGTCATTTTCGATATACCGAGTTGCTACAATACACATACAGTGGAACTTCCTTATAACGAAAGCGCTAAATCCGCAAAAAAATTCGTTATGATGAATTTCGTTATAAAGAAAATGTGTTCCTATAGTCGGCAATGTCGCGGTCGACTTCACTGATAAATTTAAGTTAATCGTTCAAACTTAAGCAGTCCATTTTAGACATTTTCACACTAGTGTAATGGTTAATTGAATCCAAACAGCCAGGGTGTATTAAAACTGTTTCAGAAGGACTCTCTGCCTGTCGTAATGATTTAGTTTTAAGGTCGGGATTTATTACGTACGTCCGGAAAAACCCCCCCCTATACCTTCTTACCAATACCCATTCAAAGAGTGATGTTCTTTGAATATTTTGTTATAGAAAGAATTTACTTCGTTTTAGAGGGTGTTTTAAAATGGAATTTGGATTCAAGTGCAATGTCTTGTACCATTGTTTAAACAATGCTTGTACGAAACTCGTTATACAGACGTTCGTTATTAGGAAGTTCCACTGCAGTTCATATGAACATATAACGCAAATTGGAACATGTTTGGAAAGAACGCTCAACAGTGGAATAAATTGAACTTTTTTCTTCTGAACCTAGTTAGAAAAGATATATCAGATAACCTTTTGGCTCGAAAACTGCTTTTTCTGCAGCGGTTGTATGCTTCTTTTGGAGCTACTTCTTCCTATCGACAGCAATGGCACATAAAAAATTCAAGTTTGCTGGGGTAGTGGAAAAATAAACGAAAGAAAGTCAACAAAAATGGGAAACGGATATTCCGTAAAAAAAATCAAAAACCATTTTATTCTATAATTTTGAGTTATCGCTTTGAATCAGGATAATCCATTAAATAAATTTAGGAACAATATTACTCAAATACTCCCACTACCACTTCCTTGCTCAGCAGAACCCCACTCCTCCAATGGGTATATAATGACCAACCAAGTAGATGACAACAAGTTGAATTTTTCGATTCTACGAAATAAGTGCCTTTTTGGATATTCCTCCTTTTGACCGTAAAAGTTGTTTGTAACTATACCTTAAGCATTGTGACTTTCCGCAGCCCCTACTTTCTCTTGAGGTAACGAAAGGGCCAAGAAACAGTTTTAAATTATTTGTGTTGAGAATATTGTCAGTACAAGTCATACAACTGTGCTCAACCAGAAAGTACCTGTGAATAATTATGGTTATTTCATACTATATGAGGACAAAAATGTATTTTGTCTTTTGGTTCATAAGATTCGTAAGGTGAGTACCTATCTTTATTTCATATTAAATCATTGTTTTGTTTTCTTGATTTTATTATTTCGAAATATCTTTTATCGGAAGAAAAATTCTTTTTTTTTGTTCTGCGGAAATTGAAATTTTTTTAATCCATTCAGGGCCTGTTATTCAAATAATATTTAATATTTGACGATTTAATTTATTTTCGCGCCACTCTCGCGTTAAAATATCTTATCATCAGTCGCAGTCGTTAATAACCTAGTTGATCAAATGACTAAGTGTTAATAATTTCCTTTGCAACATATACAAGACATTTCAGCTTTTATAAAATAACGAAAGTATTGAATATATTCAATTCAAAGGGTGTCTGAGAAAGGGTGACAACAGTACTAACTGTCTACCGATGGATGATTATTTTTCTATTATTCTCAAGATAAAATATATGAAAAATTGACTTTAATTTTGATTAGTTAGTTATTTGATCAACTAGGTTATTAGAGACAGCGATTAATGGTCAAGATATTTCGCTCCGCTCACGCGTTAATAGTTCCAGACCATTAGTCCTCAATTAATAACCGAGTTTATATTAAAAGATTTTCCGACGATCTCAATATGAATTGATTGTGAATGCTTGAGTGAAATACTTCTCATTTTGCACAATACTTACATTTGACATAATCAAATTTCTATATACCTAATATGTTCTCGTAGAGTTTTGATTTCTCGTTGTGTTACCATGAGGATTGCACATTAAAATAGCATAAATTGAGCATTAAAATGATCAATTTCGTACACATTAAAATCAACTTTTATTTTGAGATGTATTTATTAAAGACAGCGACTAATGGTCAAGACAATGCGTGAGCGGAGCGAACGCGTTAATCGTTCGAGACCATTAGTCGCTAGATTAATAACCGTGTTGATTACAAGATTTTTCCGACGATCTCAAGATGAATAGTGTATAAATTCTTGATTAAATACATTCTCATTTTCCACTCACATTTGACAAAATGAAATGATATTTCTATGTGTCTATGTTCCAGTAGAATTTTGACATTTCACGTAGTGCTTTCGAATACTTTTGTGTACGGTTGCCATGAGGATTGCACATTAAAATGGCTAAAAAATTTATCATTAAAATGGGTCATTAATGCTCAATTTTGTACACATTAAAATCGCCTTTTATTTCGAGGTCGGAGGAAAAACGAATTTAAGAGTCAATATTCACCCCTTTGTCAACTATTACATCAAAACCACTGTGGCCCAAGTTCAGTAAGAGTTTTTAATAATAACTCCGTTTTTTTATCTATAGAAAGTTTTCTGCTTCTATAAAATAACGAAGGTCTGCATGTCGTGAGACATTTATCTAGAAAGAATTAGTTCAGTGAATATAGCATTTATTTTTTTAAAAATGACCTACAGAAATTTGATTTGATAAATCGATATGGGGACATAAAAATGTTATCGCCAGATTTCCGAAGTGACCCTCTCCCTGGTGTTGAGGAAATCCGAAACATTTTGAAATGCTTTTTTCTCGGAATCCATGGGTTTAAAAGAGAAGATTATTTAACAAAAAATGTGATGGACATTGTTATCTACATTTTATCTCCTTGGAGCGAAGTTGAGCGACTTGAAATACAAAAAGTAGGTGGCGCTAATGTATCACAAAAATTGGTTGTTTGGCATTTTTGTTGAAAATAAATAATTTTTTTGCAGTAATATATATGAAAAAGCGGTTTTCCACAAAATTATCTACATTATTC